>NC_047567.1:25339440-25671940 GCF_902806645.1 Magallana gigas | reverse complement strand
CTTCTAAAAAAATGCAAGGCGAATTGTTACCATTTTTTGGTGTGAGGCATCTCTATGGTAAGAGGAATCTAAATTGTGAAATTCATTGCTCTACCACCCCCGTGGCACCACAGGTGGGGCCAAATATGCAAAAAAAGTAAAATTTTCAAAAATCTCCTTCTCTACTCATATACATATGAGGAAAAAACTGGTTGCATGGTTATGATGTCCATGAAGCCCTCTATCAAAATTGTGAAATTCATGGCCCTGGGTCATGGGTTCTGCCTCTAGGGTGGGACCAATATTGCCATTTAGTAAAACTGTATTAAATCTTAGAAAATCTTCTTCTCTACTCCCATATATATTTGTTAAAAACTAAATTTATGATTATGATGTCCATGAAGCCCTCTACCAAAATTGTGAAATTCATGACCCCTGTGTCAATGGTTTAGGCTGTAGGGTGGGGCCAATATGTCCATATAGTAAAAATGTATTAAATCTTAAAAAATCTTCTTCTTTACTCCCACACATGTGGGCAAAAAAACTGAATACATTGTTATGATGTCCACCAGCTCCTCTACCTAAATTGTGAAATTCATGGCCCCTGGGTCAGGGGTTCAGGACATGGGGGGGGGGCCAATATGGGAATATATTGCTAAGGCATATTCTGTTTAAAAATCTTCTTCTCTATTGTCTCACATCTGTATGAAAAACTGACTTCATTTTTCTAATTTTTCTACTGCAGAATGAAACCTAATTAAATGCATATATGAGACTCCTTGACAAGTTTGTGTATGGGTTATATGCTACTCAGGTGACCGTTAAGGCCTATTGGCCTCTTGTTTTTTCTCCTGTTACTCAGGCTAACGCTAATAAATAATGAATTTTGAACTCGCTTCTCGATTCTTTTTAGAAAGTTGCCCCTGAAATCGATATCTTTCCGGTCATTAATAAATGTTCTGTTTGTCCATCTGTCTGTCTGTCTGTATGTCATCCAGTCCTTCTTTAAGTATTATTTCTTTATTCTTTTCCGCATTAATTTCAAAGTTGTTGAACAGCTACCTGTACCTAAACAAAGACCTAAACAGAGACTTGCTAACGAGTCTCATTTTCGTTGCGATTTTATCAACAGTTACTATGGCGTCACCAGTTTTTACGTTATTTTATGCTACGAAGGATCATAGGTCCAGACTGGTAGGGGGATACGACCGTATTGCTTATGTAATATCCTCAGATTTAAAGTTCTTAGATATCGTGAAATGCAGGTGTTATCTTCATTAATTTCATTTCCAGAATTTATTTACGGCGTTTCCGTACAAATTGATGGTCGCCGGATTCAGCTCAAAATTTATTTTTAAAAAAATTTAAAAAAGAAAGAATTAAAGTCTACAATCTCTAATTTCTCCGGGTAAAACTAGTACAGATGTATAAGTATATTCTCCACTGAATTATTCTTCCTGAATAACATGTCAAATTTCGAAAGCACTTATAAGAGGTGCTGTAAAAAGAACGTGTAAAATTTGAATTTGAAAGTACTGAGCGAGTTCGATCATTAACTAGAGTTAAACCACGGTAGTAAGGAAAACTTATGGTGCGCATGGCTGTGTTCGAACGCACATTGGTCGATGTCTGGTTAAAAAAATGAGAAAGATGTTAATTGCTACTCATAATTTTACTGTTCATGAAAAAGGACGGATGGGGGGCTTAGCCCCCCCCCCCCCCCCCCATTTTTTTTGCAAAGTTATACCCAGCCATTAGAAACATAGCATGATAGAGGTTCAGCCCCCCCCCCCCCCCACTTTTTCTCGCAGGAAAGATTATTGTTGCTAAACTTACCTTGAAAGATTGATAAGTTGGATTTAGAAGCATACAGGCCCCCCCCCCCCCCCCCCCCCCGGATTAGGAATTTCATGATTTTGGGGAAAATAATTTGGTAAGGAATTTTTTTTCTTTTGGAAGTAAAGGTATACCCCCCCCCCCCCCCCCCACGGATTAGGATTTCCATGATTTTAGGAATTAATTTTTTCTCAATATTTCTGAGGATTAGTCTAGCCCCCCTCCCCCCCCCCCCCCCCCCACTTTCAATTTGCTTCCGACGCCCGTGATGTGGACGCAATGAGAAAAAAAATTTAAATCTCTTTGCCTGTCGATTTGATGAGGTAGAACGTAAAATGTCGACGTTTCAGTGGCCTCAATGTCCCTTATTCTCCACGGTTCACTGAATTTCAACGACGCGCGACCTTTAGCAAATACAGGAAATCGAATAGGTAAGTGCACAAGTTGTTTTTAAAAGATATTTTGATGAATTGTAATTGGCATTCATTAAAAATGCATAAGCGGAGTGCACAAAGAATGGGGGCGAGGAAATGAGGAAATGGTAAGTCGCACCTGTTTTTAGCTTACGTATAATTGGAGGTGTACTAACGGGCCCTGATCAAGTCAGCACTTCTTTGTTTACTAGTATTTGTTTACCTTTCTCACGATCGACAGAAGGTAAGGTGTTAATCTCTCTCTCTAACTATCTATCTCTCTCTTGCTCTTTCTCTCTCTCTCAATACTTAAGTATCTCAATACATAAGTATGCTCAACAATTTCTGAAGAAACATTACCAGTTGTAGGATATACCGGCCGGTGTGATACACTATACTATGCAATTTGTTGTATTTCTATTCACTTGTATCTCACATATATTTGCTTTTAAAATGTACTTTAATTGGTTTGTAAATGTCGCCTCTCCCCGTGTCCCTGCAATACTAAATACAATGTAATTCATGTATTATATTTATGTTAAGACACATAACGTTCATGTATGTTGATAAATGATCAACATAGCAAAGGCAAGTTAATTTCTACTAAAAATAGTCACGTACCTAAACCCAGGTATAGTAGGTACATACCTGTAATTGGATATCGATATACCCTTACAGATGTATTACTGAAACATCATTTCTGATTCAGGTAGATAGTAAAATTTGTCGAGGTAATTACTACTTTATAATATCTCGTGAACGTTAGTGTAGGTATGGGCTTTCTGGGCATAGCTCTCCTTTTCTCCGGAGAAAGACTAAATGCTACCACATGTTAGAAACAGACATTTTAAATAGACATATTCGCTAGGAGATACATGTATATTCACGAAATCATGTAGCACTGGAGTAAGAGTTGGTTTGTTGACCGAACTCTTCTGTCGAAATACGAGAATCTGCTTTGAAATACGGGGCGGATAAACAAACTCACCAGCCATTAGTATTAATACATGTAGTATGGAATAAAGGGCACTTGAGACGTTCCTTAGTTTTAAATAACTTTGATAGATTATTTTGTCCTTTTTTTTACATTAAAATCCATTAATGCCCATAACATTCAGGGTTCATCACAAGGCTATTTTTGGATTTAAAATATTTTAAATTTTCTTTATAATAGCAGGAAGAATGCACATGAACGCTTATTAACAAAGGCATAGTATACAATTCCATTTGAAATTATTATATCAAATAGAAAAGGTGCTATATTACATGAAAATGTAATTATGCAATTTAGTAGTTGAAATCTTCACATTGAGGGGATGAAAAAAAAAGAATATGTTGCAGGATAGGTCGCGATAAATTTCCTAACCTCACAGGCCGAGTTTATATCTGTTTATCATATGATAATAAAGATTATTCTTGATCAATTCCAAGTACATAAAACCATTTTAACAACAGCTTGGACTTTGGGTAGTTGTATCAAACGACAATGTGACGTAGGCCTGTCTATTTCATGGCTGACCACTCAGTCATGGTTCTTTGAAATCAATAGGTTTTGTCTTGCCACGCAATTTGTGTACATTTCACTTGAAACCAGCCTCATCTTAGTTAACTTGTCTTGACATAAAAAATATAAAGTTACGTCGTACGAAACTCCAAGGTCTTGTTCAAATGGTTCTACATCTACAGGTAAAACTATGATTTTATGTGTTTTCTGTTGCAAAGTATATCAATTTTTCGTTACAACCACATTTACATTCAGAGTATAGCAGATTATTTTGTTAGTTTTGTTTAAAGCTGTTTTCATTTTCAAAAAAAAAAAAATGAAAAAAAGAAGATTTTTCATTAACTGCCTTTAAAAGATTATTACCGATGTTATAACTAGACCTATCAAGGAAGCTAAAAACTTGAACTTAAAAAAAAGAAAGGTACATCATTTAAACGGTATATTTTTCGTTTAATTTATTTTATCGGTTTAGTCATGACCTCAACCGAATCAAGATACTGTATAATTATGTAGGATGTGGTTGATTGGAGCACACAGGTAACAACTGTAACTGTTTTTGTTTTCTTTTTTAATACCAGGCCTACATAAGAATACCATTTTAAGATAAAGAAAAACTGATCATGAATGAGGACAGAAACTCGGTACAACTACGTCAGGTTAAACTGGTCGTGGAAAACGACAGCTCCGATTCCAACTACCACAGCCAGCCCGGAAGTACTCTGACCATGGTCCCGGAACCGGATATGAAGTTTGGAAAAGACAATCCCGCATTTGTTCCGGATACCGATGTTGTAGAAAAACGAGAAAACGTGATTTTTTTTTGGTCAAATATTTAAAATGATGTTGCAAAAAACAATATTTGAAGAGCTTGATTGCCTTTCTATATTGCTTAAGAATAATACATATCATTCTTATTAATAAAGATATATCGTCTAATATGTGTTCAAGATGCTATGGTCGGAAAATAAATTGCAAAAAGTATAAAACAGCATACCGGGTAATACATTGTATGCCGTATAAACGAAACGATGACAATAGCCATTTTTTCCCTTTTTAACACTACAACGTCTCAAAAAAAAGTTTGATGGGTATTTTTTTTATCACAAATGCATGTAAAATGTAGTTTTAATTCAGTTCTAACTTTTTTGCTTTTTTTGCCCAACAGGGTAAGGTGAAGAAAGATCTCGTTGAAGAAGACGACTTTGAGTCTTCAGATGAAGAACATGAAGACGATTCCCTCTACGGCAATGCCTGGTCACGTGGTATCATGCGACTACAAACCGGAATATTTGGTGCCTTCAAAAAATACAATGAAATGGTCTGGACCTGCATATATGTGTGTCTCTTGACTCTGTTCATGGCTTACTTCATCGCCTCTATGCTGTATCGTTTTGGGGACGAAGGCTCGATTCGGCTCCTTGTTATGACAATATTGCTTGCAATGTTTATTACATACTTTGCGATGCATTCCTTTTTTGGCGACAGGATAACGTTTTATTATTACTGGAGCATGATTGACCGAGACACGCGCGACAAGATAGCTCGATGGTAAGCTTTCTTACACATGCAGTTAATTTTATTTTTTGAAGTACATGTACGTTGCCTGGCATATTCGTATTGACGTGACCAACTTTCCAAAAGCCATTACTCAGCCTCAAGTCTGAGTTTTGAACACAAATTTATCACTTTATTTTTACAAATTTTAGTTGAGGACTACAGTTGTAAGTGAGGAGTTCGAAAATTTTGATGACACGGCAGGTCCGAGTTCTTTTTGTGCATTTTTGTTTTGCTGGGTTTTTTTATTTATTTTTTCGGGGAAGGGGGTGATTGTGGGTCAGTGGGTTATATTTTTATGTGTACCTTCTTGTTTTGTTATTTAAGATGTTTTTATAGGTAGGAGGCTATTTTAATTACGAGTAACTTTTCGACCGCACTGTAAATCATTGTTTAGGATGACTAGTTTATGCTTCGTAAAACAAGCTATTATATGAAATAATTGCATATTTATTCTAATCATAAATGACAAAGTACAACCAAAACTCAAAACTTAAACATGCTCGAACAAGGTGTCAAAAGCGGGATGTTGGCAAAACGAATATTCCTACCCGTCTGTAATCTTTTTGATGTACTAAATCTAACATACTTCGGTAATTCAAGGTCTCTTGCTAAAATCTCTCAGCAAATTTTTTCAGAGGAAAAAATGTAAATGCACTTAGATATGTGTACGTTTATGTACATGTATGTATGAAACAGTTGAATTTAAAAAAAAATAGTTAATATACTCTTGTATTTCTTATATAATCCCACCTTTATAGGCATCTTTCGTCACTCTTGTATTTCTAAATTCTACCTTTTTGGACAACTTTTGTCACGTGATAAATGATATTTTTGTTGAATTTTAAGGTTGTATCCTCTTTGCTTACTTATATAGGTTCCACATCATCTGTTGCATCCTGTTGGCCCTTGGTGCGTTCATCTACGTCATCGTAGAGATAGCGCTAAAAACCCCAAGTAACCTCATCTCTCTGTCTGGGATGGTGTTCTTTATTCTGTTATTTTACATCTTCTCCTACAATCCCGCCAGGGTAAGTTATCTATTTACCAAATTAAAAATACCATATACAGTAAAACACGCTTATAACGAAATGTCACGGACGACCTGTTTTGCTTCGTTATACAGGCTTAAGTCGTCACATCCGCCAAGTTTACAACATTTAATCAATTTGTTTTAGGCGTCAAATCATTTTCAGCGTGTTCGCTATATCCTTGTTTGACTGTATTCACGATTTTAAATGCATATGTGGCATTGTAATTAAAACAGAATTCCATACATGAAATACACTGTACATTATATTTTGAATGACGTCACATGGGAATATCAATCAATTAATAAAAGAGAAAAAAATGACAATTTTTTTTTAATTTTATATATCAAATAACTTTTCAACACAGGGTCTGTGCTCTGATGATGAAGAAAAAAGAAAATACACCAAAATTCTCATTTTCTTCATTATTTTTTTTTTCACTTTTAAATGAATAATTTGGTAATTTACATGGTGATTTAATAGGTGAATTGGCGGCCCGTGTTCTGGGGCCTGGCCCTACAGTTCTACTTCGCCCTGGCCATCCTCCGCTGGGACCCGGGATACCGCGCCTTCCGGTGGCTGGGGGACAGAGTCTCCGAATTCCTGGCCTATACGGACGAGGGGTCAAAGTTCGTGTTCGGGCTTGGGTACGAAGAGCATTTTTTTGCTTTCAAGGTAAGACACCACTGACGCCTTGACACTTTATTTTTTTCTTCAGAGCATTGTTGCAACCACTAATGAAATAAAACCCCCATTGGAACAAATTAGTTCAATAGCGGTTGGGGATGTATTTTATTGGAAGAATCAAACTGCAACCACTATAATTGAAATACAACCAATACTGAAGTGGTTTAATTTTGAAATTGGTTGGAGCAGAGCATTCGTGGCATGGAGGGATACTAGTTAAGGAAAAACTTATTCTTTATGTTCTTTTTCTTATCAAATCATTTTTTCTTTGTAGACATATTTATTTTTTTTTTATTTGTGAAAGAAGGAATATGCTTCGGTCGGGGTGAGGAGGGTTTCGCGGGGGTGCGCTGCTAAGTTGAATCTTGCCCATTTGTTCGAAGAATATTGATTGAGTAACAAAACGGGACACAAGCAGAATATTTAGAAATCATAGAAAGAAAGAAGTAAATCTTTGCTAGTTCATATTATGTCCACCCCCCCCCCTCCCCGGCGAACCATTCATGTCTAGTAGTGACCAAACCCCACCCACTCTCCTGTGAAATGTAAACAGCGTAAATTTTACAGGGATCAACCGACTGAATCTTAGTCTTCACGACTTATTCTATGGTAATAAAAACGATCAGAAGCAGATAGCATAGACCATTAAACTGTTAAAGGGGGTGGTATTTACCTGAGCATTCCAAGTTTTATTGTTTCTTTTGAGGTACTGTTAGTACATGTGTTACATAAGAGCCCATAAAAATGGACACGAAATTTAACACAACCTTAAGAGACAATTATGTATTGGGCAGTGTGTACTCCTTAATTATCAATATATCTATAATAATTACGTCATATATAAGACTCTTGGCGCTGTCCGTGTAACATTGCACGTTTCACCTCAGGCAAGCGTCAAATAAACTTGATTTGATATTGATATATTGTAACATGCGCAGATTCTGACTTTTTCTAAAAAGAGGGTTTGCAAGGGGGATATTTTTTCCGGGGGGATGAGGGAGGGAAGTTCAGAGGCCTGTTTCTTTTTTTAATTACTTGTGAATTTGATAATTGATACTCTTGTGGGGTTGAGGGTATAACATGTATATTGTAGAAATTGCACTTTAATGAACATTCAGTTTCGTAAATCAACTTAACAACGATATACTCGAAAATTGGTCTTCAACGAATATTTAGAAACCCCAGTGCGTTATTTGAATAGCTGAAGACTTTGTCAGAATAACCACCACATTAGAAGAATCGTGACCATTTTAACCTTTTTGTTGTTAACATTCTGACCGTCGTAATGTGTGTCAATTCTTCTATCACAGTGCTGTACAACTCTTGTTGAATCACAATGTTGTACTTACCTTGTGGTATCATATGGCTGTACAACCTTTGTTGTATCAAAGTGTTGCCAACCCGTGTTGTATCAAAGTGCTGTACAACTCTTGTTGTATCACAGTGCTGTACATCCCTTGTTGTATCAAAGTGTTGTACATCCCTTGTTGTATCAAAGTGTTGTAAAACCCTTGTTGTATCAAAGTGTTGCCAACCCTTGTTGTATCACAGTGCTGTACAACCCTTGTTGTATCAAAGTGCTGTACAACTCTTGTTGTATCACAGTGCTGTACATCCCTTGTTGTATCACGGTGTTGTGCAACTCTTGTTGTATTAAATTGTTGTACATCCCTTGTTGTATCACGGTGTTGTGCAACTCTTGTTGTATTAAAGTGTTGTACATCCCTTGTTGTATCACAGTGCTGTACAATCCTTGTTGTATCACAATGTTTTACATCCCTTGTTGTATCAAAGTGCTGTACAACCCTTGTTGTATTAAAGTGTTGTACATCCCTTGTTGTATCACAGTGCTGTACAATCTTTGTTGTATCACAGTGTTTTACATCCCTTGTTGTATCAAAGTGCTGTACAACCCTTGTTGTATTAAAGTGTTGTACATCCCTTGTTGTATCACGGTGTTGTGCAACTCTTGTTGTATTAAAGTGTTGTACATCCCTTGTTGTATCACAGTGCTGTACAATCCTTGTTGTATCACAATGTTTTACATCCCTTGTTGTATCAAAGTGCTGTACAACCCTTGTTGTATTAAAGTGTTGTACATCCCTTGTTGTATCACAGTGCTGTACAATCCTTGTTGTATCACAGTGTTTTACATCCCTTGTTGTATCAGTGTTGTACATCCCTTGTTGTATCACCGTGTTGTACATCCATTGTTATATCAAAGTGCTGTACAACCCTTGTTGTATCACAGTGTTGTACAACCCTTGTTGTATGATTTATTCCAGGTTCTAACCGTCATCGTGTTCTTCAGCTCCTTCATCTCTGTGCTGTACTACCTCGGGGTCATGCAGTTCCTGATCCGTAACATCGCGCGGTTCATGGCCGCCGTGATGGGAACGTCACCAGCGGAGTCACTGAACGCCGCCGGAAATATCTTCATTGGTCAGGTATGACGTCATGTTACTGTGGTGACGAAGTTGTAATATGTTGCATGTTGATATCATGTGAAAAACCTCTGCAGAAGTTCAAAGTAGTTTTATTTAATGTCACCGGAAATACATGTATTTGTTGGTTTGTTAAAAACTTTAATTTTATACATAATACAAGCGGGAAGTTCATATCCATTTACATAGAACGTGTTTTGTTTTGTCGAAGTATATTTAGTATATACAGTGAATCATACAGCTACCAAATCTATACATTTCCATCGATTTGCTGTCAACAAAAATTAGTTTGGCAAAATCGTTTAGTTACTTAATTTAGCGGATGACAAAGCGCCATCCCAACGCTCTAGTTGTTTTTGCAGTTTGATTCGTCATACAATATTTGTCATTCTGATTTTTTTTTAACTTAATATACTCTTAGACTAAATAACATTAATTTACCATTGCCCTAAAAGTTTACATGGTTATAAAAAATTAAAGTATTTTGGATATATTTTGAATGCTTTGAGAAAACTTCAAGTGATTACTGTATATATGATTATTTCTTTGCAGAGTGAGGCGCCTCTTTTGATCCGCCCCTTCATTTCTAAGATGACGAGATCAGAACTTCACGCCATCTGCACAGGCGGGTTCGCCACCATCGCCGGAAGTGTCATGGCAGCATACATATTATACAAGGTACAGCAACACACACTTCAGATGCAGAAAACTGGGCAACGATGTTTTTAAACGTCTTACTCTCATGAATGCAACATACTTTTTTGGAAATGATTTATTTACTTTGGGGTTGGTTTTTTTTTTTTAGGGGGGGGGGGGGGGCTTTCACTTCGAAAACTTGCTTATAATAATACCACAAGTACCAATGGCGGCATACAATACATATAGTTCGTGCACTTCAAAATCATATGCTTTTTTACGCTGAATTTTTATTATTTATTCATTTTTATGTATGAATAATATTTTAATACGTACTGTAGTGTTTACTCATTAAAATGAATGAATCGCTTAAAGATTAATTTACATTATTCGTTAAATTTTTTAACCTTTGACTAGGTCCCTGCTAACCACTTGTTGTCTGCATCCGTTATGTCTGCCCCGGCCGCTCTGGCGATGTCAAAACTATTTTACCCTGAGACCCGGAAGTCGAGGACCGGAAAAGAAGTGTACAATCTGGCATCCGGGTAGGACAACTGTAGATTTTTTGTTTTATACAAATTCTCCTCCATTCAAAATAATTATGTTTTTTTTATATTGTTATATATGTTGTATATAATGTTTTTATATGTGTTTAAGAATATTCTCAAAACGAAGTTAATTGTCGACCCTTCAAGCAAAAATCCGTTTGTAAACAGCATTTTAAAAAAAATAAAGTCGTTGGTAACAAATAAAACTGATTTATTATGCCATACAGCGAGTTGAATACTTTTCTTCAGCCAAGAAAGAAATATCATCGAGGCGGCCTCCAAAGGAGCTTCCCAGTCAATATCACTTATCGCCAACATTGCTGTTAACCTCATTGCCTTCATCGCTCTCATCGAGTTCCTAAACCAGACCCTTATCTGGTTCGGAAACCGAATCGGTCTGGAGAAACCGGGCGAGGAACTTTCATTCCAGGTATGAAATGTAACCTCTATCGAATCCTTTAAGATTTATATGTTTTATTATCACATCTTTAACTTTCATAACTGTAGACAGGGACGTATAATTATACTAGTATATACTTCCCTGCTGTAGATATACAGAGCTTGTTGACTATTTTATCTAAGTAAGATAATTACATTTCATCTTTGTTTGTAACCAAAAAAAAGATGGCGGATTCTATCGACTATTTGATTAATGTTTTAAGATATTTTCCCTGGAAGGTATTTTCTTCCACTAAACAGACATTTTTTCCTAATTAAACGTAAAAATATAATTCATAGACATATACAAATTCAAGGTTCTTACGCATATACCAATATACACCATCCCAAAATATGTTCAATGTAATAGTTTACGTATACATGACTTTCGTAATATAATTTTGATGAGTTCAAATTTAAACGGACTACCTTACATGTACATGTACCTTAATGTCCCTTGGTTACCTTGGTTACAGTTTATCTGTTCGTACGTGTTTTATCCCGTGGCGTTTCTGATGGGGGTAGCAGTGGACGACTGCTTTGAGGTGGCCAAGCTGATCGGAGACAAAACGTTCATCAACGAGTTCTACGCATACACCCGGCTGTCCGTATACATCAAGAACAGAGAAAACCTCACGTGGTACGGTCACGTGTCATTTTAAAAAAAAATCTGAGGCGTGTTCAGAAGAGCGAGTGCTTGTGAGCGCTTGCCGTTGCGAGCAGCCGTTCTGATGAATGCGCCCTTGATCTTTTAATAATCAGTATTCCATTATGAAATAATAAATCATTAAAGCTTTTGTTTCTCTTTGTGGACTGTAGGTATGAGTTGCTCCCAACAAAGAATTCATCATTTACGGGAGACTGGCATTTTTCAGGGAACGATATTATGTATGATGATTTTAACCATACCTTAGTCGGTGGAGTTCTTCAGGTAACCATTGTCCGTCCAATATGATTTTATTATCACAACGTTGTATTATGTTATTGTATCTGTATGTGTCCTTCAAACTCATATCTCTTGTCTTAATATATATGATTCCCTAAAATTTCTAATAAAAATTAATGTATTTTCAGCTGTATGATTTTTAACTAAATTAAGATTGGTATTCAATATCAAATACACCGCTAATATCTAAAAAAAAAAAGAATAACCTACAAAAAAACATGAAAAATGTAAACAATGCAAACAAACAAACTATTGAAGTATAATGATTACATGTTTTAAAAATCGTTTGTCATTTATTTTCAGGTATATATAATAATATTTAGATGTAAAATGGGTAAGAAATGTCTCATTTTATTTTTTCTATACTTACCAGGACCGGTCAGTCGTAATATCCACCTACGCCCTGTGTGGTTTCTCCAACATCAGCTCCATAGGGATCATGCTGGGAGCTTTAGGCGCAATGGCGCCACGTCGCCAGACGGCGCTCGCACAGGTTGTCGTCAGAGCAATGATTGCTGGGAACGTTGCTTGTTTCATGACGGCCTGTATTGCTGGACTTCTATACGAATCCAAATAGAGACTGCCAAAAGCCCTGTACAATGCGTACATGTAGAGACTGTCAAAGGCTGCTTAAGCATGTACCACTCATGTTAATTGAAACTTTTTAATTTGGGACTTTCCGGAAGAGTTTGAAAAAAAATCATATGTAGTGTCGTCATTTATACGAAATGAAGTCACTTTCCAACGATTTAAGTATCGACAAGACATCATCGACTGTCATTTCTTTGATGTAACCAAGGGCATATTATTGAATTTGAACTGTGAATTCATTTACTTGTACATGTAGGCATATTATTAACTTTTATAGGGAGATGACAATTAAATCGATGTTGTTTTTTCCGCTTGTTTGAAAGGACCGAGAAGTTTCGATTGGCATTCAATTTTCAGGAAAAATCATTTTAATGACGATGGAAAGAGGGAGAGGAGTAACGAATAGACTTTTTACAACTACATGTATCTCTCCTACTTTTCTTATCTCATTTTCAATGTACGTGTAGAAATATTGCTAGTCCCGTCAAACAGAATATATCGTTATGATTTTTTTCTTTTATTTGTGTATTCGGAACGTAGATAGGTCTATGTAGTCCAGGGCATCATAACTCGTTTGAGTATAATAATTTACATTTTTTTTATTTCTGAATTTGCAGTGTTTTTTTTATCGAAAGTATACAACTTAAATTATTTTATTTTTAAATATTTTTCATAGAACGATTTTTAATTCGGTGCTTAGCTTGGATGTGGTTAATTTTTTTTAAGATCGACAGATATCTTGATTTTGTATTAACTTTTGACAGAACGTAAAATGACTTGTGAAAAATGTGTTTTTTTTAATCAAACATTGAAAACAAAGTTACGCAATTACGATTAGTTTTTATGAATTTTTTTATATGCAATAAATTGTGTTTCATTGTTAAATTTGATGAATTGAAGAGTTTAGTTATTTTTAGTTGCATGTACTGTATATGTACTGTACATGTATATTTTTTATATTATACCTACAAAGAACATGTAAAATGAATATATTTTTTTAAAATTTATGAAATAAAGATAATAAAAACAGTCTTTTTGGCGATGAAGAAGGTGTCAAAGGAATAATTTTGTTTGCTGTATGGAGGATCCATGTCCTATTTTCAGTAAAAACCGAAGCCATTTATAAGAAGTTTGAATTTTTTAGACGAAGTGGGCTGATCCTTACCCCCCCCCCCCCCCTTCTCCAGATCCTCACAATGGGAGCCTCACACCATCAGTGCAATTCCATCTTCATCAGAATGTATTATTTTAAGCAGGTGTCCACCAAATGAAAATTAAGTTTAAAACACTGTGCCGGATTAATATGCAAGTGGCATTTTTGCACCCCCCCCCCCCCCCCCCACACACACACACACACGCACACACACACACTTGCAAAAACATGAAACTCATCACACTTGACTTTTCACAAGTAAGTCGCTACACTATTTTCTAAGAGTCACGAAGAAAAAATTGAGCAAACTGTCTGCTCTCATTAGACTACGGTGGATATTATTCGTAAATTTATTTTGATAAGCTATAATAAATTTCAATTTCCTTGAACTCCACTACAACAGACCACGTGACTCACAAGCTATACACACATGATTCTCACTGAATGAAATTAAATCTTTGAATAAAAGCAATTATTTGTTGACCAATTATTCATTCATATTTGAAAAGCTGACACCAAATTTAGTTATATGCATAAGTAATGGTCCACGGAAGTGTACTTGTTGGAAGAAAAATCACAGCCTTTCCCTTTACGTTTATGTATATTACAAGCATCCATAATGATTGTCCTTCATTTTCAGCCAATGCTGTTATTTGAAGATCAAATGACGAGACAACCACTGACTAGACCACAATTTTTAATTATGATATTAAAGACTTATAAATGATTTTAAAATTTTTCAAACGAAAAGGCTCCATCTCTTTGATTGTTTTTATATACAATGTAATATTACATTGCATATACATAAAAATATAATGCATAATTAGCAAATCTTGTTGACGCAGTGATGTTAATACTTAAAATGAAAATAAATATCTGTGATTAAAAAACTATTTAAGACATTACATAAGACTCTGGCTATTTATTGAGTATTCAATGAAATATTTAAAATTTTGTTGACTATTGAAGCATCGCAAACAAAATACCTTTGGCAAAAATCGAGTCCATTTCCTTTTAAAAGAAAGCACCGCCATTGACAAGCCAAGCCCAAGCATTAATATTATATTATAGGAATTACACTTGCACAAATTCTTGACGTAATCACGTTTGTTTTTTATTTGGAAATAACGGTCAATTTAAAATATCCATCACTTTGAAAGTACATGTATATTGATATATTCATATTTGTAAAAATCGATTACATGAACCATATATTGGAGCGTATTTTTTGATTTTGTTTTACATTATAATCTGCTAACGAATATAAAAAAATATTCCCGAGGGAATATCTTACTTAAAACTATTTATCTTTTATGTATTCAGAAACCAAAAAAAAAAAAATCACAATAAGTTTTATTTTTAATGCCTATCAGTCAACTTTGATCAAGCCTTTTGGAGGCAATTAATAAAATATACATAGTCTAGATTATTATTTGACGACACTGTTCTAAAAGTAGAGTCGACTTAAGGAAGGAGTCTTTTCTGGTTTTCGACTTGTCAAATGTAAATTTGATTAATTGTTCATTAAATCAAGATGAAAGGAAATTAAAATAGTATATTTTTCTTTCTTTTTTACTATCATACAACTTGGCATAGAAAAATGTAATCAATGTTTAGAATGGAACAAGGACTATATTTTTGGCGTAATATTGGCGTAGGAAAATATCACATGTTGCGCAATTCAGAATTGCTGCAGATTATATATATATAATGAGTCTGTTTTAGCTTTTTAAAAACAATAACAATAATGTTGGATTTTTTTTTACTAATGTGAACTAATAATATGATACTTGGGTTTCAGAATATGTTTTAAAATATGATTTGTCTATCAAATAACATTTTTATAAGCTTTTTAAAGCGCCCATTCTATACATTGATTTTTGTGAAAAAATCACTAAAATCAGTTTTTCTCTCTTATGAAACGGTCAATATATTAGCTTTTCTGTCAATTTATATCTTTATATAAAGTCTTCATAATACATAAAAATTAGAAATATTTTATTATTGGAAGCATAAAAAAAAAATCAAAATTTCTTCAAAATTTAAGAAAATTAGAGGAAATGCGGGCTAAGCAATATCAATTTTAGTATAAATATTTATTCCAATTTAGTAGTATAAGCTGATAGACACTCTCATGGTCTATGATTTCATTGAAGATTTGAATCTTCAAATCTTAAACAAATGTCTACAGAACTATAAAGAGCTACACTTATTTTTATCACTCTTTACGTTGAGGAAAAAGGTAGTGACCTTGACCTGACCTTTATCCGAAAACAAAAAGGTCAAATTTAATTAAACTGATAGAATCATTAAGTAATATGATCCGTTTGACTGTGTCAAAATTTCATGCATTTCTTATTATAAGAAGTATGTTTGATAATGAAAAGACTCCTTCCTTAACAAAATATGTGAAACACACATCAAAACTACATAGAAAACTGGATTTTAACTGTTTGTGTTCAAATAGAAACAAGCAAACAAACAAACAAATAAAAAGTCGAGTCCTATCTTCCTGTTTCATTTCATATATATATATATATATATATATATATATATATATATATATATATATATATATATATATATATATATATATATATATATATATATATAATCCAAAATGAGTGAAAGGTGATATCACACAGTATAAATAATCAAAAAAAAAAAGAAAATGAACAGTTCCAAAGTTTCTATTCACTAGCTCTTTCTGGATTTACATCCTTCTTCAGGTGAATGTACATAAGATTTGGTTGCTTCCAGAATACAAATCTTAACAATCACAATCCAACCTGAAGTTTCTTACGCTATCGATCACATTATTGATTTAATGTATTTTTTTTACAAACTCGGTACAGACAGATAGTGCTAAAAGGTTATCTTTAAACTTGTCACTAAAGTACTAGTGAATAGAAACTTTGAAACTGTTCATTTTCTTTTTCTTTTTTGATTAAATATATATATATATATATATATATATATATATATATATATATATATATATATATATATATATATATATATATATATATATATATTTATATATATATATATATATATATATATATGTATGTGTGTGTGTGTGTGTGTGTGTGTGTGTGTGTGTGTGTGTGTGTGTGTGTGTGTGTGTGTGTTGAAAAGATTTACAGTATTTCACAAAATCGATAACGTCTGTATTTGTTTGTGAATGTGTAAGTCTTTTTAAATGTAGTGGAAAAGGCAACCAATAAAGAGTGATAAATAAAGGAATAAGGAAATTGAAAAAATGCCCAGTGCTATTTCATAGGTACTTTTTTCTCCTATAAATAATAAAAAATTGTTGAAAAAATGGAAAATAACCTTGAAAAAGTCGAGCAAAATGTCCTTGTAATAAGATTTTCGACTTTGGACTAACATTTCATCTCTTTCTCTTTCCAAACGTTGTATCATTTGTAAATGTGCTTCAAGTTTGTTACATTCATTCAGTATAAAAATGGACTCTCTAAACTCTGCTAAAGCTTTCCGTAGGTTTATTATGTTTTCTATTTCATCCATTTGCCTTTTCAACATTTCGATTTTCTCTTGTTTGATTTCCTTATTGCTTTCAAATTTTTCAACTTTTTTATGCGCTTCTTTATCACCTTGTGTTGTAACATTGTTTGCATCTTTGTCATAATGAGGAGTAAATGCTCGTTGCTCAATCGACAAAACTTTATGTTCTTTGGATTCATCTGATAGATGGTCTTTAGCACAGGCCTCACATAGGTTAACATGGCAGTAAACACAATAGCTTGGAGGTACAGGTGTTCCACAGGGGTCACACCGTAAAACATCCTGGGCACTTAACCTAGGGTCCATGATCCTACAAATATTTAGAAAAAAGACACAGTAGAATACTCATTATAATTTTTTTTTTTGGGGGGGGGGAGCTAGCACCTACTTTCAATTTGCTTCCGATGCTTCTGTTTTACAGCCTTTTGTGAACTGACATTGATGCCCTATATCATTATATATAGCTCATGGGCTTTCATAAAAGGTAGGAAATTCATACAAGGAATGTTTACACATCAGAAACTTTAAAATTCCTTTAATATAAGAAATTATTAATTATCTACTTTTCAATTCTCAAGATAACATTTTTTTAAATTCTTTAATAGATACTAGTAACTGCGTATTCTTAAATCAAAAGAGGCCAAGTTAGTCGCCCAGGGTTTAGTTTAAAAAAATTTAACACACATTTGCAGAATTCATAAAATACTCATTTCAAACCCCAGCATGGTTTCCATTTATGCTGTAGAAAATGAATTTACATGTTTATTTGAACTAGGATTTTGTATTCTAAATCTAAAATATCTATAAACATACTTGCCCCGATTTATGATTTCCACAAATTTTACATCTGTTTTGGCCACATTAATAGTCCAGTCCTATTCTTCTATATCTACTTCTCTTTACACAATTATTATTGAGAGGCGAAATTCCTCCAAAACTAATGCAAGATTTGGTTGCTTCCAGAATACAAATCTTAACAATCACAATCCAACCTGAAGTTTCTTACGCTATCGATCACATTATTGATTTAATGTATTTTTTTTACAAACTCGGTACAGACAGATAGTGCTTAAATGTTATCTTTAAACTTGTCACTAAAGTACTAGTAACTTCTGCTTTCATTCGGCCCAAATGCATTTAGATATTGTGTCTGAATAGGTCCATTTGCAAATGCTGAACATTGATGAAGTTTTCCGGTCAATTTTTTCTTTGATACGTCGATCAATAGAAAAATTATTATCTTCATTTCTTAAATCATAATGATTCCTTTCGGTGCTGTTGAAAGTATTGAATTGTTGGGATGTTGTTAAAATTATTTCAACATATGCTAAACATTAGCTCCTTATTTTGGATCGCGTTTCTGTTAAATATACGATCCTGAAATCAGTTTTAATGCAAAATCGCTAATGCATTGATCTCTTGAAAATTTGTTTCAGACAGTGTTTTAATTATCGACATATCTTAGTCAATTGTCAAAATCACGTGAAATTGTTCCTTACTAAAATCTCACCAAAGCAAAGAGAAATCAAAGTACTGGGGTACTGACGAGAATTTATTTTATTGATTATTATTTGTTTTTAAATCAAAGATAGGTTAATTTGCATGAAAGTAGTTCCTTAGCTGTATTTTAATAATTGCGCAACTTTTTCCTATTATGAATTCTTGGGCTTTTCCTGCAAGAATTCAAGCTATAAACGGAAAACACCATATTGATCATGTTGTATAATATTTACAGTTATTCACCCCTAAATGTTGTATTATCAAGAATTTCTTGAAACTTGTATCATTTGAAATTTGTCAAGAAAACATACTTTAAGAAAACAAAGAAAAAGGGGGTGGTCAGTATTCATCCCTCTGAGTTGTAGTGCATTTAATTTGACCTTTTTGAACTTAAAATGCAAATTCAGCCGATTGGCATTTGTTGCCATTATTTTTAATTAAACAAATTATTTCATCAAATATTGTTTTCAGCTATTCGCTTCGATCGTATGGATTAGAGATTCAAAAAAAAAAAAAAAAAATCCGATTTCTCTCATTTAAGTCTTAAAAAAACACCTTTCACGCTAAAAAAAAAAAGGTCCTACAAAACCTTCCTTGTTTTTTGAATGTGAATAGGTTTTTTTTACGAGTATTTAAACCATAATATTTCTCTACTGATTAAATGAATTAAACCATACTCATTCTAATTATGATTATAACGTGCGATGTGAAATCAAAACGTGACGAGTGAGGTACCTTAAGGAGGCTGGATGGTCAACAAATTAACCATCAGTTAAGGAAGTTGACGACAGAAAAAATGAAGTCATCACGTTTATCATAAACCCAGATTCCGTGGCATCTTTTATTTCAAGTTCATAGAGATATATCGAGTCTACGTTAGAATGGACGAAACAATTGTAAATTGATAAAACGTCGTCGATATAGATGAATGTTTAATTAAAGGTCACAGAGAGTAATTTCTCTTCTTTTCTTTTTTCATTTACAAGTCTTGAATAAATTCTGCTTCCTATGAATATAGAAATAGGTCTGCTAACACTGGAGCGCAACTGGTACATATACCATAGAGTGTTGGGAGACCTGATTACATAGATGTTGTCAATCAAAAACACAAGCATTTTTTGTTTAATATCATCTTCAGAGAGAGTACCTTGAACGCAATAGGAATGGTTTTTTACAAAATAGTTTTGCTAATGAACGTTGACAAGGTAAGTAAATTTACGTGATTCATTTTCAATCAAAAAGCAGCTATCAATAATGTCCAAAAGCCTTGACTTTAATTTATTGTGGGGAAACGTTGTAAAAAGTGTAGCAAAGTCGTAAGTTTTGATTTGGTAAAATTTGTGATATTAAATCATCCTTGGAATTTTTCCATGTATGTTTTATACCCCTGATTAGGAGCGTATATAATGGCTTTAAAACGACGATACACAAATACTATATACAAAATAACATCAATATGATTTTGAATATAAGCAATGAATGCCTTTTTAGGATGTTGTTGGTAACGCGGGGTATTCAATTTCTCTGCATTGCCTTGGTTGTGTAAGGACCGACGAAATCCAAACAAGTATTCCTTTTAAAGGAATGATCGGAAATAATGATATATTGATAGCTAGAAGCAATCAACATGATCAGTTTGATGTAAAATAATTTTTAAAAAGTACTGTATTTTTACAAAATATAGAATATTTTGATTCTGTACACCATAATTTCATCATTACAAACCGTCAACAAATAAAGCCGTTCGTAAACTCGTGGTCTAGTTTTATATTTTTAACGTAATTATTAAATGTTAATGTATCTTCTTCTTCTTCAGAATACTGAGTAGGGCTCCTCAAAGAGCATTAACACGTATACAAAGAATTAAAGAGTTGTATTAGAATAATTAAATACGACTGAAAAACATTGAATGCCATCATCATTTATTATTGAGGTCACATTGTAACGTAACCTTGTTTATCAATCAAGCCGTCCTCTTAGCTACTATTATGCAACATCAATAGATCGAGGTCAGTTCATGGAGCATCTTCTTATGATTGAGGTCAGTTCATCGAGGTCAACTGCATTACTGAATGAATCTTTCGATCGAAATTCTTACACGTGAGACAAAATGTGCATTTTTGAATTAACAGATCGAACTGTATTCTACGTACGTTTGCATCTCTTAAGGTAAATGAATTGAAATAAAACTGAGTAAAATGTTTTATAAATACTAAACCAAACTTCGTTTTTATAAGAACTACTTATGCAAGCGGAATGTGTGCGCACGTGGAAGCAGTTGCCGGATGCCTCATATGGACACAACAGTGATCGGCCGAAGCCGATCACAAAAAATAGGCATTCAATACTTACATAATTATAAATACAAATAATATAAGCCATAGAGAAGATTTTTACTAAATTTGTTCTTTGCACAATTGTATTTATTGATTAAACTTCTTGGTGTATTGACAACTCCAGTTAATTCAGATAATATTCAAAGCCTTGTAAACCCCTCAGCATATTAGTATGGACT
The DNA here is from genome assembly GCF_902806645.1 of Magallana gigas. Classification (NCBI taxonomy): domain Eukaryota; kingdom Metazoa; phylum Mollusca; class Bivalvia; order Ostreida; family Ostreidae; genus Magallana; species Magallana gigas. Next base: position 25,650,637 of record NC_047567.1, on the reverse strand, counting down.
GGTGGTTTGTTCTTCCTCAAATAAGCCTTCAGTTGTACTTGATATTCCTTCTCCATATTGTCGTTTAGCTAAACTTGCCTCGGTTGTTGATGGCGGAGGAGGACGTCTATCCTGCCGTTTAGCTAAACTTGCCTCGGTTGTAGATGGCGGAGGAGGACGTCTGTCCTGCCGTTTAGCTAAACTAGCCTCGGTGGTAGATGGTGGTGGGGGACGTCTGTCCTGCCGTTTAGCTAGACTTGCCTCGGTTGTTGATGGCGGAGGAGGACGTCTGTCCTGCCGTTTAGCTAGACTTGCCTCGGTTGTTGATGGCGGAGGAGGACGTCTGTCCTGCCGTTTAGCTAAACTTGCCTCGGTTGTTGATGGCGGTGGGGGACGTCTGTCTTGCCGTTTAGCTAAACTTGCCTCGGTTGTTGATGGCGGGGGAGGACGTCTGTCCTGCCGTTTAGCTAGACTTGCCTCGGTTGTTGATGGCGGAGGAGGACGTCTGTTTCCCCTTTTAGCTAGACTTGCCTCGGTTGTTGATGGCGGAGGGGGACGTCTGTCTTGCCGTTTAGCTAGACTTGCCTCGGTTGTTGATGGCGGAGGTGGACGTCTGTCCTGCCGTTTAGCTAGACTTGCCTCGGTGGTTGATGGCGGTGGAGGATTCCCTTCTCCTTCACCTCCTCTTTGCCGTTTAGCAAACGCTGCATCTTCAAATTCTAAATGACAAATGATGAGATTTAATGCATAAAATTTTACATTTGGGTGTCCGTTTTAGTTCACCTGAAGCGATGGTTCAAGTGAGATTTTTCTGTTGTCCAGCGTCCGTCTGTCCGTCTATTAACTTTTTTTAACTTTAAGTTTTGACTTCTTCTTAAACAACTCAGCCAAATTAAACTAACTTAGTCAAAAACATCCGTATGAGAAAAGAATTTCAAATTGTAAAAATAAAAGTCTTAAGCCTTTTAAAGGTGGGTAATTGCGAAAAAGTGAGTATAGTGTGTGTGTCTTAAATTCGTGACCTGGGACCAACGCTGGGGCCCCGGGCGGTTCAAAGTTTAACACAGAAAATGTTTAAAAATCTTCTTTTCAAGAAACTCTGCATAAGAAATAAATGCCATTATTTACACAAAAGCTTGCTTATATAGTGAAATTTCTAAATTTAAAATTCGTGAACCCTGGACTTAAACTGAGGCTCCTAATCGGGTTCAAATTTGAGATAAAAATACATATGAAAAATGTTTATAAATCAATTCTCAAAAACCACTGCAACAGAAACGTCAATACTAATACAAAAGCTTGTACGAATATCTATAGGGAAGATTCTAAATTGTAAAAATCGTAACACCCAGACAAAAATTTGGGCCCCATGCGATGTTCAAAGTTTAACATAACTAGAAAACATATCTAACAATTCTCTTCTCATAATGTACAATGCAACAGTTTGGAATATTACTATGCCTACATCTTTGGTTATTGAAGATTCTAAATTATAAAATCGTGACCCCTGGACTAGTACTGGGGCACCAAGAGGCACATAGAAATGTAAAGGAAACATTTTTAAAAATCTTCTTATCGAGAACTACTATGTTACATTTTGTGAGATTACTATGCAGGTATCCTCGGATTGTGTAGATTCTAAATTATAAAAGCCGTGACCCCCAGATCAACACTGGGGACCAAGAAGGGGTTCAAAGTTTAACATTCAAGCATATAGAGAAAGTGTTTAAAAATCTTCTTTTCAAGAACTACAATGGTACAGTTTGTGAGATAATTATTGAAACATTCTCAAATTGTGAAGATTCTGAATTGTGAAAGCCGTTACCCCTAGACTTATACCGATGCCCCAAGCGGGGTTCAAAGTTAAACATAGAAATATATAGGGAACATGTTTGAAAACCTTCTTCTTAAGAACTACAGTGCATCAGTTTGTGGGAATACTATACAAGCATCCATGGCTATTGTAGATTCTAAATCGGTAAAACTTAACAAAGAGGTAAATAGGAAAAACGATTTGAAATCTTCTTCACGAGAAATACAATGCTACAATTTGTGGGATTACAATACATGCATCTTTGATAATGTAGATTAAATATTTTTAAAATAGTGACCCCTGAAATTATCAAAAATACACAGAACCCAAGCTATGGTTCAAACTTTAACAAAGAAGTATATATGGAAAATGTTAAAAAAAAGTATATATGGAAAATTTTCAAAAAACTTCTCGACAACTACAGTGCTTCAATTTGTCACATTACCACTTAATCTTCAAATAGTGTAGATTCTAAATTTTGAAAGCCATGACCCTTGATCTAATACTTAAGCCACAGAAGAGATTCCACGTTTAATATAGAAATAGCATATGCAATTGTTGCTCTGGTTAACGATGTGGCCCATGGGCCTCTTGTTTTTATTTATTTGCAAATTGTTCAAAATGCTTTCAATCCCTTTTAATCCCTTTTAAGCACAGTTTCTAATAGATGTCACAGTAGTTAAGGTACATGTATTATGGGTGCTGTAAATTCCTAAGTAAACGCGAGAAAGTAATATAAATTTCGCTTTTATTTTCAGTTTTAAATAATAGGAAATGATAACAAAAAATGTGGTTTTATATATATTCTTGCGATTTGCTATAAAACAGCGGATCACGGAACTTTGTACTCGCATAGGATACGGTATTTACAGTATTCAATGATATAAAATAATCTTTCATTAAACAGTCAAAAGGACATAATTCTTTAAGGACGCATGATGCATTTGAATAAATATATCAAGATACATGTATGAAAACGTTACCTCTTTTCAGCAATTCCCAGCTTTGTCTGTCAATCTGTTTGAGAAAAAAAAACCCAAATTTTCAAAAAGATTAGGTACTTTGCATTTCGAAGTTAAGTAATAAAATATTTTTTGGTTGTTTGATGTGTTCTTTTTTTTTTGGGGGGGGGGGGGTTGGGGTTGGGTTTTTGGGGGGGTTTTTGCCTTCTCCTTTTTGGTTTTTTTTTCTGGTTTTATAGTGCTTTTTTTGTTTTGATATTGTTTCCCAAAGAGTTACATAATTTTAGCAATTTTGTTTAGAGACTAATTTGATTCTTGATACATATTGTTAAAAATTGATTAATATGCACAACTTCAAAAACAAAATACATCTACATTTTTTGTTCTAACAAGTTATTTTATTACATTCATTATGCTAATATTTAAATTGCATATTGTTTTATATTTAGGTTTAAGGCAAGATTCAATAAAACAAGTGATAAGTCCAACCTAATGGAGTCGGGATCATAATTTGACCATCCAATATATCAGTTTTACTTCATATCTATTTAATATCAGTTTGAAATAAGTCATGGAATCATTGACAATTCAAAACTGTAAACTAGTAGAATCGATTGTTTGCCCGCGTTAAAACTCTATACTAATGGAACAATTTAAATATGCTGGATCGTCAACACATTGCCAAATCCAGTCAGATTTAACCAAAAAATTTAATTTGATATTTGTTTTAACCATATATGATAATTATTTAGTAAATAATGATCCAAATATTTTTAAAAGACTTAAAATTTGAATATTTTTTTTCCAATGCATGTATATTTATACAAAGCTCTCCATCAATAGGATATAAATTTTGTCAAAAAAGTTACGTCACTTATTTAAATTGAACAAATAGTTTGTCTGTTAATAAATTATCCATTCAATCTACCTAAAGTTTTTTACATAACTTGTCTATCGATAAAAACTTTTTAAGAAGGTTGGGTGGTCAATAAATTAACCATTAGATCTGTCTAAAATTTAAAGATATACATGAAATATTTTTCTATCTTAAAAGTATTATTTATTTAAAAAAAAGATCATATATTTTACCATTTAAATTCGGGTATTTTCATATAATTTGAAATAGTGCCTCTCTTCTAAGGGAGATCAATGAATAATAAAAATGGACACGACCATCGAAACCTCTTAAGTTCTTATTTATGAATATAATTTAAACTCACCCTGTAAGCGTTGCAAAGCAGTAATTGGGCCACCACGATCAAAACAAATAAAGTCTTCATCTTTATTTCTTGTCGTATCCGTGCAGCAACTATGGCTAAGAGTCCCCTTTTTATACGTTTTATATGTGAGCAAAGTGGTTTCAGGCGATGAAGTGTTGTTGTATGTTTGGTCAATGTTTAATTAAAGGGATTGAGAGATATTTTTAAGTAAGACTATTTTGATAATGTTCCCACATATACAAACAAAAGTACATAAAATAATCATAATACACTGTGTGATATAGAACAAGAAAACTTGAAAAAAAAAATAACTTACCCAACATAGCTCACCTGGGCGTAATATCTTTTGAATAACTGGTACTTTTATACATAAGATACGATGATATATATGAAAACAAATATTACATTTTACAATTTTTAGTGTCTCGAGGGGGGGGGGGGGGGGGGCTTACTCTTCATTTGCCAAATATGAAATCGTTTCACCCTTTCACATATGATCTCAGTTACTTACTCTTCATTTACCAAATATGAAATCGTTTCACTCTTTCACATATGATCTCAGTTAGTAGTGCGACAACAATTATAGTCTTCAAAACATCATCCAAAGGCCCCCCAAAATATACCCTATTTTATGTTTAAAAAGCTAGATCCGCGCATTCTTATCCTTTCGGTTGAGGTGAGTTAAAGCTATCACACAGTAAATTAAGAATATCTAAAGTTTGAGAATTTCAAACCATAATCCGATCACAATCCTTTTCTGTTTACCTCGTCTGAAAATTAAAAAAAACCCACTAATACATATCTTGCTTTGTAAACTTGTTTGCCTCTGGGTTGTACTGTATGGTTGTATGGATTTATCATTTTCACTAGGGGAAATTTGCAGATAAATTTTGTTCAAAGTGTGAGTGGATTAATGAATTTTGAAAAAGAGAGAAGAATATCTGTTTTAATTTAAGATTTCTCATGGATTTAATTAATTCAAAAGCAACATTTCTTACAGGGACGATCAGAATTCAAATGAGTAGGAATCAAATTCAATTTACTCGAGGGTTATGATAATGGAAGTAAAGTGCATATATTATACTCTTTAAAAGTTTAATTGTCCAATTGAATAGTGCATCTAATTTTAATTTCTTTAAACGCGTTTTAAGTTTGAGGTCCAGAGCTGCGCTATCCAGGAAACATGAAAAGAAAACACATGTCTAAAAATACCGCTTTGTTTATATACGTTATTATACATTAAGATGAATTTATGATAACATTTATTCAGTTCTCAAAAGCATCTAATTATTCATTAATTATTAGTAAGAGTTAGATTTAACTGTAGGAAATTCAGACAAAAATCTGGAACTAGGGGAAGGGGGTGGGTATTCGTTTTGCAAGATGGTCAAATGTTCGAACAAAATTCATTTTGTTTCGTATCAGTTGGACAATAGAATTTTTTTTTAACAAAAAAATAATATGTTATAATAAAACCCAGTCGATTTTAGTCGTGAAATTATCTTAGTGGTAAAAATATTGAGTTGAATTTGAATTTTTATAATTTTTAAAATTTAAAAGTTATTATTGCAAATACCGGCCACTAATACAAGTTATTTGAGCGAAATCTTTGGATTCCGTATTGCGATAGGCACTGGCCACAATGACTGTCATTTTTAAAGTCAACTAATTGCTTTTACTTGAAATTCTGTAGCGGCATCTGGTGTGGTATCAATTAAAGTAAGAATTTATTTAAAGAAAGCAAAAATATTGGGGTTTTTGCAAATTATAATGAATTAGCTAATTAATTAATGAATGAAGCGTAGGTTTTGTTCTTTCTCTTCTTTATGCACATCTTGTTGTATTTTTCGAATATGTTATGTTTGATTATGTTTAATTTGGGACTTTTGTCCATCTTGATTGTTTGATTTTTAACTTTTGCTTGAAGTGTTTCGACATTTTTGTTTAATTTGTTAAGTATTTTTATACTCACGCTCCAAAGAAGAGATAATGTTGAGAAAATAATCCTTTATATTTCATTTTTTGGTAATGTCTTGGTGCGTTATTGCGTTCGATGTGTATGAAATAAAACAAGGCAGGTTTATTTTGTATTACTACAGCTGGGTTCGTTATCGGGTATGGACTGTTCAACTGTTTGGGTTGATTCGGGGTACAAAGGATGTATTAAATGATAATGTGCATGACAGTGCATTGTTTTTACAAATTTTTACCGGCGACTACTTAATGGACTTGGTGAAATTAAAGGATATAAAATAAAAAGTTGTTTTTAAACTCATTTTGTATTTAATTTCGATGTTAACTGTATAGTTGGAGTTTTCTCTGTTCTTATATCTCCTGTCAAATATAACATGTCATATATTATCATTAAACTAAACAAAGGAAAATCCCGAAGAAAATATGGTACATGCATTATGAGTAAAATAAATTTAGTTTGTTTTCAATCTAGAAAAGAATAAATAGTTTGAATTTCCTCTGTTCTTTTACATCTTATTAAATTAAAACATTTCGTCTAGTTCATAAATGGATGTATGCTTCGAAGATTTCATAAAATAGTACAAACCGGTAGGGGACGTGAATTGCTTATGCAATACTCTCAGAATGCCTGATATATTTATCAACATCAGAGTTAAAGTATCACTAGAGCGCATGTGCTCACAGATACATGTAACTTGTGTGATTAAAATGATCAACATCGATGTTTAGTTTTTTTTAATTGCTTTAAAATATCATACAAATATCTACCCTGTATTTCCTGATTGAATTACTAACTTACTACAAGATGTACATTTTTACATGTATGAATTAAATTTTATTTCCTTGTTTTTAATCAAATTAGATGGTTATTTTTTTTTATCTATTTTTTTTTTGTTTAAAAATAAATTCTTTAGTCATTTGAATAATTACTAAGATATATAGCAACACTGCCGAAAAGTGTGTAAAAAATATATGAGACAAATCGTGTATAAATAATATAACATAGCTTAATGGTATGATGCTGATAAACTTGTTTAAATAAATAGTTTGCTTTAGGTACCAGAGTTAGAACGCGTAGAACATACAGCTTGATGAATGTATTTTTGAAATCTGGCAAAGGTGAGAACCTATTTTCAGATTTCCCCAACAACATAAAATATCCTACTAAGTAAAACTTCAAAAAAATCTTAAACACTTATGCATGCTTATTAAAAGAAAAAAATGATTTAAAGCTTCCTACGCTACCAGTTTTGCCAGCAGAAAATCCTTTTTTTCCCTAAACATCGTTATTTATTATCTTAGTTTCACAATAATGATGAAATCAATAGCTGTTTATTTTAAAGATAAGTTCTATATACTCCCCGGGGTCCTGCATAGCGCACCGTATTTACTCTAAAGTAGTATTAGTCCTCTGAAAGTAGGTAAGCTGATATATAGAATATACACACATGTACTTTCGGTATTGACTGCAGGCGGGGATTTTTTTTCGGTATGGTGATCTGATCGATAAAATGCGCGACTGTGTGGGAAAATAAGAAACACCAAGATGTGACCCAATTTATAAACGCTTAAACATGTAGTATATCAAAAATAAGATTTTAAGATGTTTAACTTTATTTATTTATTCATTCATTCAATCTTTATTCAGAGATTTTATGTCACATAGAATACAAATTACATTTTAATAAAAAAAAAAGAAAAAAGAAGAGATAGTCAAAGAATATAGAACTACGCACAAATGTTAGCAGGATATATACACTAGTTAAGTAATATACGAGTTTTAGCGACTTCGTTACTTATATATTTAAAGCCATAGCTTTATTAAAAAGGCAATGACTCCACACTATGCACCTAAATGAAGTAAATCCTCTCGCGCTCTTCTAATATTTTTGTAGTTGGTCCTCTTTTAAATAAAATGTAATACAATGTATCGTAAATTGGCTCATTGAAATGAGTTGATTCAATTTTGCAGATAAATAAACGTCAAAATTATTCATAAAGTTGTTGAGAAATGAGTCTTTTATATATCACATCTAGATGTGTACCCCAGCGCAGCATGCTGAAACTGATACTTAGAATTTATTACAGAGTGCTTGCTTCGAGATCATCAAGCGTTTATATACTTAAGTCAAAGTTTCGCTCATTCATAATACATCAATAAACAGCGCTAAAGATTTGTAACTTTCAAGGTGATATGGAGACACATTTTAATAGCCTATCATATTTTCGGTGTTTTGAATCACAAGACAATAAGACAGTGTACAGATTTTGACATAAGTCCGAGACTGCTTCATGATCGTGGGGCCAGGTTTACTAGAAAGCAGTAGGTGGAATAGTCCAACGTTTGGCTAGGGATCTGATGAATGTGACTTGATCAAAATAATTATTAGGTTTCAAAATGCTGTAAAGATTAATACTTGAGTGGAGGATTCGAAAAAAATCTGAAGTCTGTGTCGGCTTGTGTTTTGATTGTCCATTCTTCAATGTGGTGTTAACGGATAACTTGTTAACTTAAGCTGTTAAAACGTTTTGATATGTAGCGTGCTTAAATTTTTAAAAAAAATCTGTTTTAATCCATTTTTTATTTATTACAAATAAAAAAACAGAACGCTATTTGATTTTTTTTTAAACTTTTATTATTTTTGTTAAAAGCGGAACAAAGCACTCAATAGGAAAAAATCAAAACCAGAATTGGAATCGATAACTTTCTTGTTTAGTTAACAAATTGAAAACCGCATGTTGACTTCAGTGCAGCATATATCATTGAATATTGCAAACAAGGTTTCAAAGTTTTTAAAAATCTGCAAATTTCTTAAATTATGAACCTTTTGTAATAACAGCATTGTATGGTTAGATCTAACATATCAATAATAACTACAGGAATTTAAACACTGATTAAATAATACTGTTAATCATATATTGTTGCTGACAACTATGTTCAGTTAAATGCTTTTTTACACCCTGTACTTATGATAAGATATATACACACGTAGAATGAAAATGGAAATATAAAACAAGATTTATATGAAATCTTATACATATCCCCAGGAAGTATATATGTGTTAAAGTAAGAAAATAGTTCAGTGGGGAATATCCTCTCTCTCTCTGTCTCTCTCTCTCTCTCTCTCTCTCTCTCCTTTTTACGAAAAAGGATCACATTTTAATGCAATATGGTCAAAACTATTTTTTATCACAATATGTACATCTAGTTTTACTAGCATGAAATATTGAAATCGGTTAGGGAAGAGAAATATGTCATGCAATTAAGGAAAAAATATGGTCAACAAATTAGCCAACATATCTGTCGAAAACTTTTAAAATCGGTCCCTCTTAAATTGATTAAAATATAAGACACGTACGTGTTACTATTAAATATTTTTGTGCATTAAACAGAAATTAAACGTACTGGGGGAAAATAATAAGTTTAAAAGCAGTGTTTAATTAATGACCTAATCATATCTTCGATATACAAACGATTTACTTGTTAGTACGTGTATCATCAGGCTTATTTTTGCTCGATTAAAAATGTAAAATAGAAATGTTTTAAAAACTTACATTGCATTGCAGTATACTTAAGTAATTAAAGAGCTAGTAGATTTAAATTTATGTTTTAACATGAATAACATCCATTGACTATAAAAAGAAATTGTCCACAAAATATATGCCAAAACATAAGTTAATAATAAGTTTAAGCATTTAATGATAAATATTTTGCATTGTTTGTTATCCAATGTTTTTGCTTGCGATATCACGATATTTACATTTGCAAATATGTTTCCTTGTATGAACCTATAGAATGGCAAAAACGTTCAATTCTGTATGAACTTTTTCGTGACGTCACAATGATCATAGCACGCGTTTATCGCTTGTCGCTTGGATTATTGTTAACATAAAATCTCAGTAATTCTAACTGTTATGAACGATTTGTCTATATCAAACGTAAATATAAGTAATAATCAGCAATGTTAAAAAGTTCACCGGAATATGAATTTGGCCATTCGGACTCCACTGGATTTGATCACGTGACCAACCAACATCCCGGTGAACGTTTAAAATTGCTGTTAAAATTTATTTCTTAAATGAATCAACTTTGAAACGTATAGTTCAATACATTCCATTATTGGTGGGAATGACGTACTGTTGGGGCGTAAGAGGGAAGGGGGTGGGAGTCATAATAATAGCGTAAATATGTCAATATTATAAGGACATAAGATCATGCCAGATGATAAGTATAAAAAAGAACACTTTTAATGTGCATATTGTAAAATAACACATTAGTCAGTCCCCAGATTGTGTAATGTTTTGATCAGTGTTACTTCACCAAATGTCATCAAATTTATGCCACATTAAATAAAACCATGGGGACATTTTGACTCTGTTAAACGTAAAAAAAAAATGCCCAGCTTTGGTCGTCGATGTGCTTATTTTTTAGAACAGAGCTGATGAATATTTTTTTTTCAAATATATTATGATTTAATTGAAGGCTATATATTTTACAGCTTAATTTCGATGAGTTTCCTTGATCAAAATTCACCAATACCATATAAGAAATCATTCGCAGCTTTTAATGCCTTGTCGACAGAGCTCGGGAAAACAATTCAAATTTATTAACATTACCTGATATTAGAACTTTATTCAAAATTGAGTTGCTTCCCATTGGCTTTGTATCTTCTGTGGTTTATTTATTAGTATATCATTGACTTTGATAAATCGTAGTTCACATATCAACAGATTGTAAATAGGCTGTACGTAACTATATTGAAATTATAAAAAAAAATGAATAAAAATAATAATAATAATAACGGTGGGGCGTCGGAGTTGCCTATGAAATACATTTAATGTGTTTTTCCCAAGTTCTGCTAGAATAGCCTAAAAATTTATGACGCATACTGATTTTATTGTATAATTGAAAGGAAAAACAGTTTGGCAAAATTGTTCTTCAAAAAAATGTGTAGTGGTCAGTAACTTAAGTGTCCCCATAACATTTGCAAAACAACTATTTGCACGGTAGCAATACAGCATTTTTTATGATTTGTCTAAATATATCTTGCAAAAAAAATACCTTATCATAGATATAACTTCAAGTTAAAATCTGCATTCGATCTTTTTTTTTTATTAATATGAAAAAAAATTCAGACAAAAAATATCTTATTTAGAAATTTGTTGTTAACAATTAAGATCACATTTCAACGAACAATTAGAGAAGAAATGAAACCAATAAAAACAGGATTAATTTCCCTTTAGAAATGAAATTTCGTTTCTCCACATAATTATTTGACGCTATTGCAAATTGGTCCAAAGATTCAAAAGATACTACGATCATTTTTTTGAACCAACTGTTCTTACCATTAAACGAACAGTTCTCAAGGAATAATAGTAGCCTAACCACGGTTGATAGATAATTCCTTTTCCAAATATGGTTGCGTCACCAGCTAGATATAACCCGTTTGGATTTGAGCAATGACATGATCTATGCCACCAGCCGGAGGGGAACAGAATTCCACAATTATCAGAAACGTACATGTCATTATCTTGATCTTTCGTTGTAAACTTCATATTGCTGATGATCTGGGAACCGGCGGTGAAACAGTCGCCTTTAAAAAAAAAAACAAGATATATTGCTTTAATGTTATAGGGGGCTGGGTGGTGAACAAATTGTTCTTAAAATCAATCTTGATTTTTTTTCAACTACTTATTTAGCCGAAATAACCATCATGTAGTAAAGAACAAATCCAAATTTTAAGCTTTAAGATGAGAATGCGTTCCTATATCTTCATAACCAGCTCTCCTATTAAGGGATTTTTATTTCATACAGAATAAAAAAAGACTTCCCAGACCTTGAAAGTCCCTTGTTTATTGATAATAATTGATCTTTAAATATTGGTTCATGTATTCTGATGTTCAAACATATTGCATTACCAATATAAAACGTATGCATACTTAGCAGAAATTTGATAAAATTTTCTGACCGGCAGCATCACAATTCTTTTTTCAATTTGATAGCCCTACAGTTAAAAAAAACTTGCCGGAATGTTGGAAGACAAAACTTTATTAATTGGATTTATATTTTAGCATTAATTTGAGCAAAAAATGTATAATCAGTTAGGGAAGTATTATTTATGATATTACCAACATTTCTAGAATATCTTGATATGCCTATGGCGGATTTACTTGAAGTAATATTAAGCATATTACCAACATTTCCAGAATATCCTGATATGCTTATGGTGTATTTGCTTGATTCGTCCATCACATCTACATGTGTATACTTGACATAGCGAGTCTGGCCTGTAAAATCACTCATGTCCATCCGCAGTTCAAATGATCCTTGACTTAGAAGATGATGGAGCTTCTCATTGCCTTGTATCAAAATGAAATTATATCTTATCAACCTTATCAAATCAAGTAATGATTTAATGATTAAAGTTATTTCAGTCAAAGAGGAAAAATCCACTCTATTATCCGGAGTAAATCACAACTGTCTCTTTACAATATGTCATAAATGGTATTTAATCTACGGGCTATGGTCTCCTTCTTTTCTTAAAAATAAAAAAGGAATACTGTAATTGCATTAATTTATATGCTTTTTAATGCACGAGAGATATTTTGCAGATGAACTAATTGACGTACAATTTAAAAAATATATAAATTGAAAGTAACAAATGCTGCCAACAAGAATTGCAACATGGTGGTTCTTTAGCATATGTAAATAATTTCCGTTCTTTTTAAGATTGCTTATCTGACTACTGTATAGAAGGTTATTCTGGTCCCATGTTATTTCGTCCAATGCTATTTTGCCCTTACATACTTGCAAACGGCTTTGCCCTGCCCTGAATTTGCCAAAGTACAGAAGTTTGTATAAATTGAGACATCGGAATACGCCCAGTATAAAATTCACCCACTTACAACGAAGGAGAAAGAGATGAAAATAAAACGGGGCAATATTTATCTGCAAAAAGTGTAACTAGTGTTGTGGGTATCATTGGTCAAATTTTTTAGTTCTAGTTCTATAAACCATGAATACAGCTCGACATTGTGAGGCATACAAGTTGTAATCATGTTAATATCTTGATTTGAAAAATCATTTAGCTTGAGTATATTTTTGTAATTAAATTATATGTTTTAGTTAATTTGCCAATTTCACATATCTAATTCACGCGATCCTTTAAAAAGACACAAATTATAATATATTTACGACAGATAACTGTGTAAGATTTTTTCTGCAAAAAAAAAATTATTCAAACTGTTTATGTGTTTCATACCAAACCAGAATTCAGCCGTTAGATTCCCAAAGCCGTTTTTGTACTCCGCCCATGATCGATTAAAATCTTCTGAACCGTCAAATCTACGCTGGAAAGCCTGTTCAAAATTATCAAAGTTATTTACATTTCAAGAAACAAAGTTATATTTGGAATAAATGAGGATTTACTTACTAAATAATAATTTAAATTTAAACAAATTATTTGTGAACATTATAGGAAATCCAGATGATTTATTTGTTAACCGTCAAGCCTCCTTAAAATGATGACTTTACATTAGACATCCTCCAATTACTACTTATCAATGCAACGTGTACACGGTTTCTGTTTAGTTTATAATTGACATAAAAATAAGAAATAACTGTACCTAGTCTAATATAATAAACAGTTACTAATTGAGCTTGTACTTTTTTTTACATTCCTGTTGACAAATTAAAATGTGTTTGAAAATTTCAATATTTGTTATCTAATACAAAGATAAAATCTGAAAGAAGTAAACTCAGCATCTCTGCAATATTTCCATAAATGTAACATTTTTTTTTTGCAATTTTTGATAAGTTAGTTACCTTTAAAGGATTTTTTGCACTCTCTTTGGAACAATACGTTTTTGATAATATATAAGATCAAAGTACCAATAATGCTCGCAACTTGAGCAAGCTTGATCAGATTTATTGATTTGGTAATTAATAATTTACGTACGTAAATTATGACTCTTCAATGTATCAGAACCAGTTTGCCTGCTGTTTTTAATTGCTTATGAAATTTTAAAGGACGTTGTCTCATTTTCACTCCAATTAAACATGACTATATACATGATTTTATAGGTCTGTCTTTTTAGGAAAACGGTTTTTAACTTCTTAACTCACCTGAGCTGAAAGCTCAAATGAGCTTTACAGATCATTTTTTGTCAGGCGTCTGTCTTTCCGACCGTCTGTAACGTTTCACATTGATGACCTTTTTTCAGAGTTACTGGGCCTATTTCAACCTAATTTAGAACAATGCATTCCTAAGTAAACAAGTTTGTTAAGATAAAGGACTATACCTTTTTTCAAGGAGAGATAATTCCAATTATTCAAAATTGGTTTGCATTTAAAAAAAACATATGTCTGTTCAAAAACCATTTGACCTAGCTGAAAGTTGTGTGGAGGCACCTCTAGGTGTAGTTGACTTATACTTGTTTGATTATGATTAAGGTGATAGGGTAGTGTGGAGCCATATATTGAGGTAGAATCTTCACTAAACTAAAGATTGTCAGTATTTCATACAATGAATTTGATTTGATAAGAGTTATGGCTATTGTATTTAAGGTAAGCCATGTGGCCTTGAGCATTTTGTTAAAAGTTATTTCTTGCATTCTCGTATTTGTTTGCATTACTTATTTATTTGAAAATAATTCTATACTCTGTAATTCAACAAATGTGAATAGATCAATATTTTTTTCAAATCATGCTCTTTTATAAACACCTTTGCTGACAATATTTGGAAGTTGATATTAATCATCTTTCATCAGACCAAAAGTGAAACAGTATTTGGACCTAAGCACAAATCATAACCGCTGACAAGACTGAATAGTTAAAAATTATCGATAAATTCGATATAATGTATTCAGATGCATTATTTATCAGGGAGAGTCATTATAAATATTTTGAAAATAGTCAGATTCTAAATGGTACAAACAATCAGATAATTTTGTAGTTGTATGCATTCGGAATAGAAGACTATATTGAACTCTGGCGTAGGAATAATTCCTGCAACATGGTTCAATCAGACGCACGACTGTCTCCGTAAATCTCCGAAAAGCAAATAGACTCTCTGCTTGTCGGAGATTTTCAGAGACGGTCTAGTTGTTGAACGATAAAAGAGTTAAATATTGCTTGGATTCTTAAATATCCAGATAAATTTCGATTATTGATGCATAATTTGCTGAAATAATTCTATCTATAAATATTCCACAATATGATTCCTATGAGTTTTTGTCGGGATTCTTGTCAATTCATACGGGTATTAGAAAAAAAATTGTGCGTAATTCTAATACAGTTTAGAAATTTCTTGCCGATCGAAATTACATATCGTTAACTTTAAACCAAATAATAATCAATGAAATAAACTCCCATCAGTACTTCCTTATTTTGATTTGATAATTGTAATCAAAAACAATCCTTTATCTTTTAAAAAAAAATGAAAAAAAATAAAAAACAAAACAAGAAGGGCAATTGTCTTAGAAATAATCGATTTGTAAGAATGTTACAAATCTCGGTAAGCCAAAATTCAAAAATAACCTTCAAATAAACTGAATTGAAAATATTTGTCAAATCATTGTCGTCCAGTTAAACATGATGTTTATTTTAGAAGAATTGAAAGATGAATAAAGAAAGCTTAAACAATTCGTATTTAGTTAATAATTGGATGTATAAACAAATCTTTAGTTTAATAAATATATAAATTAAAACAATCTTGAACAATTACTTTAATCGATCAGGTACAGGTACATGTAAATGCATTATTGTGAATAAAACACTAAGCCTTACAGTCCAACCTCCTCCATCAATGTCCATCACGCAAAAAGCTGTCACGTGACCAACGACTGGAAGTTTAATTCTGTATAAACCATTCGGTAGAAATGGTGATATACTACGATAACCTGTGCAGTCTGTCATGTCATCATCGTCTAAATTAAAACACAAATAAAATGAAATAAAATGCCAATTGATTAACTATTATATTTTACATAATTGAGTAGGCTTCTTCTGATTCATACGTCAAATATAAACGTAGAATGCATTGCTGAAAAAATGCGTGTCGGCACAATACATAATTGATGTAAGCAAGAAAGATTGTAATATTATCTTATAGCTATATATAAACAAATCACTTTTTATAAGAAATAGTCGGAAAAACACCTATATGATATGAATATTTTTTAAAATTATAATACAAAGAAAGAAATTTAAGTTTTAGTTTCATCCTGTATATAATTTGTTATGAGAAATATGAAATGAAATCATGTATTTAAATGTTATGACACTTGCCTTTGACGCAGTATGTACTATTGTTTTTAAGCTGCACACACTTCTGATTCGCTGTACATGCACGACAACTATTGATCTCATCCATCTGAAAAACCAACAAGAAAGAAATTGACGTAAGAATAACCGGAAATTAATAATCTTTTAAAACAAAAATATCTTTAAAATACATTGTAATGAAAAGTGAAACAAAATGAGTTAGCCATATCAGTACATCAATCGCAACTTCTCGGGCCTTTCCGGCAAGCTCGGAAAAACACCTCGAATGTATTAAGTAGGCGTCCATGACAACCCCCTTTTTATAAAACTTGATATGAATAGAAAACAATTTATGATCTGTTGAGATGTGAGCTTTACGTCATTAAAGTAAACGATATACACTAAAATATAACACAGATGCGACATACAAGACACTCTAGCCGATACTTATTTTAATGGGAAGCGACTCCATTTTGTACAAGATTTTAACATCCGGTGATGTTAATACATTCGAGGTGTTTTTCCGAGCTTGCCGGAAAGACCCGAGAAGTTGCGATTGATCAGTACATGAAATATACTTTCACAATCATATGAATCAAATTATCATATCCTTAGAACTGTAATTTATTTACACATATGTATATTTCATCTATGTGTGTATAGATCTATACTTTTAAATAAAGACTTTTGCCAATAAACTACAAATTTAAATGCCTGCATTACAGTAAGAGTTTACATCTGTGATAGTTCAACACTTGTGAGATAATGTCTGTAAACTATAGTTGAATTTTACCTGATCTGTAATTGCTGTAAAATTAATCAAAAATCTACTTTTATTTTCGAAAAACTGCCCTGAAGTTGCAAAAATGAGAGTAAGGTGGTGGATTAAGCGGATCAATTTCAGGGCAAGGGAGTGAGTATTAATATAATGCTAGCAATGATATAATTTAGATTAGTTACCTAAAGAATAATCATATATTTATCACATATTTATCAAAAATACACATAGAAATTAAAATTTGGCTTGAATAGATAAAAGGCGCTAATGCGTTTCTTAAATGCGCGATTTTAATTTTAATAGAAAGAACTCCCATGTGTTGCTCAAAACGAGATAACCAAGAATACGAGCTAAATGATTAACATCATGGCGGAAATTGCAAGGAGAATTCATCATGCATCGGGCAGTTACTTTGGACCGGAGAACTTTCCTTTAATCAAAATATACTTGCACTGTGTTGAAAGAAAAAAAACAATTTTTCAACAAAAGGTAGTTGGCAGTTTAGCTTGTATTTCTTTTAAAGAAAAAGGTGGCTGTGTTTTCCTTAATTAAAGTGAATTTTTTAAAGCGAAATCTTGAGTATATGGACATAAGAATAGACCATTAGGGCACAATAGTAAAACGCTTTGAGCATTTAAACAGTGATTAAGTAAAAGCAGACATTTTCTGTTTCTCAAACAACGGCAGAAGTAGCAAAAAGAAAAATGTTAAAATGAATGTAAAATATAAGTTTCAATCAGAATTAAATTTTAATACTTTTTTCCACTTAAAACATGAATTTGCTTCATTTTATAGCAGTTTGGTTGGAGTTTTTTTTCTCTTCATATTATTCCTTTATAAAAGGGTTTTCATGATGCTATAATGATTCAATAAATAACTTAAACATTTTATTTGATAAGCCGAATTATAGTTAGCATTTTGTTGGGGTAATTTTAGCACGGTGCCTATACAAGTATTAAAAACATTTCATTATTATTGTAGTTCATTAATGTATTAACCATTTTCCATTTTACTTTGCTGACAAATATTTAAAGCAAATTTCCTCTTGACTTCCAAAAAGAAACAGCCAATTGACTATTGTCGATTTTTATTTCAATAAACACTACAATGCTTTTTACGGTGATTCATGCGATAAAAATATAAATCCGTGTTAGCGGGTTATGAAAATTGTTTCTGCATTGATCTCTACTTTTATTTCCCGTAAAAGAGGTGGAACATTGCAAACAGACAACATAATATTTGAAAGCATCATATATATATATATATATATATATATATATATATATATATATATATATATATATATATATATATATAGCCCCGTGAAATAAACATCATCGTTAAACTTTAACTTTTTGTTATCTTTGTACAGAAATACGTTTGAAGTTTGTTCATAATTTTCATTTTAAATTAAGTGAATTAATATTTGAATTAATATGGCATCATAAAGTTTACAGTTTTAGCATAAAACGGCTGGTTTTCAAGCAGTATTTTTTTTTAAGAAACCATTGAGCGATTGCTTGAACAAACAAAATATGTACACCAAAGATGTATCTATTCGTACTTATAAGTGACAAAAAGTTTGTTCTTGTTCAATGCGTCGCTCTAAATTTCCCATTCCAAAATTGACAAGAAAAATGTCAAAAATTGAGTGATTTTTATTTTATTATGAAAATAGCAACACTCCTGACGGCATATACTGCCAGTGACTGCAAATAAATCAAATAGATAGGTGAAAAATATAATGTATAGCAACTCCGTTGAAAAATAAAATTTAATGTACCTGAAACACTTTAAAAATGACGAATCATGGGGGCAAAATTTGACTTAAATCAAACAAAGTTCTTTGCATGTAGAAAACTTATTTCAAATGGTGTTAAAAGTTACTGCAAAATTTGATATAAAACAACATAATTTACAAAAAAGAGATACGATGCGCTATACTTACGCCCCTGTTTTGAAATAAAAATCATCATACGTGTAAAGGCAATTGAGGGTAGACAATTAATCTGACGAATGATTGAATTTTAAATCATACTGCAACAATAAAGTACATACGAAACAACTAAAAGCCGATTAAAGCTTGTAATTTGTAACGTAAAAAAAGAAAGAACTTTTCTTGAAAGGCTAATTCCTCTTTTGAAATATATTGGCTTTCTTTGTTCGTGTTTACAACTTAAAAAATATTAGTTAAAACTGAATAATTCATTGTTGACGCCAGAAACGCACCGCTCCTTAAAAGTGTCATGTCATATAAACCTTTGCCTTTTGACAAAACCTCACTCAATCACATCTGCAATGAAACGTCTCATACTCATAGTCAATGTTCACAACTCTAAAAAAGGGTAAGTAATTACCAAACAACTGAATAATTGAACGTGTAGATCAATTACGGTAAAACAATGTCAACCGTTGCATGCACTAATATGTATAAGTGGTGTCAATGAACACTGAATGAATGAAGCATGTTATTCGTTAAGTTTGGGTTGATGCTACATCAATAGACCGTGTGCTCTCTGCAAGAAATGTTTTTATAATCAGAGCGATGATCATTAAACCAGTGGGTGATATTAGTAGTTTATCATAAAGCAGTTGTTACAATAATAAAGCTTGTGATAGACAGGTATATGTAAGCGATTATCTACGTCCAAAGTTTTACAATCTCCTGAATTTATGAATGCACATTCAACGTGAATGGCTCTCATCAGATTTCGTACTATATGTCTACAATTAAGACTCAAAGATGAAACTTCTGAATTTTAGAAAACCTTTAGAATAATATTGGTTTTTTTCTATGAAAAGAAATAAAATTCTGTAGTGAATCATTGTGTTAAAGGTGGTTATTACACCTGAAAGGTGTGATATGAATAACAAATTTTGAAAGAGGTTATAAGTTTTAAAGCAAATGATCTTTCACATGAAATAACTGAATTGTTTAAACCTGCACTTTATAAGTTAGACGGCTGCAAAAATGTCACCAGGGAATCAAACCCTTTGTCTGCACCTAAGTTAGCTCGCAGGTTTACCTGTTTGTGAGAAAACCTACCTTGAAAATCTGTCCACGCGATCCATAGGTTTTATAGTTTTATTTCTAAAATTTATTTAAGATTCGTCTGCGCGGTAATAATGTTATCGTGTTACAAATACAGTGTCATTGATAAAATCAAGCAACGCCATTTCAATGAAATATATATTAAAATGCACATTTAAACCGAGAAACGCATTACAAAACTATGCTCCAAACTTTTAAACGATTCAGACGAAATTAATCATACTCAACACAAAAACAGAGGAGATAATTATGAATCAATTCATAAAAAAATATCAGTATGTGTTCTCGGCCAATTTTTGGCAAAAAAACTTTACAAATTTAAAAGATTTCTCAAACCTTATATTTTCATTACGACGTTAGCCTGACGTCATCATTTCCTTACTTCTTAGAACACCAAAATTGAAATGCATTTATTGACAAGACTAGCTGTTTAACACATTTTAGAACATGTTAATGCTTATTAGACATTATTGTGAATGTTATTTAAAAATGCAATTAATGTAAGGCTGTAAAGATACAGAAAAATTGCTATTTTTGTTTTTATGAAACTCTGAGTCAATCAATGCAAAAATAAAATGCCAGGCAACTACTGACATTATAAGTAAGTAATCGAATAAAACAGTTATCTCAAGCCAAAAGAATTTAATCGGTAGTACAAATTACGGAAGTTATAATTGTAAAAAAAAAAAAGCGAAGTTAATGCATACATAAAACATGACTTTAAATGGAAGAGTTCTAACGCACACTCATTCTTTATAGAACAAAATGTGACAATGTATGTGACATCTTTAAATTTTCAGCAATTGATATTATAAATTTTTGTATAAACAGTCATACACCGCATATAAGCTTTTTAAAATATTTTCTTTTATACTTCTAAATATCTCATTTGTCATTTTAAAATAAAATTATGAGTTTACTATGACGGTCAACTCTCTACGTCGATTCCTATTGTGACGTCAGCAAACCCGCGAGCTACGTTAAATCATTGTGTTTAGTTTTGATACATCTATATTTCAAACTTATGGGATCATCATATGTTCTTACCTGCTCAATGCTTGCTTCAGCGTAATCTTGTGACGATTCTGATTTTTCTGTAGATGATACTATCTCGCACAACAAGTGCTTCCTTTGGTAATTTATCCCTTTACAAAGGTTTGGTCTAGCCAGACATTCCTTTACACACTTTTTCTGACCAACAGTCGCTACAACTGTCACCACAGGTCCAGAAAACCGTTCTCCATGTATCATTTGGACGGTAGACCCAATTGTATAGAATACTGTATATACTTGTAAAATAAAAAACACCAATTCTCTTTTAACATTTCGGAACATTTTTTTTTACAAAGGTACAATTTATGTATCTTATCTTGTTTGGTCACGTTTTTGCTAGGCAGCTATCTTTCCAGATCCAACGAATAACGACATGACGCAATCATATATTCTAAAATAATCTGATCATGGAGTCATCGTTCCATAAAAATCATGATTTATTAATGAGTGAATTCAATAAACGAAAGCAGTAGTAAATCGTGACAGAATGATACACTATTAATCAACGTTATGCATCCAAATGAGATTGGCAACTGATCGAAATCTCGCAAACTCCGGCGGTCTTTATTGTAAAGAGTTTCCAGTTTTAGTCATTATATCTTTCTAACAAACAATAATATCGAAATATAAGCAGCTAAAATCAATTACCAAAACATTCAAAATATTATATTTTTATGAGTTTATATCAAATAAACAATATTAAAAGAGGAGTGTTAGGAAACAGTTGGCTACCCGTCGTCTGAGACTTCGCCGATGTTTTATAGCTGGCCAATATATTCTCTATATATTACTCTTAGTTTTCATTTTTTTTTGTTTCAAAAATGTCTAAAAACTGTGCACACTTTTCATGAAAACAATATTACTTTTGGTTTAAGATCATTATCTCAGTTTACTAAAATGTAGTTCTCCAAGTAAGGTTGGTCCCATACCATTTTTCAACAACAAAATACGCTAATGGCGGAGTTGCCAATCTCTGTTATTTATGTCCCTGATTCTAGTAGGTGTGTCCTAATTTTGTCTGTTCCGGGTACCACATTTTTCACAACCATATCTGTCAGCTTTTTTATTCTTCTTCAGTTAACACATGAATTAAGTCTTGTCTCTAAAAAAAGAAAAAACCATAAATCCCAAACGACTACATATGTACTTTGTAGCATTATATTATAGATATATAAAAGGGCTTTTTATAGTACAGGTAAATTAAAACAGTGATTTAAACTAATAGATCTGTTATAAGCAATTCCATATGCATACATGTATCTTTTTCAAATATTTTAATTACATGAAAAAAAAAATTGGGTTAAGCTGGTGAGAATGTTAATCTTTAATTCAGTTTACTCATAAAATTATAATAGCATTTCGTACTTACAAATTTTTTAATTTTATTTCGTAAACAGAAGTAAGGTATAATGATGTATAAGGTCATTAGAGTTGTAGTTTTGAAACAAATTTCCGAACTTTGCTATGAACAATTGGGCGAAAAGTTTTACAAGATTCCAAATATCCTTTGCTGATAATCTGTTAAATTATTTGATAAACCATACTTTTAAGCTTTGGAAGTACTTGCACCTCTTGTTTAGTTTGGTTTGATAACTGAGGCGTCTGTTTAAGACAGTGCCAACAGTTTTCTCTCCAAAAAATGGTATTGTAAATGGTTTACCTGCTCTGTGTGGTTTTTATAAAACTCACAAACAAATGCTTCTGTTCGGCTCTTATAATTTTGGTTTTCTTCAAATTCCATTGTATAAGACTTAATCTCTAATTTTGGATGTTCTTCAAATTTTGTAAACTTGTCGGAAATTGGGCTTTCACACACTTTACTTGTCTTTGTTAAATCTTCCAAAGGAAGTATAATTTCATCCTCAGTTATGTTCATTGTTTTCAATCTCAAACTTCGCAAGGGTATTAGGAAATCATATTAAAAAATGTGGAATCAAATATACATGTAAATTATTGATTAGTAAATTAGATTATAGTTAGTAAATACCTATTCAAATATTAAAACACCAAAAACGTAAAAAATAAAAATAAAAGAGCCAGCCATTTTTTTTAGAAATTAGATTGTACATTATTACGTAAATATACACATTGACGACGTAATAACTAAAAGTGGAATGTCATGTGAATTAGATAAGAAAGCATTGTAAACAGATTCAGAATGTAGGAATTTTAAGAACTCTACCTAAGTATTTTTGAATGATTTATTGAGAATTGAACAAGAGATTTGCACATGTATTACGTAGATATATACATTGATGACGTAATAACTTAAAGTGGAATATCGTGTAAATTTGATCGGAAAGCATTGTAAACATATTCAAAATATAGGAATTTAAAGAACTCTACTGACGTATTTTTGAGTGACTTGTTGAGAATTGAACAAGAGATTTGTACATGTATTGCGTAGATTTACACATTGATTACGTCATGACTAAAAGTGGAATGCTGTGTAAATTTGATCGGAAAGCATTGTAAACATATTCAAAATATAGGAATATTAAAAACTATTTAATTATTTTAAGGTGATTTGTTGAGAAATGAAGAACACAATTATTGAACATATGTTAACTTTATTAAATATTCGCTAAATCATTATGCTTTTATTTCCCGACAAGGATTTCCTCTGTCGTTGTTTACTGTATAAACATCCAAATAACACAACTCTACTCCTTATATTTTTGAATTTAACACAATCATATCAATAGTTTGGATATTGTTTAACTTGAAAAGTGCTGCTTGAATTTCAAATTATGTGTTGATTTGATGCAGCATGTCACTTTCCGTGCAAACTGTACGTACAAAGTTTTGACGGTTTTTTAAAGAAATAGACGAATAGCTGATCTATTGGAGGAGGATATAATCAAATAAAACACTAAATTGTCCTTATGTTTCTGAAATTTAACTGCATTGTAATTTTCAGATGACCTGTCGCTCATGCAAGAGCCATAAACATACACAATTTGATTGAAATTTCCTTCAGTGATAAATCTTTGTTATTTTCCATGTCTTTGATATATCATTAATATTTATTACTTTGATATGATATTGGCGCTTCTGATTGGTCGAAAAATTTCTTTGATACCTGCATCAATAAATTTTTTGCTGGATCTTCTTTTCTCATCTGTTCTGACTTAACATTATTTATAGAACGGGAATTTCCAAGATAAACAATGTCAACAAAATGTAAAGTTTGTTAAATTGTCAGGAAACAAAATACAACTTTATAAATTGTAAAAATTAAAAGTTTAACCTTCAGATATAAACTATAAAAATTATTTAATTCACTAAATAGAAATAACTTGAGATCAACGATCAACATTTACTGCGAGGCTGACTGTTCCAATTCCAAGAATGATTATAACGAACATACAAGCATATGCACTTTCATGGTACTCATGCTGTTCAAAGTTGGTAACGATGAGTAACGATGAGTTTTAAATTAACACACGTACACGATCGGTCATCAGAAGAAGCACCGTAAAGTAAAGCTATGTGTAATGTATCAAATCCTTCAGCGTATTCCAAGCATATCTCATACAAGTACCTCACAGGCTATCTAGTTACCACAACATTTACAAAAGTCGCACATACATACTATACTTTGTTGACATTTCAACTATTTCGTCCACGATCGCGTCTCCTTGCTTATGCCCAGTTACATATTCCAGCGATTTAACTAACATTAAAACCAGTTTTTACGAATTTTGCTGCACAGTGAATAACATCACAAGCCATCGCATGTATTTCCGTTTCGTTTCCAATTCACCCAGTTCAGATTTCAACTCTCTATTTGTGTTTCTTCCATTAAATTCAGTTCTGCTCAGCTGAAGGCTCATCCATTTTGAAAAGTGTTGCTGTTGTTGTTTTGTATTCATACGCGCCGCTTCGGTTACATTATTTACATTTTTGATCAATGAAACTTCACATTTTATTATTTGAAAATGTGTCATTAAATGATAAGAAATGAATTTAATAAAATTTCTATTGAACGACGTATCAAAGGAAAAATTGACAGGAAAACATTTTCATCAGTACGTTACGTATATTTCTTTTTCAAAATGCGTTGACTTGGTCAAATTAACGCACTTTGAAAAAAAAAAATTAAAATGCGTAATTTTTCAAAGTGCGTTGTAACAGTGCTGGCTTCGAGATTATCAAACGTTTTTAGACTTAATCGAAATTGCACTCATTCATACAATTATAATACATCAATAAACAGCGCTAAAAGTTTGTAACTTTCAAGGGGATATTGAGACATGTTTTAATTGCATATCATTTTTTCGGTGTTTTAAATCACAAGGCAATAAGACAGTATACACATTTTTACTTAAGTCTAGGACTGCTTCATGATCCTGAGGCCAGGTTTGCCTCAAAGCAGTAGGTGGAATAGTCCAGCGTTGGCTAAGAATCTGATAAATGTGACTTAATCAAACGAATCATTAGATTTCAAAATGCTGATAAGAGTATTACTTGAATGGAGGATTAAAAAAAATTCGGAAGTCTGTGTCAGCTTGTGTTTGGGTTATTTCTTAGTAGTATTCAATGTGGTGTTTACGGATAATCGGTTTGATATGTAGGATATCAAAAATTAAAAAAAATCTCAGTTTAAATCCAGCTTTTAATTATTAATTATTAAATTATTAAAAAAAAAATAAAAACAGAAGGCTCGCTGTTTTTTTTTTTAAACTTTTATTATTATTTTTTTAAAAAGAGCAAACCACACAATAGAAAAAAATCAGAACCAGAATTGGAATTGATAAACTTTCTTGTTTAATGAACAAACTGAATACTGCAAAATGGCTTCAGTGCAGCATATACCATAGAAAATAGCATACAAGTTCTTTTACTTTAAAAAATTATACAAATTTCTTAGATTAAACCTTTTGTAATAACAGCATAGTTATAAAACTTAGATATAAGATATCAAGAATAACTACAGTACTTTAAACACTGATTAAATAATGCATGCACTGTAAATCACGTATTGTTTGTGACAACTATGTTTAGTTAAATTTTTTTACACCCTGTACTTATGATTAGATATATGCAAATATAGAATAAAAATGGAAATATAAAACAATCTTGAACATATCATCAGGAAGTATACATGTATATATGTTAAAGTAGATAAAAAATATTTCAACAGAGAATAACTCTCTCTCTTTTTTCTCTCTCTCTTTCTCTCTATCACTCTCTCCTTTGTACACAAAAGGATCAAATTTTACTGCAATATGGTCGAAGCAATATTATATCACAATATGTACATCTAGTTTTATTAGCATAAAATATTTACATCGGTCATGAAAGAAAAATATGTCATCCGTTTAAGGAAAATATATGGTCAAAAAATAAGCCAACAGATCTGTCTAAAACGTTTTAATATGATGCTTTTGATAATAAAATATTATTTGATAAAGAAAAAATACGAATATTTTAGCTTAAAATTAAAGCAATTTCCAAATTTCTACACAGAGATCTTCGTATAAAGAAGGTAAATATAGTTTTCAAAATGGCCAAGACCATGAATCCCTCTTAAATTTATTAAAACATCAGACACGTACGTGATACTTATTAAATAAGTACGTGCATTTAAAAGAAATCAAACGTAATGGGGGAAAAGAATAAGTTTAAAAGCGATTACCGTGTATTTAATGACCTAACCATATCTTCGTTATACAAACGATATAATTGTAAGTTTCATCATGCTTATTTTTGCTCGATTAAAATTTTAAAATAGAAATGTTTTAAAAACTTACATTGCAATGCAGTATACTTAATTAATTAAAGAGTTAATAGATTAAAATTTATGTTTAAACACGAATAACAGTCCTTGACTACGAAAATGAATTGTCCACAAAATATATGCCAAAAAACATAAGTTAATTATAAGTTTACGCATTTAATAATAGATAATTACATTGTTTATTATCCAATGTTTTTGTTTGCGGTATCACTATGAATTAACTTTGAAACGTATAGTTCAATACATTTCATTATTGTCGTAAATGACTTACTGCTGCGGAAAGAGAGGAAAGTTGGTGGGAGTCATAAAAATAGCGTAAAAATGTCAATATTATTAGAACATTATGGTAGGGGCGTGATTGAATTTATCATAATGACCTGCGTGCTTAAATGGATTTGACTACGCCTAGATCATAATAATCACTCATAAAATTATAAGAATAATACCTAAAATACGTTAAAATATTAAATGAAAATGGTAAATGACAACGTTACATGAAATCCCTTTGAATCTCAAATGGCTTTTAAAGGGGCATGATTACGATTTGTGTTTATTTTTTTTCAATTTAAATGTTTACAGTGCTTCAGTAAGATATTTCTATTGCTCAGCCAAAACTTAAGTGTCAGTCGTCGAATCATCAGCAAGATACATAGCTCAGAATTCTTTATGTAAACAAATCTTTGGTGACCATGATGTTTTGGTTTCACATTTTGAATGTTTCGAAGAAATTCCAGCTTTAGACCTAGAATCAGCAGATTACATGTGCAATTCATTATATAAAGAACATTTCCCATGTTGAATAAATGTAAACAAAATTAAACAAAATAATGGCACGAACCTTGTTTACATAACAAAGAATTTTGAGCTCTGTCTCTTATAACTTTGATATTGACATGCAATCAAATGTTGGTTGCATTGCATTACCTATGTTTTGTAAACAATAAAGATAAGAATATAATTTGACAAAATCGTGAACATGACCATTTAAAACATGTATGTTGAATACAGCAAAATACTTTCAACCTATATAAGTTTAGCCAGACGAGTATTGATAAATATAAGACATGAATAACAACGATAAAAAAAATAATTATACATGTAATACTAAAAAAAATTTCGTTTATTTCCAAAATATGTCTTCATAAAATACAGATCATGCCAAATGATAAGTATAAAAAAACACTTTTAATGTGCATATTGTAAAATAACATTTTGACTCTGTTAAACGTCTAAAAAATACCCAACTTTGGTCGTCGATGTACTTATTTTTAAGAAAAGAGCTGATGATTAACTTTTTTAAATATATTATAATTTAATTAAAGGTTATACATTTTACAGCTAAATTTTGATGAGTTTCCTGACGATATCTTGATCAAAATTCACCAATACCATATAAGAAATCATTCGCAGCTTTTCATGCCTTGTCGACAGAGCTCGGGAAAACAATTCAAATTTAATAACCATTACCTGATATTAGAACTTTATTCAAAATTGAGTCGCTTCCGATTGGCTTTGCATCTTCTGTGGTCTATTTTTGAGTATATCATTGACTTTAATAAATCCTAGTTCACATATCAACAGATTGTAAAATAGGATGTACGTAACTATATTGAAATTTATAAAAAGAAAACAAAACAAAAAACCTGAATAGTGATAATAATAAAGGTGGGTTGTCGGAGTTCCCTGTGAAATACATTTAATGTGTTTTTCCCAAGTTCTGCTAGAATAGCCTAAGAAATTATGACGCATACTGATGTTATTGCTTAATTGAAAGGAAAAACAGTTTGGCAAAAATTGTTTTTAAAAAAAAATGTGTTGTGGTCAGTAACTTATTGTCCCCATAACATTTGCAAAACAACTATTTGCACCCTAGCAATACAGCATTTTTTATGATTCGTCTAAATATATCTTGCAAAAAATTAACTAATCATAGATATAACTTCAAGTTAAAATCTGCATTCGATCTTTTTTTTATTAATATGAAGAAAAAAATTAAGACCAAAAAAATCTCATTTAGAGATTTGTTGTTAACAAGATCACATTTCAACGAACAATTCGAGAAGAAATGAAACCAATGAAAATAGGATTAATATACTGGTAGAAATTAAAACTCATTCTCCACATAATTATTTGACCCATTGCGAATTGGTTCAAAGATTCAAAAGATACTACGATCATTTTTTTGAACCAACTTTTCTTACCATTAAACGAACGGTTCTCAAGGAATAATTGTGCGTTAACCACGGTAGATAGGTAATTCCTTTTCCAAATATTGTTGTGTCACCAGCTAGATATAACCCGTTTGGATTTGAGCAATGACATGATCTATGCCACCAGCCGGAGGGGAACTGAATTCCACAATTATTATAAGCGTTCATATCATTATCTTGATCTTTCGTTGTAAACTTCATATTGCTGATGATCTGGGAACCGTTGGTGAAACAGTCGCCTTAAAAAAATACAAGAAATATTGCTTTAATATTATAGGGGGCTGGGTGGTTCTTAAAATCAATGTTGATTTTTTTCAACTACTTATTTAGCCGCATTAACCATCATGTAGTAAAGAACAAATCCAAATTGTAAGCTTCAAGATGAGAATGTGTTCCTATTTCTTCATAACCAGCTCTCCTATTAAGGGATTTTTATTTCATACAGAATAAAAACTGATCAAGACTACCCAGCCCTTGAAAGTCCCTTGTTTATTGATAATAATTGATTTTTAAACATTGGTTCATGTATTCTGATGTTCAAACATATTGCATTTCTAATATAAAACGTATGCATACTTAGCAGAAATTTGATCAATATTTATGACCGGTAGTATCACAATTCTTATTTCTTATTGCTTTACTTTTAAAACACTTACACTAATGTTGGAAGACAAAACTTCATTAACTGGATTTATATTTTAGCATTCATTCGAACAAAAAATGTATATTCAACTAAAGACACGCTATAGATAAACTATAACGGAGAATACGTGATTTTTTAAAAAAAAATTTATCCTTTATTTCAACACCTATACAACTCCTTTTATTTGCATCTAAATAACAAATGAAATATGTCTTGCACAAATTCAATGTATTCGCTTCCAAACCAGCAAATCTTTGAGACTCTGTCAGTCGTCGTTAAAGCTAAACCCTCCGGACAAAAGATGTGGTTAAATTTTACTAAAAGGGGAATAATTCACAACCGGATGGGAATTTTCATCAAGAAACGGCTATGTTAAGGCTGTCCAAAGCTGAATATATATTGAAAAATGATACTATTTTAATTATCGAAAAATACTTTTACCGAGCGAGTTTCTATAAACTTTTATTACATAAATTAACAGAGACATCCAACACTATATTTGATGTATTTTCGTGACGTCATATATTTTTCTTAAGCACGTGACGGGTGTATTCTAACACGGTAAATGATCTATAAAAATCGCATCAGCACAAGTGAATAATGTCATTAAATCAAAAATATTTTTATGAAAAATCCTTCGATAAGTAATGTATTTTACAGTTCTTGCTGGGGCTTCATATAAATATTTCGTTTATTTGAAATATTGTCAAAACATTTCGCACCGCCATCGAAATTAGGCACATTTTTACCTTTTAGGCTCGATTTACACAAAATCGGGTCAATCTGTAGGTTTCCCCCAGCAAGATTCACATTGGTACTAATTTTTTCTCCCGATTTCACTTAAAATATACTAAGATTGTTTTTATCTTTCACTTGTGCCAAGTCGTTTTTTATATGCATACACATATCGCCATTCATTAGACTACACGTAGCAGGGGGAGTCTTAAAACCATTAGTTTATGAATAGTTATTTACCTATTACGAAGCTTTAAAACTGTTGATTTTTTTAATACTCCATATCGGTGATATTGAATTTAGTATCACTAGTATTTACAACAGTGTCTATGTAAAGGAATGAAGCGGTTTTATATTATGCACTATGAATATCACTTATTATGTTACGATACATTCCCTAAGAATGATCCAAAGGAATGCAGATCGTGACGTCAAAGTTAACTATGACGTCATATCTTATGAAGTACAGACAAGTGACTTTCTACATATCGCTGTGAAATTAATCGGGCAGCCTTCACATAGCCGCGTATAAAACGACAACATTGCGCGGCATGTTATCAGACCTGAAAATTTCAAATCAATCGGTGAACAAACGAGCGAGATATTAAGGATCAAAGTTGGCGTCTAGAAGAAAAAATAATAATAAGAAATCTGAAAATTTTTCAGAATAGTAGTAAGGTCTTCCGTTTCCGAGCGTAAGACCTTAATAAGGGAAGTGTTATTTATGATCTTACTAACATTTCCAAAATATCTTGATATGCCTATTGTGGATTTGCTTAAAGTATTATTAATCATATTACCAACATTTCCAGAATATCCTGATATGCTTATGGTGTATTTGCTGGATTCGTCCATCACATCTACATGTGTATATTTGACATAGCGAGTCTGGTCTGTAAAATCACTCATGTCCATCCTCAGTTCAAATGATCCTTGACTTAGAAGATGATGGAGCTTCTCATTGCCTTGTATCAAAAAGAAGAAATTATATCTCATCAACCTTATCAAATCAAGTAATAATTTAATAATTAAAGTTATTTCAGTCAAAGGGTAAAAAATCTACTCTATTATCCGGAATAAATCACAACTGTCTCTTTATAATATGTCATAAAATGATATTTAATCTACGGCCTATGGTCTCCTTCTTTTCTAAAAAAGATTGCTGTAATTGCATCAATTTATATGCTTTTTAATGCACGAGAGATATTTTGCAGATGAACTAATTGACGTACAATAAAAAAATATATATAAAAATTGAAAGTAACAAATGCTGCCAAAAAGATTTGCAACACGGTGGTTCTTTAGCATATGTATATACTGTATAGAAGGTTATTCTCGCCCCATGTTATTTCCTCCTATGTTATTTTGCCCTTGTATACTTGCAAACGGCTTTGCCCCGTCCTGAATTTGCCAAGATACAGAAGTATATATTGGGGACATCAGAATACACCCAGCCTTAAATTCACCCACTTCTAACGAAAGAGAAAGAGATGAAAATAAAACGGGGCAATATTTATCTGCATAAAGTATAACTAGTGTTGTGGGTATCATAGGTTGTATTTTTTAGTTTAAGTTCTATATATCCAGAATACAACCCGACATTGTGAGGCATACAAGTTGTAATCATTTTAATAAAGTGATTTGCAAAATCATTTAATTTGAATACTACTTTGTATTTAAATTATATGTTTTAGTTCATTTGCCAATTTAACATATTTGAGTCACGGGATCCTTAACAAAAAGGACAAATTATGATATATTTATGACAGATAACTGAGTAAGATTGTTTCTGCAAAAAAAAAATTGAAAACATTTATTAAAACTGTTTATGTGTTTTATACCAAACCAAAATTCAGCCGTTAGATTCCCAAAGCCGTTTTTATACTCCGCCCATGATCGATAGAAATCTTCTGAGCCGTCAAATCTACGCTGGAAAACCTATTTGAAATAATCAAAGTTATTTTCAATTCATATGCACATTCAGAAATTTTTTCGAGAAAAGGGGGATCCGAGAGATCTGTTGATTTGCAAGGTCGGTCCGAGATATATTTTCCAGAATTTCAACTTGAAAATTTTGGTAATTTGAAATTTCCCAATGAAGGACCGGGATATATATATAACAGTCCTGGGGCGAGGGGTTAAAAGGCATACTCTTGATAATTTCACCTTATAAATTAGAAAAGGATTTGAAATATCCGAAGGAAGGTGGCGATAATATGGACTCCTTATGTTTCCTTTTGTAGATTTGTGGAATGAATTTTCTTTGAAAGTAAGGTTTTATTGAGACGTAGATTCGATTAAACATTTATTGAGTCTTGTGTCTGCAAATTATCAGTCTTGTTCTCTACTCATTTATGAATTATTTAAAAAATATATAAGTGCATCATATGCATTAAAAATAAAGATTTCCTTTTCAATTTAATATATGTTAATATACCAACTATCAGATTTAAAAAAAACACATCAACTTTTATATAAAAACCCTAACATTTAACTAGTCTTCTTTAATATGAATTCTTTATTTTATCATATTTTGGTTTATATTCGGTTAAAGTGATCACCTAACACTGTGCCGGATAATTATCCCAGTGCCAAGGTGGCATTTTTGCACCAGCTAAAGATGCAGTTTCGGAAAAATCCATGTATACCAAATTATAGACCATTGTCTAGAGAGTATAAAACCATTTCTGTTTTTAGAGTGTTTCACCTGACAGGTGAGATATTTACCTTTAAAAAATAATATCCCATCGAAAAATGATAATTCCCATAGGAGAATTGACTCTCCTATAGCAAATATTGACAATCCTATAGGGTTTTTTAAAAGTCCTATAGGAATTATATTTCCTATAGGAGAATGGTATTTCCTGTAGGAATTTGATTCAGACATGTAGTTTTCCTATAGGATACTAAGTTTTCCTATCGGATTTTATCAAATCCTACCGGAATTGAAATTCCTATAGGAAGTTCTTGTATTCCGATAGGATATTTCAAATTACCTATAGGAATATTGTTTTTCCTATGGGCAAAATTATTTTCCTATAGGAATTTATTTTTGAAAGGTAAATATCTCACCTGACAGGTGAGATACAATGAAAACAAAGGTGGTTGTTAACTCTTTAAGCAATGGTCTATCATATGACATATTTGAATTTTTCGATATATGCAGCTTAAGCGGGTGCAAAAATGCCACCTTGGCACTGGCATAATTATCCGGCACAGTGTTACCTCTTTAATTATGACTTATCACAAGCAACGTCTATCAACTGATTGACACAGAAAACAGAATCAATTATCACTGGTCTGATACAATATACATGTGTCTGCAAGTTGTTTCACTTTAACTTTCCTGATGACAAAATGTTTGACAATTTCAAAACTTGCAATCTTATAAGAAAAGAGGAAGAAACTACGAAAATTCAAAACTAAGCTCAACATTTCTGCTAAATTTCGAAAAAAAAAGTAACAATAAAAGTTTGCACTTTAAACAAGCTGGTTACCTTTTATGCATTCTTGCACTCTTATTGGAGCATTATACTTTTGATATGTTATAAGATAAAAGTACCAATAAAGTTTGTAATTTCAGAAAGCTTGATAGGGTATATTGATTGAATAAGGATTAATTCAGACACTTTAAAAATTTATGTTATCATTCTTCGGTGTATCAGAACAATTATGCCTGATGCATATTAATTGCTACTGAAAAATTAATTTGATGCATTTTGTATCATATTCACACCAATTAAAAATGGTCACTCACATCATGTTTTTAACAATTTTACTTTCGTACAATTGATTTCAAATTAGTTTTAATATGTTAACTTTTCTATCACTTTTTGCCCGGCGTCCGTATGTCTGTCTGTGCGTCTGTCCGGCCATCCGTCTGTTATTATTCACGGATGTTCATATCCTCCTGTGCGTCTGTCCGGCCGGCCGACTGTTAACTTTCCACAGATTTTTAGTATCCAAACTTGAGACGAAATATCGCGAGTTTAAGGGGATACAGGTTTGTTTAAATAAAGGGCCATACCCTTTTCACAGGGACACAATTCAAAATTATTAAATATTTTTTAGCATTTTTATTTTAAGGAAGCAGTCTTCTCGTTATCAAACATAGTTCTGATAATAAGAAATTCATGAAATTTTGACTAGGTCAAACGGATCATATTACCAAATGATTCTATCAGTTTAATCAAATTTGACCTTTTTGTTTTTGCTTAAAGGTCAGGTCAAGGTCACTACCATTTTCCTCAACGTAAAGGATGATAAAAATAAGTGTAGCTCTTAGTAGTTCTGTAGACATTTGTTTAAGATTTGAAGATTCTATTCATATGAAATGATAGAATATAAGAATGTCTATCAGCTTATACTACGAAATTGGAATATTTATACTAAAATTGATATTGCTTAGCCTGAATTTCCTCTAATTTTCTTAAATTTTGAAGAAATTTTGATTATTTTTTTATGCTTCCAATAATAAAATATTTCTGATTTTTATGTATAATGAAGACTTTATATAAAGATATAAATTGACAGAAAAGCTAATATATTGACCATTTGATAAGAGAGAAAAACTGATTTTAGTGATTTTTTCACAAAAATCAATGTATAGAATGGGCACTTTAAAAAGCTTAGAAAAATGTAATTTGATAGGCAAATCATATTTTAAAAACATATTCTGAAACCCAAGTATCATATCATTAGTTCACATGAGTAAAAAAAATTCAACATTAATTTTATTTTTTTTTTAAAATACTAAATCAGACTCTTTAATCTGCAGCAATTCTGAATTGCGAAACACGTGATATTTTCCAACGCCAATATTACGCCAAAAATATAGTCCTTGTTAGATTCTAAACATTGATTACTTTTTCTATGCCAAGATGTATGATAATAAAAAGAAAGAAAAATATACTATTTTAATTTCCTTTCATCTTGATTTAATGAACAATTAATCAAATTTACGTTTGTTTGTTACAAGTATCATTTACATTACTTATTCATGTAAAAAAGTTGTGAGTACAATACTTATTTCTTTTCAATGAAGCTTGCTTACAAGCTTTTAAAAAATCAAATTTTTCTGACATGTTGTGGTAGTTGTGCTTAACATCAGTTCATAATTGTTTGCAAATCAAAAACAAAAAAAGCATATGCCTTATATGTACATTGTAGTCAAATTTTAAAAAATTCAAAAATGACCTTTCAAAAACTCAAGATTGAATTTATTTGTCAAACAATTGCAATTTTCGTCCAGTAAAGTTTTTAAAAGTGAAAGGAATCAAAAATTAAATGGACAAATAAAAAATAAGGTGGATCTATTAAATACATGTAAATGCGCTATTTTAAATAAAAACACTTACAGTCCAACCTCCTCCATCAATGTCCATTACGCAAAATGCTGTC
Organism: Magallana gigas; assembly: GCF_902806645.1. Classification (NCBI taxonomy): domain Eukaryota; kingdom Metazoa; phylum Mollusca; class Bivalvia; order Ostreida; family Ostreidae; genus Magallana; species Magallana gigas. Next base: position 25,614,811 of record NC_047567.1, on the reverse strand, counting down.
ACGTGACCAACGACTGGAAGTTTTATTCTGTATAAACCATTCGGTAGAAATGGTGATATACTACTATAACCTGTGCAGTCGGTCATGTCAATATCGTCTAAATGTAATATAAAAAGACAAAATGTTCATAATTTACTATTAAAATATATACAATAAAATGGGTTTTTGTGATGCATACAAGAATAAACTGGAAAATTTCAAAAAAATGTTTAAGCACACTAATTGATTTAAACAAGTATGATTGAGAAGTTATCTAATAGTTATATAAAACTTTCATTATAAATCGCCGGGAAAAACTGAATTTAAATATTCTTTTTGGGAATCTTTGTAATATAAAGAAAAATGCAAGTTTCACTAACTCATCCTATCTACAGTTATTAAATGAAACTATTCAAAAGTTATGACACGTGCCTTTGACGCAGTATGAATGATTGCTTTTAAGCTGCACACACTTCTGATTCGCTGTACATGCACGACAACTATTGATCTCATCCATCTGAAAAATCAACAAACCCTAAGTGAATAGCGGAGTTGATCATAAAAGGTTGACTTGGAAGTTGGGTTCAAAAAAATGGCCACAAATCAACAGTTCTTTTTTTTAACAAAAATATGTCAAGAATAAGTAGACATATCTTATTTAAATCAGAGTCAATGCTTTTCATTGAAATTATTGTACAATTACATGAACAAAACTGTGTAGGCTTTAAAGATACATATGTATAATGCTATCTGTTTATGTATAAATAATATAGAGTCGTATAACTTTTTAAAATCTTTCTGTAATTTCAAAAAAGAACCTCTGGTGTCTTATTGCCTTGTGAGCAGCTTGTTTTAAAAAGAAAATGAAATAATATCATGTGTGATCAACATTCTTCTTATAAAAAAAATCTTATGTTTGTCATCAATCCATTTTTGTTGTTTCATAGGATTACAGATTTTGAAGAGATTTTCAAAGATTTTCTCTAACCATTCCTATGTAACAACCCCTTCCCCTCCAATTGTGATATACCCTACCCCACCGGATCATAATTTTAACAAACTTGAATTTGCATCATCTCAGGATGCTTCAATACAAATTTCAATTATAATGCCCAAATGTGTTATAAGAAAATGATTTCTTTTAAAAGCTAAGAAAATTTCAAATTATATGACTTAAAAAAGGAATTGACTTTTCATTTAAACAGCTTTAAACCCAAAATGCTTTTAAAGATTTAGTTAAGAGGAAGTTAAAATAGGTAATTAAAAATTCCAACGGATGGACGGACAGTCAGACGGACGTCAGACAAAGAGTGAACAGAAAAGCTCACTTTATCTTTCATATGAGATGAGCTAATTAAACAATAAAGATAAAACAACTTACTGAATAATCGATCGGCAAGATTAATTTAAATAATCAGATATGTCTGCATGCAATATCGTTGGTGTTAATGACCACTAACTGATTAAAGAATTTTGTTCATTGAAGATGGGTTTATGCTTCACCAATAGACTGCGTGTCCTCTGATAAAATCATAATTAGTCATATACAATAGTTAATGAACCAGAGAATAATTTTGGTTATTCATTATTCATGGGATCTCTGGCCTGTAAAATTGTAAAAGCAGTTAAAAGTTTGTAATAGATCGGTTCATGATTGCAGCTGATTACTTGATTATAATAAAACATAATTGTTGTTTCGGGAATAGTAGTTTTCATCAAACATTAATTCTGTTGCATCCACTCAATATATTTGTATATAAATGTACATGAAAGAATGCCCAAATCCAGTTCAATCAATGTCCAGAATGAAGGGAATTTTAACATGCATTTTCCAAATATCTACATGAACTATCTTTTCCCTATTTTGACTAGATGCAAACACACCCAACAAATCGCAAAGGATATCCTCGCTCATCATAATAATGGATTTGATAAAAGTAAGCTAGATGTAAAGGAGTAGTAAATAATCAATAAATTTTAAGAATAAAATCGCTTATATAGACAGAGTTTCCATCTAACATTCTAGAGCCTTTTATTAGATTCATGAATTTCACATTTTAAGTAAAGGTCTTATTGCCTATCATCGGCTTTTACACGGTGTGTCTGCTTACAAAGTTTAAAGATGAAGAGCTTGAAGATACATGAAATATAATGTGAGTTCCTATGTGGGGGGTTTTCTTCCAAAAATGATACTAACCATTAAAAGCAAATCGATTTTTATACTGCATACAATTACATATTTGAATTTTCTTTTAAAAAACTCTTTACATGATTTGCAGGGACAAAAATGCCACATGGTAACTGGCATAGTAACACAGCTCAATATTTAAGCTGTTTTTCTACATTTAATATAATGTTAAAGCTTTTTTTTTCAAACTTATAAGATTATCATATGTTCTTACCTGCTCAATGCTTGCTTTAGCGTAATCTTGTGACGATTCTGATTTTTCTGTAGATGATACTACCTCGCACAACAAGTGCTTCCTTTGGTAATTTATCCCTTTACAAAGGTTTGGTCTAGCTAGACATTCTTTTACGCACTGTTTCTGACCAACAGTCGCTACAACTGTCACCACAGGTCCAGAAAACCGTTCTCCGTGTAGCATTTCGACAGTGGATCCATGGACATAGAATATAGTACATACTGTTAATATGAAAAATAACTTTCTTTTTACGTTCTGTAACATTATTTCAAGAAGGCTTAAAATAATGATTCTTGTCTTGTTTTTTCTGTTTTATTAAGCAGCTATAGCTTTATAGATCCAATCAGATCAAATCATTTTTTTAGAAATAAGTTGACGTCATTGTTCCAGGAAAACTATGATTTATTAATCAGTGTAAAATTAATGTAATTCCAGTTAATGAAGGCATATTTCTTTTACAAGTATTACTCGATGAAAGGACACACTATTTAAGCTACGTGGTGCAATTATTTTTAAGTACCAAGGATGGTGGAAAATCTAATATATTTCTGGGTCCCTTGACAGACACTGTTTTGATGATAACCATATGTATATCATCGAATAATGCATATACAGAGGATGGAGTGAAATACGGCCCTAGCTGCAGTAAATTAGCTTCGCCTCGTGAAATAGTTGCTCTCTTGGGGGACAGTAAACTTGATCAGTCTCTTCCTCATAGCCAGTAAATAGGTATATAATATTTGCATCCATTATGAGAGAGAATTACATCACGCAGGTTTAGGAAGCTAGGTGGTCACCAGCTTAGCCGTTAGATCTGCCTTTAAAACGAGATGATTTTGGTCAATAACTATAATTTGATAAAAATCAAAATAGTTAAGCTTCACGTTTTGCAATATCTTATACAGAGATTTTCGTTAAAATGCCACGACAAACCAGTGGTGTGTATTTAATGGCCTAACCATGTTTTTGATTTACTAACGAGAATCTAGCAAGTATCATCATGATTATTTGAGGAAGGGGGGGGGGGTAAAGAAATAATTTTTTTCACTGTAAACACTGTAATGCATTTTTTTATTCAAATATATTTATTAATAAATATCAACAGTCTCTTGACTATGAAAATGAAATTCCACACAATATATTTCAAGAAAATAAAATTGAATATATACATTTCCCAGTGTCTCTGTTTGCGATAACACTACGCGTATAATTTAATGGGAAACACATACTAGTTCGATACATTTTATCAATGATGTACTGTTTAGAAGTAAGGGAGGAAGTGGAGATCATAAAAGCAACGTAAACATGTCCATAATCAAATATTTAATGGTATATTTCTTGACTGAAAATCAAATATGAGTAATAAGATATCATTCATTGAACATTAGAGAAGATCAATGGTAAAGACATTAACCATCTAATCCGTCTAAACTTTTAAGATATGAGTTGTTTAGCTATAACAATTACTAAGTAAAAAAGAAATTCCTACATTTTACAATTCAAATTTGGGTATTTTCTATATTTTATATAAAGCTCTTTTTGAAAAGGAGATTAATACAATACAAGGCCACGACCATCGATCCCTATTAAGGTCGCATCGTGGTTGAATTTATCTTTCGGTCTTTATTGGATTTGATCACGCTTCGACGATAATGGTCACCCCAGAATACTCAAAGAATGATTCTTTAATTTACAACGTTGAAAAGTGAACATTGCTAATGTAAACTCTTTGAGCCTGAAAGGCTGTAAAGTCAATGTCTTTCTTATTTTAAACAAAATCAACAGCAAAATAGATTTAAACACTAGAAGAGATTTGCGAAGAGAGAGAGAGAGAGAGAGAGAGAGAGAGAGAGAGAGAGAGAAAATTAATACAAATGTTAAGATACTGAATACATCTAAATGTTTAAATGGCATGGTTACATTCAATCCTAAAACTAAAACAATTTTCTTCCGAGATATATGTTTAAGAAAGAAGTATCATAATTACTGCCATTTGTTAGAGAAAGTATGAATTATATTGATCAGCAATATTTTGTGCCCTTAAAATTTGCAAAAACGACAATTGCACCCTACCGGTACCATTGCAAATACTGTTTTATGTTTTCTCTAAGCGTAAATGGATCTTCATTTACCCTATTAAAAAGATAGCCTAAGATTAAACTCTGAATTTTATTTATTTACTTAATTAAAGATTAATATGAAAAAATATATCAGAAAAATCTTCTTATTCAAAAATTTGTGGTAAACAAAATAATACCAAAAAATTTGGATTAATTTCCCGGTAGAAATTTAAACTTGTTTTTCCACAAGTTCATTTGACGCTATTGCGCCCATGTCAAATACTTTCATATTTTTGGACCCACTTTTCTTACCATTAAACGAACGGTTTTCAAGGAATAATAGTGGTCTAACCAGAGTTTATATGTAATTCCTTGCCCATATTTGTCGTTTGTTCCAGCTAGATATAATCCGTTTGGATTTGTGCAATGACATGTTCTGTGCCACCAGCCCGAGAAGAACTGAATCTCACAATTTTCATAGTTCAAGGTCATTATCTTGATCTTTTGTTGTAAACTTCATATTGTTGATGATCTATGTACCGGCGGTTAAACAGTCAGCTACCCCCCCAAAAAATTGGATTGACTTACTGTTAGGAGATTGGGTAGTCAACAAGATGCTCATAAGATCATTCTTGATTAAAAGGGGCATCGTAACAATTTAAGTCAGTTTTTCTTTTTCTTTTTTCTTTTATACAATGATTTAACAATGCATTCCAAAATAAAAACCAAAATTTGATTGTCAGTTGTAGAGTTTTTAGCAATATACAGAGCTTATAATTCTAAATACGTTGATTTAATTCACTGTTAAAAGTTTTCAAACTTATTTTTCTATCTGCTAACTCATTTTCTTTATTATTAGTTGCTTTTCAAAACTTTTTTTTAAATATATTATGTCGATAGGTCGAAATCAAATAATAAGAAAGGACAAATTTATAAAAGCAATTTTCACATAACGCGCCACTTTTCGTCTTTAGCTCGAACAACAGTCACACTGAATCGCCCTTCTTCTTTTTACATCTAAACAAAAGAAGTTCTGTTGCGCGCAAATGACAACCATCAAATCCTTACTTTATCATGGTCAAAAATAGCATTTATAGTCGAACAATTGTCCCAGCCACCTAGCTTTCTTAAAGAAGACATTTAAAACCCAACTGATTACTAAATTATTTCAAACAGGAGCCAGGATATCTAAAAGTTGCCAGAAACATTCTGTATGTCGTGTGGTTGATGACCAAGATGTCACGGGGAAACATCGTGGTATACAGAGGAGAGGGAGGAAGCTGGTGAAGATCTTGGCCAGTTCATTAGGAACTGTGGGTACGAAGATATACTAATGCTAGTAACCGTGGAAACTTGGATTTATGACGTCACACAGACCCACTGTTGTAACCAATGCATTAGAACCAGTGTAATTTTACTGCAGTTTATTAAGATAATTAATTTTAGCTATTTCTTGCATATATGAACGTGCCTTCATTTTCAGAGGAAGAGTATCTGATTTCGTAGTATAGACGACTTAGTTTAACTAGTCGTTAAGGAATAAAATTATCAGCTTTTCACCAAAGTGATATCAAGATTAATATCTTACGTTCTGCAGTGAAAGTTTAACGAATGAAAATGTTACATTATTAGTAAATAATCCTAAACTTTTTGAAACAGAAACATCCTTTTCTTCTTCGATACGTATAATGATTGAGCAACATTAAAGAGAATATATTCATGCATTTTTTGCAATTTTTTTTCGTGTAGCTCTTCCTATATTCTCTGTTTTAAATGAAAAATAAAATGTTGGAAAGGCAAGCACTAGGTCTACAAAGCTCAGTAGGGAAAAATCAAACATAAAATATACTTTGTGCTACCAAAAACGTGCGCGTCTTTTGATGGGGCCTCTTTGAAGTATATGGTTTAAACATAATTAATTCATCCAATGTATAAGTTGCCTCATACTGGGAACAATTTTATCAAATACACGAGGGAAACGGGTTTTTGATGTCAAATGAGTGATATTACAATGTTGAGAACCTTTGAACTACAATGCTACTGTGAGAAATCTATAATTAATTTCAACACAAAACCCCGAAACGTAACTTTACCTAATGACGATGCAACTTTGCCCTAAACCTGCAAAAATTATAATTATGCAAAATAAGAATAACTTAGTCTAATAAAAAAAAAAGCAATTCTAAGAGCAGAGTGTAATTTAATGGACAAAAAAAGTCATAATATACCATTTCCTCTCTTTGAAGTATAATTTAAATTTAATTAATTCATTCGATGTGTAAGTTGCCTCACACTGGGGGCTATCAAATACACGAGGGAAATGTGTCCATGAATCAATGGTAAATAATTCGGTTTGTTCTAGCTATATATATCTAATTACAATATTTATGAAAACAACTCTAAAATAGCAGTTTATCAAAGGATAAGTTGAAATTCACTGTCTCTAGTATTCCTGCAGTTGTATGTATAATTTTCCTAATTTATTTGAATTTTCTAAACGCTGAATAAGGTCCACAAATGGTTGAATGTGCTTGCCTTACCATCAATTTTTATTTCATTTCAAACAGAGAAATATAGGATAAGCTAGTCGTCACAAAAATCGCATTTATTTTCCATTCATCATGTATTTGCCATATTCGTTTAATAATATCGATATGAAAATTCGAGTTACTAAAATATAACGGTAATATCAATACTTATTTTGACCTTTATTTGATTAAAAAAAATTACCTAAATTAACCAAAATGCAGTTAAACGGTTTTATTCGTTTATCTATATCAATTTGCCCTAAACTTACAAAAAATATAATTATGCAAAACCAGCATAACTAATTAAAATAAGCATTTCTAAGAGCAGAATGTGATTTAATGGACAAAAAGAAATTATATATAATTTCGTCTCTTCTGTATCAAAGTATGCAAGATGTGAAAAATATATTATAAATAAAATATTAAATTATGATCCAATCAAATGACACTGGTGTCCAGGTAAAGTTGATTATTTGTCCATATCACTGACCATACGACTGGAAAATCCCGTATGCTTACACAGACTACTCCCTCCATGGTTGACCTTTCGAACCCAAAGCTGATCCCCTCTTTGGGCTCTGATTATTTGCGATGACGTACCGCGATAATTTTCCTCGATTGACGTCACAACGTCTCCATTATGCATGAGTTCCAACTTCATGGTCGTGCGACGCTTGACTGTCATAGTAACAGTCACGTGGTAGATTCCAGGAAAAGGAAATGTATACATTCCGGATTCTGTATCGTATGATTTCGAGTTGTCGTGAAGAACATTGTCAAATATCAACGCTTGTCCCGGTCTTGGAGAAAACTCATCGCGGCTGAACTCGGCAAAGAAACTTGGCGCTTCTAAAGTTTCTTCCTTGTGTTCCATTTTCAAATGTCTTCGACTCTTTCAAATAAGATATATTTCGTCTTTAAGACAGAAAGAAAAAAAACCCAACCCACTCAAGTGTTTTGTGCGTCCCTCCAGCTCAATGCTCAATAAACACACTCCAATCCAATCAATCCAAATAGCACAGATATATATGTCCAATAAATCTTACATATATACCGAATACATTTACCTATGTCCACACCATTTCATATAATGAATCATGATTTAAGTCTTCGGAAAGAAAAATGTCGGTAAACAAAATGCTCTACCCCTATTTTCTTATCAGGTTGGTATTTTTATAATAATAGGCCAGGGTATATTGAACTGATTGACGAGACTGAATTATATATCATGACAAGGGGGTCTGTTTAATGGGTAAACCATGACAGTACTGCCATCTAAACACCATTGTAAGTTTTGTTACAGATTTAGGCCCCCTCAAGTTTATTTCTGTCAACAACGCTAGCTCGTAGTCCGGAAACACCGCCCTGATTTTTAACAACAGTGTTTGATCTATTGTTGAGTCCTTTATTGACATTAGGGGTATTTACGTAAAATCAACAACGGAAAGCGTTTGTTCGTCTTAGGTCGATTAAGTTAACTAAGTACACGAATTTTGCCGTTAGCCGCTCAAGTGATCAATTTTTAAGCTCATTTTTTCACACTTTTCATTTGGGTAATTTTTGTTGGAATTTATATGTACTTATCATTAATTTTCTTCAAGAGCAGTGCATATGGACACAATTTAATATGTTACGAGATGAGGGCCTATCCAAATGAGACCGTTGATTTACTAGCATGGAGTCTATCAATTTCTTTTGCTGATAATTAATTAAAGAGGAGGAATATATTTATTTTCGTAGATTTCAGGTGGAAAAGAAATATAACACCAGGCAGTTTAATTTATCTAGCACTGTACACAAATAAGTTAAACAACTCAATCCGCATCGCATGCTATTTACGCCATCACTCCTTCTCTTTTATGTATTTATAACATTTTAAATAAAGAAATTGGAGTAACACGAGATTGAGTTGTTAAATAATTGAAATGTACCATGAAACTCAGGAAACTATCGCCGTACGGTAAACTGCATGATGTTTATTTTTGTACAATGTGTACGGTATGTTATTCCGAACAGTTTGGGATAGCAATCTTTTTTTTTTTCTTTTTTTTTTTGAATTGTAAACCAAGGTTGAATATATAAATCATTTTATGAAATATTCACCCTCTCACTTCTCACAGTTTCATCCCATATTGTAATATAAAATAAAGAGTAGGGTAGTTGCTTGTGATAGTTATGCCTTAGCAGTAAAACTTCAATCCATGTAAAAAAATCCCAAACAAACAAACAAACCAAAGAAAAAAAAAAACAAAAACCAAAAATCGAAAAACGAAAAACATAAGAAATATTAAATTGATGTATTATTGTACACATGTTAGTTCTAAGCTGCCAAATGATTAATAAAATCATTCCATGGAGACCATGCTTTTTCAAATTCATCAATTTCTGATTTCTGAATATACTTTTCAGTCTTGTATCTTTGATTTAAATAGTGTAAAAGCCCCCCAAAATTTGGCGTCTTATTTTGTTTTAAACATAAAAATATATATTGCTTTGTATATAGGATAACAAAGTTTAGAATTTTGTTCTCCCAATCAAGGGGATAAGCACCAAATAATACATTACAGACATCAAAACTAACATTTTTGTAGCATTTAAATAATTGTAATGTGCCATGAAGCTCAGAAAACTGTCGACGTACGGTAAACTGATTTTTATTGTTGTACAATGAGTACGGTATGTTATTTCGAACAGTTTCTGATAGCAATCTTTATATTATCATGCATTTATCAATTCACATGAATCTGAAGTTTGATCAATCAAATAATGAAATAAAATATAGTATATAACTCACTTAATTACACTTAATTTCAAACATTTGTGATCTAGCTGAAATATATATCAATTGTTAATCAATCCATATACAATACAAGATATTTTATACCTGATATATACATGTATCTAAAAGGAATAACAGCTTTAATTTACTACTACCGTTTGATGCAAATGTATTAAATATCAACTGTTTTTAAATTTCAATTTAAAGAACTGTGTAGATTTACTTTCCCCTTTACCCAAACTGTGCTCTGAAAAGGCAGTGTTGCTTTTTTCATTCTGAAACTATTGAAGCGTTGGGGCGATTGCTATTAGTTGCATATTTATTGATTTGTATTATACGGATATAAATCTCGAGCTTTTGACTCGTTCAATATTTCGAAAAAAAAATGTATTACGATAAGAAAAAGTACTGGTAGTAGTACAAATTATCGGGATTTGCAACGATAAAATTATAATGTTTTAAAAAATTGAGGTTCAGAAAAAAATTGTAAGCACGTGCTTACAGTGCTCCAGTGTAAATGTAGCTTCTTCACTTAATTGGCATTGCTGCATTCTCTATCCCATTTAATTCAGTTTTATTAAAACAAACATCCAAACGTGCAGTAGAAACGTTTAGTTTTAGGAACGAGCTAACAAAAGTTGTATATTTTCCGAATTGCTCCCCTTTGTGAGCTCTTTTATCAAAGAAGAAAAAATATAATATTGACCAATCAGGAAATAGGGTTGAAGGTCCGCGGCATGACGATTTCGCGCGAAATGCTGATTAAGAAAAAATACTAAGAAAAGAAAACAATGAAGAAATAATTTAAATGTAATTACCATGAGCCAAATTACAAAGTGTTCGCAGTGATTTAATTTGGTAAGTTTTTATTTACTTCAAGTTGTGTGCCATTATCAATGTTCCATTGTGGTGCATGGTGTTAATGTCCACAGCATGAACGAAATGTGCTGATCAACACAAAGTTCTCTGTCCTTGTTGTATATTTTATTTCATTTGTACTGGGAATACTTACAATAAATCATTCTTTTGTAGTGATAGTTGAAGTTATACACAATTAAAATGAGTGAGGATATCAACATATCCACTCTTTTACAAACTTTGGACTCGAAAGTAACCTCACAGGAAGAAAAGGATGCTGCTTATTTACAGCTAGCCAAGTAAGATGTGTTGTTGATACAAGAGTAATTCAGCAGGATGTTCTATATTTGCCCTCATAATTAATGCACATACATATTGAGATATTTATTCAATTAATTTCATAATAATGTTGATTTGTCAGCATTTAGAGTATTCACATTCCCCCAATAAAGTTCAAAATGGTACAAAATAAATTTATGTATGTGTATCTAGAAGTATTCAAAATATTTCTTTTTGGAATTTGCTTAAAAATTTAAAACGACTTAATATTTTAAATCAAGAGAAATAAAAAATAAATATTTTTTGTGTGCTACATATTTTTTTAATACTTAAAACAGTCAGTTGAAAGAAGACAGTTTGAGCTTAGTCAGTCTGGATGTTGGTAAAAACTCTCAGAAGTTCTGTGATTTCATCAAGATAGACCTGGAGAAGAACCGGGCTGATTCCAATGGACTTCAGATCCTTGGCTTTTGTCTGCATGACACGGATGCTGTGGGGTAGGGAAATTGAAGAAGTCTGTCATTACGAAGAATAATTTCATAGTCTAATAGATTTTGTTTGGTTTTGATTCCTAAAATTATTTTTTTTTCCGTTGTCTATCATGTCTATTACTAGTATAATATTTAACACGGTGACTGACATACAACAATTCTATGTTCATGAGTACCAAAGAAGTTTTTGTACTTGGTGAAGAATAACATATAAATATATTGCATTTAACCACTATTTTTTGTCACAAATTCATCTAGTCAACCACATAAGACTGTCAGATGCTTTGTTATAAATCATGCATTGAATGATAAACTTGTTAGTATCTTTATACATGCATTGAAACTAATTTAAATACATTTTTTGCAACAGAACTTAACACTAAGCTCTCCCTTGATAGTTCATACATGTGAATACAATTTAAAAGTTATTTTTACCGATGCAAGCATACATGTATGAATTTTAAATGCTGTTTGTTTTGTGTTTCAGCAACCTGTCTAAGGAGTTTTGTTCCCAGATTTTATCCTCTCTCTGCCAATGCATTGAAAAATCAGAGGACAAAAATGTTTGTGCGAAATCACTATGGTGTCTTCACCAACAAAACATTGGGAAAGATGTAGTTGGTCAAAAGGTGGGTGGATCATTCATTGTGTTTTTGTCATTTTCTCTCTGACCTCATCCGCACCCTTTTCTGGTATCAAACTCGCAAAACTTGTCGGCCATAATGAATTCAGGTACATATACACCATATAAAATGATGGGTTATTTTTGGGGATAGGTGGTTTAATCATGTAAGAAAAATTATAGAAATAAAGGAATTATTTGAAGCACCAATATTTGCAAGAACTTGTGAAAGCAGAAGTAAAAGTGAATTTAGTGATGTATGAAAATAATGAAACATGGATTAATGATAAAAATGTATAAATTATATTATTGGCTGAAAACTTGACAATTTGATATTTCACTAAGACGTGTATGGAGGAGATAGAGTACTGTATATTAAGGTTTGGTTTGTAGGTGGAAATTATGCTGTCTGCTGTGGAACATGCACTGCTCAAGTGGAAGATGCAGTCCTCTGTAGTGGAGCATGAGGCTTCCCAGGTCATTTACAGGTATGGTTTTATGTTCTCATGAGTTGATGCGAAAATGGCGGAATGGCTGAATTCGCATTTTGTTTTCTCATGATTTGTTGCAAAAACATTAGCATTGTTGAATTGAGTATTAGCTTTAAAAAAAAAGAAATCCACAGTAGCAAAATTGTGGATGACAAAAATCTGAATGCTCATAAAAGTGTGAAACTGTGCGAATTTTGGACTTTTTATTGGTATCTGTGTGACTTAGTGTTTACATGCGCTTGTTTCATCAGCAATCAAAATGCTCACTCGGTTGATACTCTGACAAATTTCTCAAATTTTGCAATATATGAAATGTTACCAAATGATATCATGAGTAAGTAAATATTAAGTACTATGTTTGTCGTTAAAGGTTATTAAAAGACTACAGGAAGGAGATGGACAGCCTCACTCTGAGATGGGGGAAGCTGTTACTTCCCTTGATGGCTCACAGGGCCACCAAGATCCATGAAAAAGCTCTGGAGGTGGTCAAGTCAGAGTTACCTTCCCTGCTTCAGCACCAGAGGGAGCTTGTACAGGCTCTTATTCCAGAGTTCAAACTTGTAGGATTTTTTCCTATTTGTTCTTTTGAATACTGTGCATATTTTCCTCTTTTCTTTGTTGTTGAACACTTAAAGAAAGAATTTATGCAGTCTGCTTGTTAAGTTGTATAAAATGGATTGATAGAGTACATTTCAGTTTTGGGTTGGTACATCATATAATGTATTGCTATGAAACAAAGCCTGTGTACAGAATAACATCAAATTTAGGAGAAAAGGAGATTTTGATGAATGTGTTTCATGTTTTCAGAGGATAAGTTCCGAAATGAAATGGTTTTTCACCAGCCAAAGGGAAATGCATGCTCTGGAATGCTGGGAAATCTATGTTCAGATATGTGGGAAGGTACGTTGATCATTAGAATTATACTGAGAAAATTGTTTTTACAACAGAAGTTTTTTTTTGAAACAAATGACAAACTGATTCTGTGTACTTATTATTTGCTATATAACTGCAATTTTTGTTGAGCGTCCAAAATGTTTGGGTCTTTTTGGTGAGAAATTGTTTTAACTCCTTAGTTTAAACAAAGAGAACTCTTCATTTCGTTTTGCAGAATATCTTTTATGTGGACTCAGTAAGACCATTCTTTGTTTTTGTGTCATTTACATTCCTTTGTAATTTGAATGCAGTGTTAATTCTCACTGAAATGAGTCATATTATACAATTGGCCTTTGAGTCACTGAGGCCTTTACCATTTGATACTTTACATGATAAAAATCTAGGCACAATGAGGTGATACAAAAAAGTACTACATGCTTGAATCAAAATCATATTTCCTGTTGAGGACTTCTTTTCTTTCATGTTTTCAAGATTTCTGGATATTTTGGTTACTTTTGAGGAATTATTTTATAATGAATTTGCATGTTTTGAGCAAGCATGGCATATATATTTGAATTGACATTAGCTGAAAGATTTTTTTGGGGTAATCGTTGTGTAAAACGAAAACTTTCATTGTTTCTTACAATACTTTGTTTATTAGAACTTGGTTTGAAAAAATGTTGCATTTTTAGGAACTGCATCATGGGAGTTTTATCAACATGCTGCTACCAATCATGGAGTTGGCTTTTAAGGGTTCAAATGAGGTCAAAATCCGTGCTTTCCAAGCATGGCAAGTTTTGATTGACAACTTTGCCACAAACTATGGTGAGAGAATTATTAGATAATGTTAAAGAAACTTAAAGCTCATATCAGTTCTGGTGATGAAGTGCATGTTTTTATTTTGATAGTTCTTTAAGTTAAAGAGATGAGGGTCATATTCTGTACATGTTCGAGATTTAAATTTTGCTTCAGTAGAGAATACTTTCTATGTATCCCTCAATAGATTCATTTTCTATGCACTGAACTTATATTTCTATTCCAGAAATTCTGACCTGTCCCAAGAGATGTAAACTGATTATGCAGGTCTTGAAAATAACCAATGCCAAGACAGAAGCAGTTGCCATGGCCAAATTGCAGGTGTGGTGGCATTTTGTCTGGCTGCTAGGACCAAAGGCCTCTGCTAATTTTGAGCAGGTAAGTTTTCATACAACTTTTGAATACTCTGTGAGAGAAGAATTTTTGTCCTGGTTCAATTTTATTGAATTCCAGGAACATTTTGTTTCATATATTCTCTAGAATTTCATAATTTAATAGTTTTATATTTCTCTAACATTTTTTTCATTGGCAAATTCAAATGATAGTAAATGATAAGATGCTGGGAATGTGCATACATTTCATTGTCTGATCACTCAGTGATGATTTTATTCTTGCTCTGCTAGGTGTGCTTGCCATTGCTGCAATTCTGTGTGGGAGGATTGAAGAATTGTAATGGATTTGGTACTCCAAGTAAGTTAGAGAGCTAAGGATTTCTACATGAATATTTATGAATAATTAAAATGCACAATGCATTAATGAGAATTTTTAATTCCCATCAATAAAATTCTATGTACTTGGTATTAGTACTGTATAAAGAAAGTATTCTGGTCATTAAAAACCCCCCAGAATTTTAGTTCTATTAATTATGGTATATATTCGGTTTCTGTATACTTGTGTTTTTTCGCTAACAGGATTTTACAATGCTATCAAAGCAATTTTTAAAAAATAGGAGAAGAAACACAAACACATCTTAAACTGTAGGATTTGGCTCATTTTTTAATCTAGATAAATGTATGTAGATAGGAATGTACACATAAATCCATTTCAATGGATTGCCATTCAAAAACTTGCTTATTAAAGTCTGCATAATCATTCACTAGGAACTCATACTAATGGCCCTAGTCCCAAAACCCCCAGGATGAACCTGAGTGGGAGTGGAGTGGGGTCATCGTATCCCAGAATTCCAAGCCTGCAGCTTAAGGGATGTGAGGTGTTGGCTCATTTTCTTGGCAGTGTGCCAGAGGACTTGGACATCCCCAAGTTCTCCTTCTCTCTAGGTAAGCAATCTTCAGTCACTTTTCTTTTCTATATGTATAGATTAAGGGAGATAGATTTTGCGCTATAATGTCATATATTTTACAGAGAAAAGAATAATGTCCAAATAATGATTACAGAGACTTTTTAGATTTGAAATGCATGCATAGAAATGGAAATAAAGATTTTTCCGTTGCTGCTAGATATGGATAAATTTTGAACAATAGAAGCATTGAACAATAGAAGCATTTTACACCATCCACATTAAAATTTACTATGAATACCATCTGACAGAGGTGTATAAATTGAATGCCATCTGACATAAATATATATATGTTTAAATGGTCGTTACAGATCGGCTGACCCATGACCTGATTTCAGGACCAGGGTTCTTTGTCAAACAGGCCCCCGTCTTTATCCAGTGTACGGCTGATCTCATTTGTGAACTTGGCTCTCAGATTCCAGGTTTGAATTTTGTGTTACTGCACTTTATCGTGGTTAACATTGACAGGGTTTATAACTTTGTTAATATAAGGCAGTGGGCCACTCTTTTGTTTTGGTCTATTGTTTTGTCAAAAAAAGTCCTCAGGAATGGAAATGTAAAGTACATGTTAATCATAAATTATTGTAAATTCTATTTACATGTATGTGGTTGTTAACATTGCCCTAAAAGCACATTATTTGTATTACAAATTAAATAACTGACATCCAACAAATATATAGATATTTAGACTAGTGAATTATAAATATTGTATTTGGAAGTATATTGTAACCCTCTCTGTCACAGACGAACTCCTACTGCACATCTGGTATTCTTTGATTGCTCACATGAGGAATGGCCTTGACAGTGGGTCAAGGTCGGAGATGAAGGACGCCTTCACCCTGTTTCTGACCCAGTTCCAAGTGATTGTGCTGAGCCAGGCTCTCCCGGTCAAGATCATTCTGGTAGGTCTCAATCACAGGGAATCCCCCTGAACTCGTAGACTAATGATACATGTGTAGATCCTATTTCAATTTATTCATGTACTTGTGCCAGGGCTTTTTAAAATTTTGAAGTCAAGAGGCAAAGTACTCATTTAAAGCTGCAATTTGAAATTTATTTTCAAGATTATTTTGCCAACTTTGAAGTTTGTAGTGTGTTATTCTGATTATTTAAATGGTGATCAATATCCTCTCATGCTTTCCCCATTCATTGAATGCTCTTTATAATGTTTTATTTTAGCAATTGATTAATTGATTGTTGTTGATTTGTTGCAATTTGTTATTAGCTACACATCAATACAACTGTGAATAGTATAATGGTGAATTTGCATGTTCTTTATTTGCATACATGTAAATGTACAATCATTTTGTTACCCCTTCAAGACCCTTAATTGATGAATAAATTGAACTGAATTGTCTTGTGTAATATTTCTCTGTACCTCATGGACCTGTGCATTTCAGAAACTGTTTAATGCTGTTGGCTGCCTCCCAAGTAAGGCGCTGATATCTACAGCCTATAATGTGAACTGTGGAGAAAAACTACATGTAAGTTAGTGATTGTTCAAGTAAGTTGGTGAATGTTCATGTGAGTTTTAGAAATGTAAGTCAGTGCTGTTGCAAGCTAGTACCTCTGTTTGTTTAAGACACCAAGGTGTCAGTACTTCTACAGGGTTGTGAAATTTTTTGATTGATGACGTGTAGAAATGTTTTATATGGAAAATTTATAAACAATGGGAAAACTGCACATAAAAGAATCACAATGCTTCAAAATAAGAGTTTAAATGAATTTATTGTCAACACTTAAAAGAAAAGTTTTGAAGCATTGTTGACTATCTTTGTGATTGGAACAACAAGTTTATAAATGTCCTGTATCCTGATTATTCTCTTTATGACAGGGGACCCCAGCTCTCTTCCTGGTCCAGCTATTACTGACTCCAAACCTGATCAAAGACTGTGCCTCCATGGAAAGGTAAAATCAGCTCTGTTCTGAAATGGACTTAAATCTGTATACACTGTTAATCTTCGCTATCTCGAACTAGATGGGACTGTTTAAAAACTTCAAGATATCCGAGTATTCGAGAAACTGAGGGTAAAATACTTAAAAATTAAGTGGTTGGGACTTGCCACTTCAACATATCCATTGTATTCGAGATATCGGTGTTTGAGATAACAAAATTTAATTGTACATGCAGATGTGGAAAAATAATTAGTAGAGTAACACATAATCTGTGACATGTTTAAGAAAGCATGTGTGTGGACATTTAAATGTGAAAATTTATGTGAACTTTATTTGGTAACTTTCTATGTACTGTTAATAGAGCACTTGTACTTGGATTTCAAAGCTTGTGACAGGCCTTAAAACAGTTCTTGAAGATAACCCAAAAGATATATCTATGAAAATGAAAAATACTTGTATTGTACTATTCCATTATTTTCTATATTCCACCTACAGTGTCCTTTATGCTGTATACAAGGTTAATTTTGCCCAGTGTAATTTTCGGTCTTCTATAATTGCAAACAGTTTCGCCCAGTCTTGAATTTGCCAAGACACAGTTGTGTTTAAAGAGAAATAATATGAGACATTTTAATTTGCCCAGTCTTAAAAATTTGCCCACTGATAACTAGGGCAAAAGGGGCAAAAATAAAATCAGGGCCAATAGGTTGTAATCGGTGAACATTTGCATTGATGGTTCTGTTATTTCCATTATTTCCTTCATTTCAGCTACAGTGCCCTGTATGGTAAGCTAGTCAACATAGGTATCGGTGGGCCTGGGTCACTCGAGTTTGCCCAGGCGGTGCTACATCTATTGGACATCAGCGAGGTGTTCGTGGACAGCCCGGACTGGCTCTGGAGACTGTGGAGTACTGTGGTCAACCCACTACATGAGTTCATTCTTAAGGTACTTTATCATGTTAACAGGCAGATTATTGTTTATATTAATGAGATTCGTCTTGATTTTGTAATGGATTTAACCTTTATTTTAAGATAATTCAGAAAAAAGTTATGATTCATATTCTTTATTTTTCTATCAATTCTTGGAGAAACTGTGTTGACATTGGAAAAGGAAACCAACAATGAATGACTAGATAAAATGTATGAATATATTCTGCACATTTGGAACTTTGCTTACCTCAAGTTTATAACTTTATCTTGTTTTAATCTTTATGTAGAATTATGTTATTATTGTTCAGTGTATGGTAGTTCTCAATAAAATGAATTTAATATTCTAATTTGGGAAATTGTAAATGTGAGGAGGAAGATTGCTTTGTTTAGGAAGAATTTATTTAACTGTGGTTTTTTCCAGACAAATGAAGTGAATCAGGGTGATGCATTGGAGCATGACTTCAGCTGTCTGTATGCTGCCCTCTTATTTCCAATCAAACACCAACTACCAGAGAAATTAGCTCAGGTGAGTTTATAAAGCAGAAGCTTTTGTTTGTGTTAGAGTAAGATAAGCAGCTGCATTGCTGAAAAAAAAGATTAATTAAACATGGTAAGTTTACTTCATGTACAGTTCACACATATAGGGAGATCTTAGTGATACTTTGTAATTGTAAGCCCAAATCATGATTTTATGAGGGCCGGAAAGTGCAATTCCACTTGTAATCTTATCAAGGTACTGGGAGACAGGGTGTGATATTGAGATGTATCAATGCACAACATATCAAGTTGTTTTGCATACAGTGTTTAATCGGTACAAGAGAAAATTTAACAAGGATATTTTTTTAAAAATTTATATTTATATATTTATATATAATGATTTTAAATAAAATCTCATGATAATGATTTTTAGATGTCAGTGAGGACTTTGCAGAAGACATGGTCAGAGATTTACCAGACATTTGCCCGATTGTCTGCCCTTGTCACTAATGCCCAGGCCAACATTTGCTGTGAGGATCTGTGTCATCAGATCCACAAGCATCTAAAGGAGCTAGATTTACCTGTAAGTTTTTACAGTAAAAGCTTAGCACTAAAGACAAATGATTTCTGCATTCATATAGCCATAGTTTGCCACATAATTTACACACCTTTTTGTTTATACAGGTTCTAAAAATGCAATGTAAAAATTAGGAGATTGAATCTGATTTTGTTGTTATTATGAGTTCATTAAAATTATCCCAGTGTCTCATTCAACAACTGAGTGTTTAGATAATAATATGGTGTACATGACGTATGGCATTTATTTTTAAATTAAGCTGATATTTGTAGATGCATGCTTCGACTCCCATCATTTACATTCTTTGATTTTAATTTTTTTACTTGTGTAAATATGGCGAAATCTGAACAAACCTGTAGACAAATTTATTCTAGTCATGAGCTAAGTTTAAATTGAGCATAAGACTAAAAATGACTCAGATTTGAAGTCTGTAAATTGTTATGAGGTGTGTTTTGATATTTATGTTAACTGTAGAATGATAAATTTGAAAGTATTCATTAAATGAACATTTATTTGTTTTAATTTTTCCAGAGCTTTTCCATGATCGATTTCCTAATCCAGGCATCACAAGCGGTGATCAGTTCCTTTGATTTTTCATCGCTTTGTTCAGTCGGTGCCTTTGGCATCCGTAAGTACAGAACTTGCACTATAGAATCAGTATTTGTTAGATTAATCTTCTTACTCGTATATAGAAATTCAAACATGACGGTTTACTAGGGCTGCATTTTATTAACTGAGAATATTTTACTGCAGAAATTCATCACAAGAAGTATCACAGCCTGATATAAAAAATTAAGCAGAGCCAGTTCATATGATATATTCAATAAACAATAGAGCTGCCCATTATTAAACACCTTAATCAATTATTGCCCTAACATTGTTTTATTTTTTGAGAGATGCTGGAGCTTAAGATTTTATGAATATTAACATGACAGTACATATATTTTTACTTTTGTTGATTCTTTTTACAGACAGTATTAGTGTAAGTCCAGCAAAATGGACCAAGAAGAAGCACAAACCGATGGAGAACCTGCAGTCCTATGTAGTACTGCTGAGACAACTGATGGAAGCCCTAAACACTTACATCAAACAGGCAGATAAGGTGATTAAGATATAAACCTTGATTTATATGTATGTTTGTATATATGTTAGATTTTTGTAGGTACTGAAATGTAGGTGTATAGCAGATTTTATCATAGGTAGTGAACAGGCTGTGCAAAACTTTGTTCTTTATGATGAATGTGTAAAAAAAACACTAGATGGAAGTTCATTAAATCATTCATTAATAACATATATGTCATTAAGCAGTAAATCTGTGTTACATGTTTTTTAAAACCTTAATTTTATGAATTGAAAGAGTAGAGACATTTCTGTGTACATTAAACCTGAACACTTAAGATTTTCTACATTAATGTGATATTTCAGTTGTGATTATGGTATATTTTGCAGGAAGCTTCAAACTCTGTTTCTCCTCAGGGACCAGCTAGTGGAATGATAGAGTGTCTGAGTACTCTCTTCACACACATATCATCGTCTGGTGTGTTAAGTGCTGTGATTGGTCAATTGTCACAGCCAATCGGGGACCTGTATCAGGAATCTATCAAAAAAACCTGTGCCAAACTTTTCAACAATAACTTTATGCAAAAGGTATCAACATTTACATGTAAATGTATATTCAGTTCTGTTACTCATTATGCCTTTATAGTTGACGAAAGTTTGTCCCTATTATATGTTTGGAGGGTGGTACATAAATTTTATTCACTCAATTAAAATATTAAATGCCTTCATGTTGTACAAATACATTTATATCCTGTCTCAGTGCTTTCATTAAAGAAGGGGGAGGGGCAAGTGGTAATTTCTCGCCTCCTCAACGATCAAAATGAGTCACTTTAAACTTCAAAATAAATTATTAAGAATATTCTTACAAAAAAGCCACTTCAAATAAGTGATAAACCTCTCATCTTAAGAATTGAAGAAGCCCTGCAAATGGTACATTAGTTTGATCCTTCTTGTTTTGATAAACAGTTGGAAAACCTCTGGAATGAAATTTGAACAGATATTAATCTTATTTTTTTTTAATACCAATAGGTGAATAAGTTCTCTTTTGGAAAAAAAATAACGAGGAAACTGTCTAGTAGTGCTAACGCATCATTTTGCAGTGCTTTTAGTTTACATAATTTTTAATTTACAGTTGGAGAAGCTTTGGAATGAAATCTGTTCAGCTCTCCAGACAAAATACTCGGGGACTTACGACTCCGACCTCTTGTCCAAGTTGTCTCCCCTGTTAGAGGCAACGTTCCTACATCCACGGCGAGCCATCAAGAACCAGACGGCCTTACTGTGGAGTGCTACATTCAGCAAGACGTCCCACCTCATCTACCCAGAGACCCTCAGGTATGTGTACATGTGTTAGGAAATCGTCCTGATATTGGAAAGAGAAAGTTAACTTTTATCCTATTTCGAGGGGATAAAAAATCATTCATTGCTTGCAAGGGTGCCTGTCCCCTGTTGGTAACAGTTTTTAGAGACAATGGGTCTCCAATTAGGTGTGCTTGATCTTCTTGAAATTTTCATTGATTCAATTATTTAAGCTACATGTATTTTACTATAAATGAAAGGTTCGAAGATGTACTATTTTCATGTCATTTAACATCAAAAGTGTACTTATATATGTACAGATGTTATTTGTATTGCCAGTGTTTGATAATGAAGAATATTTAGTTCTCAACATGATTTTGTTAAAGGAATGACATCTTTTAGTGCATTTTATCTTTACTATTTGAACAGACCAGTGTTGGGCAAGGTGAGGGAGAAGTCGTCGGTCCTCCTGCCAGGCTGGGTGTCTGTACCGGTCACTGTGGTGGAGGAGACCCCGGTCAGTCAGATGAGTCAGGTAAATATATAGTTGGGTGAATATAGTCAGTATACAGTATGAGTAAATGTTACAGTAGTGAAGAGATGCCGGTCAGTCAGATGAGACATATAAATATATAGTCAGTTCTAACATCTAAATGGATGAGCATAAGAAAACTTTTATCAGTCAGACGGTGTACATGTTTATGAAAAGTTAGTCATAATGTACATGTAGGTTGGCTAACACCTAATTGTGTTGGCTTAAGATATTTCTCTTCTCAATGACCACAAATTATATTCTTACTATTTTTGAAAGATATTTATAGGTGTTGTGAAAATGGAAGGTATGATTAGGAAATATTTTTTAGCTAATCAAAGCAAATACTTATATCAAAAACTTCTATTGTGCTTTGCATTCATCTCGTTATTTCATTGTTTTGTGTTGTTAATTAAAGAGACAACCTCCTTTCTCACCACTTTCTACCCTCCTCCTTAAAAAAAGAAAACAAGCAAGCATTATTATCACACCATCAGTTATGAGAGATCTACATGTATTTGTTACTGATTTCAGGCTGATTCTCAGGCTCCTGAACCCCACCTTCCTGGAATGCCTTCTCCAAGAAAAATCCATGGCAGCTTTCTCAATAAGGCAGTCTCTCCCAACATCAAAAAACCCCCATCGCATCCCACCGAAAAAGTCACTCGATCTCCTGGGGCCACCAGAAAAAACTTTACTATCAACGAATTACAGAAAGAGGTAAAGAAAATTTGGGCAGAAAAATACACTGTACATTTGTTTTATTTTTGTGTACACATTAATAAGTTAATTTTTCTTACATCAAACAGACATTGAGACATATAATATCTTTTACATATGTACATGAGTATGTAGTAATTGGTAATTGGTAGGTTTCATTATGACTATGAATATTTTGTTTTAATAATTCATATATAAGTACTTTTTGATGCTTGTAGGATTTTGTAGTGATCAAATCACCACCAAAAAAGAAAAGAGTTTTAACAGAGCACCAGAAAGAGGTTCTCAAAGAGAAAAGGTAAGGGTAGTTTTTTTTTATCAATAAATTGAATAGCATGTTGTACATGTATATGTTTTTGCTGCTGTAACTAAATCTTGTAGTGACAGGCAATGAAATGATGCCTGAGTGAATCATTTCACAACTGAAAAGCCAAGCAGAGGTTTGAAATGGACTGACTTGATGGATGCTTGTATACCAATCGTTAAAGAACATGTACAAAAGGACATGTAATATTTTATTGTAGTATATTGTTATCTCTACTGAGTTTTATGGAATTCATTATAACCAAACGGAAGTTGAAAAACCTTATAAATATATCAATTTTACATGTATGATAACAGCTATATGTAAGTCATCAGTCATTATAGAACACATATATATGTTTAAGTCAATAGATAACCAGTGGCCTGTGATTTCAAATTCATTGTAATCCTTACCATGCACAGCATACTAGTAAAACCTGCTGATTATGTGATGTAAAATTATATCAACATGTAAGTCACTATAGAATACACAGCTGTATATGTACAGTAACCAGTGGTCTGTGATTTCAGAGTGATGTAAAATTATATCAACATGTAAGTCACTATAGAATACACAGCTGTATATGTACAGTAACCAGTGGTCTGTGATTTCAGAGTCACTATAGAACACACAGCTGAATATGTAACTAACCAGTGGTCTGTGATTTCAGAGTCACTATAGAATACATAGCTGTATATGTAACTAACCAGTGGTCTGTGATTTCAGAGTCACTATAGAACACACAGCTGTATATGTAACTAACCAGTGGTCTGTGATTTCAGAGTCACTATAGAACACACAGCTGTATATGTAACTAACCAGTGGTCTGTGATTTCAGAGTCACTATAGAATACACAGCTGTATATGTACAGTAACCAGTGGTCTGTGATTTCAGAGTCACTATAGAATACACAGCTGAATATGTAACTAACCAGTGGTCTGTGATTTCAGAGTCACTATAGAATACACAGCTGTATATGTAACTAACCAGTGGTCTGTGATTTCAGAGTCACTATAGAATACACAGCTGTATATGTACAGTAACCAGTGGTCTGTGATTTCAGAGTCACTATAGAATACACAGCTGAATATGTAACTAACCAGTGGTCTGTGATTTCAGAGTCACTATAGAATACACAGCTGTATATGTAACTAACCAGTGGTCTGTGATTTCAGAGTCACTATAGAATACACAGCTGTATATGTACAGTAACCAGTGGTCTGTGATTTCAGAGTCACTATAGAACACACAGCTGTATATGTAACTAACCAGTGGTCTGTGATTTCAGAGTCACTATAGAGTACACAGCTGTATATGTAACTAACCAGTGGTCTGTGATTTCAGAGTCACTATAGAATACACAGCTGTATATGTAACTAACCAGTGGTCTGTGATTTCAGAGTCACTATAGAATACACAGCTGTATATGTAACTAACCAGTGGTCTGTGATTTCAGAGTCACTATAGAATACACAGCTGTATATGTACAGTAACCAGTGGTCTGTGATTTCAGAGTCACTATAGAACACACAGCTGTATATGTACAGTAACCAGTGGTCTGTGATTTCAGAGTCACTATAGAATACACAGCTGTATATGTACAGTAACCAGTGGTCTGTGATTTCAGAGTCACTATAGAATACACAGCTGAATATGTAACTAACCAGTGGTCTGTGATTTCAGAGTGATCCCCACCATGTACAACACACTGGACAACTCCCAGGACGTCTCCATCATGTTTGGCTCAGACTCCCAGTTTGGTTCTGATACACAGTCACAGTAAGTGTGCGCATGCACCAATAGTCAACAAACATTTTACATTACTGTTGTTTGTGGCTTTCGTGGGTAACCCTTGCCCACAAATTAACACTACCAACAAAATTTAATCCCCAAGAATCGGAAAAATTTTGGTTACCCACGAACATTGATCCCCATAAATAAAAGTGATTCCACAGTAGTCAAAATTTCTGTGGAACTGTGTAATTATTGGGGCTTGGATAGGATAGGATGGCAAGGGCAGCTTCTTGGTTTTAATTTTCATAAATGAATACATTTTGGTAGATAAGCAATCATCCATTTAAAAGGTTACGGTGATGTTTCATTAATTTAAAGAGTTTGATATATAATTTGTGTGTATTATTTCAGACCACCTACTCCTGCTGCTGACTCGCTCATCATCATCAATTCTAGTTTCTCTCAGAATTTGTCACAGGTTTGATGAACTTTCCTCACATTGATGGAAATTTGTATCCAAAAACATTTTACATTTTGGCTACAATAATTATAATTGAAGCAAACCTCAATATATTTAAAAAAAAAATTTGGCAAATTTTAGAACAGATGCAATTTTCTGAATACGTTAAATATGAATTTAATCAATATATGTGATTTAGTAAATACTTATTATGTATGATATGCATTTAATCACTATTAATACCTATTTCATATCTGTATGTATATTTGTTTGGCATGCAGAAAAAAGATAAACCTGCCACAGTCAGAGCAAGTAGAAGATCGTCATCAGAGGCAAGTGACAGGGAAGACTCCCAGAATGCAAAGCGAGAGCCAGGAACAGGAAGGAGGCGGAGGTCAGTCAGGTTCAAGGACACACAGGAGGAGGAGCCACAGAGGTCAGATGAGGCCAATCGGGGGGAAAACAAGTTGATAAAGGCCCAGGAAGAGGAGAGTAGATTGACAGGGGCTCAAGAAGGGGAAAAGAAGTTGACACCTCGGGACAAGTCTGAGGGGGCTGGAGATGAGATATCAGGGCATGATGAATTTGAAGCGGTCTGGGACCAAGCCTTGTCCAAGATGGTGGATGAAGGCAAGTAGTTGGAGAGTCTATTTTAATTGGTTAACTATTATCAATGAATTCCCAATCTTATGTACAATAAAGTTAAAATTCATCATACTCCTAATTGTTTGTAAATTGGAGATAAAAACTGTGCAGTGATCATTATCTCATTATGCAAATGGAGCAAAGCTTAAAAATGAACAGAGAAGCCATGTTCATGCTTCTACAATTAATTTGTTTAATTGAAAGAAAACGGACGTTATTTGATAATTGTTTATGTGTTATTGCAGTGGAGAAGAACAGCATCGAGCATTTTGTTGTTATAAAGGACACCATCAGCAGTTCACAGGAGCAGAGACAGTCCTCAGGTGAAAGTATGCCCAACTCCACCGAGTCGGAAAGGTCTACCCCTAGCAGTGGCTCCAAGTCTTCTGGTTCAATGGACAGTACTCCCTCGGAAGAAGCAGAAATGGAGTCTCTGAAGAATCCCATCAGTGAGGAGAAAGAAACGGAAACCTCAAAAAAGTCATCTAGTTCATCTGGTGAGGTGTTCGTAGCTCCAGCCAATGTGATGGAGGCGGTGGATATGGATTTTCTGACGTACAAGTCGACATCTTCTTTCAATAAGTCGGCAGGCGATGATGGAAGCAAGAATGAGGAGAAGGGTGACTCGCAGTCATTGTTGACGTGGACGAGTCAGTTGAAAAGTACGAAGCAGCTTTCTCCAGGAAAGGTGAAATCGCCGCTGAAAAAAATCAGTAATGAGGGTTCTCCAGCTAGGTCATCTAGACGTTTTGCTTCTCCTGCTAAAAGGGGTAGGAGTAAAGCCTTGGAGAATTCCAGCAAGGGGTCTCAGAAACTTGATGAATGGTTGATAAAATCTCCAGAAAAGTTGTCTCAGGAGAGTGGAATTTCCTCACAGGGTTCAATGAAATCATCTGGATTGTCATCCAATGCAAGCCAACCTTCTGAAGTGACTGTAGTAGAAGAAACACAATCTCCTAAAGCTCTAAAGTCTAGAGTATCTCCTAATTCTGAACCTATTCAAGAAACCCCTCCTCCACCCACCAGTAAAGATCCTGTAAAGTTCGGCAATACAAGAGGCAGCACTAGAAAGCTTTTCACCAAAGGAACAGAGGTGGACTCTAATTTAGATATTTCTGAAGATTCCAACATTATCCCAGCTTCGCCGGAATCCAAAACTGGTTCCTTGCCTCTCCGAGTGGGTACACCAGTATTGAAGCTGAAGAGGCTTACAGAAGACGAAATCAAGCACTTCAGTCCTAGAAAAGGAGATGTTGGGTTTGGTACTCAAAAAGGAGACAGAGTGTCTCAGGGAAGTAGTTCGCTTGAAAAGAGTTCACAGGATGTAAATCATGAGCATGATGACTTTTCAGATGTGTTGCCTTTAGAAGAGGTACCATTGTCTTCATCACAGGGATTTGAAACCCAGGTGAATGCAAAAAGCATTGACGGTCAAGCTGAAGTTAAAATGACAAGTAGTGAAAACTTTTTCACGCAGAAAGAAGATACACAAGAGAGCTCCTGCTATAATCCTCAATCACAGTCCACCTTTAAATCAAACTGTGAAGGAAAGGATGTCCTGGGAACAGAGAATTTAAAACTTAGTCAGCAGTCAAACCAAGCAGAAACATCAGTTGAAGGACAGTCACAAGAGGCTGAAGCAATGGAATCTGGGCAAGTGTATGATCCCAAGCTTGAATCAACACTGGCTCAAGATACACCCAGGAGAGGAAGAAAGAGAAAGCAAGACACTCCCAAGAAACTGTCACCTGAGAGCAGTCGACCAAAGCGAACCAGACAGAGCAAAGGAGAGGATGTTAAAACTCCCAAAGGGAAAAGTGAGACAGGCAGCAAGAGAGGAAGGCCAAAAGAAGGGAAAGTTGAAGAAAAGAAAGGGAAAAATATTACAAGTGCTGGTGCTAAATCAAATGGGAAGGAAATGACTTCATCTCAACAGAATACTGAGGAAGACTTATTGGTGAAGGAGGCATCACAGGTGTCTAGTCAAGAGCCAGAAAATGAAAACATGATAGCTAATGATGAAAGAGTAGTGGACAATAAAGAAGACACTGAAAGAGAAAATTCAGCTGTTGGGTATGAGAGGCAGTTTGATTCTGAGGGATTCTTCCTAGAGGATACCCAGAGAAAAGATGTGGAAAAGCAAGCTCCAAAAAAGGAAGAGAAGAAAAAGACTGAAATTTCAGAGGTAATAACTGCTGAAGAAAAGGGGGAGAAGACACCAACCAGTAGGAACTCTGCGGAAATCCCTGTAAGAAAAAGTACGACTAAAAAGAAGATTGAAGTTGCAAAAAAGAGATCGCAGAAGAAAGGAAAGAGTAAAACTGAAGATAAATCAATCTCAGATAGTTCTGAAGATGATGTGCCTCTGTCACAGACTGCAAAGAAAGCTGTTAAGTCTAAAGGTAACCTGGAGAACAAGATGAATGAAGTGACAGAGAAAAAAGAGAGTGAGGAGAAATTGGATGAAAAATCTGAAGAAGGGGCAAAGAATTCTGAAAGTTCTGATGATAATGTCCCTCTGAATGAGATCTGTAGTAGTAATGCTGAAGAGATGGAGGTGGATGCACCAGAAGATGTGTTGACAGACAGCAAGAAAGACATCTCAGGTGGAAATGTGGAAAAAGAGGAGAAAGATATTGAAAGTGATCAAAAAGGAAAGGAATGCATCTCAGAAGGAAAAGATGAAAGCAAGACCAAAAGGATAGGAAAAAAAAAGTTTACTCCAGCAAAAACTTCACCCCTCTCCAATAGATTGAGATCTTCTCAAGGAACACTGAGGAGTGGTAAGCAAACTAGGAGGTCCCTCTCACCTAGACAGAGCCCAAAGTCACTGTCTATGAAGAAGACTGTCAAACGGAAAAGTCTGGATCCAAGTCTGCTCACCACTGTAATTGAAGATTCAGAAGAACCTGTAGGGAAGCCTGCGAAAGAGGTGGACGGAAATGAAAATTCTCTGCTACTGGGAGATAAAGAGTCATTGAAGGAAAAAGAAAACACGGAAGGTGAACAGAAAGAAACATCTCGAGAGAAACTAAATGAGACATCCCAAGACAAACAGAATGAGGCTTCCAAAGACAATGTGGATATTCAGAGCGAGTCCAAAAAAGTCACATTTGATGAAACTCCCACCAAGTTTCCTGAAAATGGAACAGAGGACGGTGGGTTTGCCATGTTTGAGAGAAATACCGACAGCAAACTGGTAGTGGTGCCCAGAAAGTTTGAGAAGAGAGCTGTGGCCCGAAGGAGCATCCTCAAGCCACCAAGTCCTGGCTCCCACTTATCAAAAGGTTCACCACTGAGAAAGGCAGCTCCTTTCCATCCCATCAAGCTGGGACAGATTTTCGCCCCCTCTGCTTCACCTAGTGCTAGCATTCTGAAGCGAAGACGACTGAGTGGAGATTTCCCAGCCAATTCACCTTCCCCTCCTTGCAAGGTAAGAACCATATCATTTCACATTTAGGTTTATCAGTATTATAATTCCCCTTACCTCTTAGCTAGAGAACATACCTTGAGTAAATGGGTTTGCTGTCAAATGTTTTTGCTGAAAAGAAATTGAATATTTCCTTCAGTCTATACCTTGATGTATATTTAAGAAATAAACAACGTTATTTAGTGAACATGGCGTTATGAATAGCAATTGCTCTGTTGGCATATTCCATGATGCGCGCTAGCGCATCATAGAAAATATGCCAGCAGAGCAGTTGCTATTCATAACGCCATGTTCACTAAATAATCGTTGTTTATTACTTATATTTGCATTTTACCACTCGCAAATACCCTGTATTAGCCTAGACCTTGACATTTAGCTATTACATCAAAAGTAAACATTCAGACTGTAATGTATCTTTTTAATTCACATAGATTTGTTAACAGAATCAATGATATGTTATAACAGTAATTCCTTTAAAATGTTATCAAAAACATGTTTTAATATTACATGTAAATACGTCAATTTTAATGGAGTTGGAGAAAAACACATGATGTATCGTATAGTGGTTTAAATCTATAACGTCATGGAAAAGTATATACATGTATAACGTTACACCTTTATGACGTCATAGTAAACTGACAGAGCAATTGCGATTATAGAGAAATAATTGCAGCTCCTCCGTATGGGCTTACAGTGGAAAAGAACAATGGAAATGCAAATATAGTAAAATGTTCCTTTATCTACTTCTGTATGTTATATGAATGGCCTATGATTAACACAGTGCTTGTAGATTTCTGCTAAATTCTTTGATTTCTCAATCAAAAGAAGCAAAAATCGACCCTTGTATTTTTACTTTCTGTATAAATAAGTGGCCTATGATTTCTCTCTATAGAAGAAGCAGAGGCGGGTGTCCTTCGCTGACCCCGTGACCTGTACGGGTACCCCTCTGTCAGAAGCAGCTGCTTCTCCCACCCCCAGCACAGTGTCCATTTTCTCCAACCCAGACCCCAGCAGTAAGAGCTGTGTAAGTACTGGACAGTGCATGTGTACTGGGATGTTGTCATACATATACTTTTACTTCATCACAGTGAATTTTGGCTGGTTTTCTACAATATTTAATGACCTGATATCATGGATATAATGAAAAAAAAAAAGCAAATTACGGTAAATAGTTTAAATTATGACATTTAAGGAAAAAAAAAAACAACTGTTAAGAATCAGAAAAGCAATTTGAAGGGGTGAGAGCTATTTTCTTAAAGCAAATGGTTGAGGTTTCATTTTAGAAAGCTCTCAATAATTTAGTTTTTAAAAATTGTCATTTCAGCTGTTTTCCAACACATCTTCAGCAGCACAGGCCAATGAAGAAGTAAGCCAGGTATGTGCTCAGTTTTATGTAATGAACTCCTTTAATTGTGGTTGTTGGTTGTAAGTTGGCCAAGTAGGTAAAATACATGTACATTCTATACATCATATCACATGTGCAGTTTATATGAGCCCATCCTATGATATCGCGGTAGTTAAATCATTTTGTCGAAAAATCTATCAATACGAAAATATTTCCAGAAACTAATGTTATTGTTAGATTTCTCTATGATATACATGTGTACCTCAGTGATGTTCAGCATGTCTCTGTTTACTATGTCTAAAAATATCCCGATGTCAAATGTCAATTTCAGCGCGTGCAACTATTCTTACACAGAAATACTGCGATACCATAGAACCCGCGATATGATAGGAAACGAGTATAAATTCACTAAGTGGCAGATATTGAATTGCAAAAATATAATGATACTTCACCTTAAAAAAATGTAATTTGAACAAAACCCAGAGAACTAAATGAAATAACATCACAGCCAAAATGCATTTCTCTACATTCCTGATGCATTAAAACTGCTATTGTTCTTTCCTTCATTGACTTTAAACACAACATTATGTACATGTGTTAGCTTTATTCAAATGATCAGCTTTTTCAAATTGTTTGTTTCTACATTTTTTCTAGACCCAGGAATCACAGGTGCCCTCCACCCTGGGTAGTTACGCCAGCGTGACTGAGTCTCAGCTCACCATGGAGCCTGTCTACCCCGAGCTGGTGGACTGCTCACAGACCGTGGACAGGGTGCTGCCCCAGCTGACCACCTCTATGTGGTGAGTGCTCTCACTTCATGAAACAGGGATGGAATTTTTCTGCGAAAAAAACCTCAAAGTTTAGATCATTATTTATATACTCCTGCATCAAATTGATGCAAATAAGTACTTGTATTTGTAAATAATGAACAGCAGTTTTTCATGTTAAAAACCTTCATTTCTGCAGATTTGAATGTCATAATGGTGCAGACTTTCTAAACTGATTTTATTTTCTTCGTCCTCCTCCTCCTTTACCTATCGCATATCAGTCAGTATCTCATAGTTCTTCAGGTTACATGTAGTTTTGATCACATGATTAACACACCTGGACCAATCTCAATTCAATTTAAGATTTAACTAAAGGAATTTGATACACAGTTCAATAAACTTTCAAAATGGAATTTCATAGCATAAATAGGATATCTTGTCATATTTTACTTTTAAATGTTGATATTGAAACATTGAACCATATATTGATGTTTATGCAGGTCGCGTGGTCTAGGACAACTTGTGAAGGCTCGTAATATCCACACGATAGGTGACTTATCTCGTCTCTCAGAAAAGGAAATAGACAACTTGCCAATCAAATCCCCAAAAGTTCCAACAGTCAGAAAAGTGCTCAGGACATTTGTATCTCATCAGGAAAGTCGAAAACCTACAATTAAACCCACAAAGGCTGATGACTCGAATGAGAAAACTGGTGAGTAATCGGGATCACAGCTTGAAATCTTTCAAACCTCATGTGTTATACAATGTATTATCACTTCTCTCTCTCCAAAAATTTTTTTTTGTACTTCTGAATTATTATATTTAAAGCATCATAATCATGCATTGTATGTCTGCAGAATGTGAAATTAAATAGAAAAAAAAATCACTTAAACATGTTTGGCTGTGCTGTGAATTTGTAAATTTTTCATGCTTTTCAAAGTAGTATTTAAATCAAATATTCTTTTACTCATTTTACTTTTATGTTAAAAAAATTAGGTTTTGGTTTGTTATTACACGTACATATGTTCTTTTCTGTAGGTGATAGATCTTCTGCAATTGTAGCGGAAAATAATCCTGGAAGAGGAGATGAAATGGAGGTGCTGCCCTCTATGGAAGAAGATCTAGGCAGATTATCTCCCATTAAGAGTAAGTCTGCTTTTATCTGCATGTACATTGAAGGTTTTTGTGAATCATGTATGGTATTTTGAAAGACAAGTTTGATGTAACTTGTATTACTTTACATTTTATACCTTAGGCATTTCTATTCTTAAGATAAACGATAATGATTTGCATTTATTAAGTTTGATTTTTTTTAATTTAAATTTTTCTGTTATTCAAATTAGAAAGTGCAAATGAAGACCTGAACAGGAGTATAGCGGATGAGATGGGTAGCACTGAAGATCTGTTGGAAAAAGAGAACCAATGGGGAACAGAGGAAGGGGAGAGTTCCATAGGATTTATTCCAAGCTCATCCATCACTTCGGAACCAGTAGAGGAGCAGGCATTATCCGAGACCAAGGGATCCGTCACGGAAGATCTGGACAAGATGTCCGGATTGTTATCCATGGAGTCTCTGTCCTCACTAAGAACCAACGAACTGTTTGAGGCGCATCAGAAACTGCTTAGCATGGCCAACACTGTTGCCACTGCCATGAAAAGACGGTGCTGTTCTCCCGATAACAGTTGACAAGTCTTTTACTATCGACAGTAATGTTAAATTCCATTGTGTAATATATACTGTCATGTATGTACCGTATGTGTTCTGGATTTATAATTTTTTTATGCAGACTTATAAATATTTACATGTAAATGTATAATTATATTCTATTGCTTGTAAACTGCATTAATAATTTGAATATGATGAATTGGTAGTTAACGCTTTTGTGACTATTCAGAAAGTTTCTTTCAAACTACTTCTTAGGGGCACATGTGCTGAGGTCAAAGTGAATAAATTCCATTCCACATGGAGATGTGTTGACTCCATTGTTTTTAGCCTCCATGTATAGTTTTTGACATCTATTAGCGTATTTAAAACACAGAGAAGCTAAAACCATGATTTATATTTGAATGTTAATAATGTTGTAATTCAATGGAGTCTAATTCTTTATTTGAAATCAATATACAAATGCATGAAAATATTTATTTCAATATAAGATAAAAATTGCATTTTTTATTGACTGGACTTAAATATGATACATGTAATTTATTTTCTGGAAGTTAAAGAACTTTGCATGTGTATATCCACTGGTTTTGGGATTGTATGTAGAAAATCAAGTAATCACCCCTTGCAGTGAATGGCAGCAAAATCGTTTTATATTGCAAAAAGAATAAAAAACAAGAGTGAAAGATGGAATAAAAGTGAGGAAATGCAGTCTGATGACATGTCTGATTAAAAAGGGTGTAAATTTATGTCTAATCTAATTTATACATACATTTTTTTTTTAGAATGTCATGTTACAAAGATGTGATGAAATTAAATCTACTTGCATCTGATATATCTGTTTTTGTTGTTTTTCTAACATTGAGCTGAATAGAATGTATAAATAGGGCATTTTATGAAGATTTAAATATTGAAAGTTTTTGAAGGAACAAATTAAGTTTGTAGAGATTTCCTTGCATATTTGATACATGAGACAGGTATTGTTAACTAATATTTACCTACGCGCGAATTACAACAACGAAGTTTGAAAAAAAACCCACCTTTACTCGATATTTCAGAATTTAACAGACGAATAGTATTAGAACGAGTTACTTCAAACTTCGACTTCCGGAATGGCAGACGACAATCAACAACATGATTTTGAGGGAAGTAAGAGACTATTAGAGTCTGAACACCCGTCACTTGTGGATCGGTATTATCAATCTAGATATCTAATAGGTAAGTATTTTTATTTTCATGATTATACCGCAGATACGCATCGCGATTAAAACTGCAGACCTTGAAAAATGAAAAGGGATAGAGTAAATTCGAAATGATATCATTTCCATAGAAAAAATAATCTCGGTAAGATTGTTTCGACGAATTTCGGTGACATTAAAGAAAAAAGGCCGAACTTCATTTGAAATTTAAAGTTT
The DNA here is from genome assembly GCF_902806645.1 of Magallana gigas. Lineage (NCBI taxonomy): Eukaryota > Metazoa > Mollusca > Bivalvia > Ostreida > Ostreidae > Magallana > Magallana gigas. Next base: position 25,580,067 of record NC_047567.1, on the reverse strand, counting down.
ATCTCAGACATATTCATAATCAACAAAATAGTGCAATCATGGTAATGTTGTGAAACATTGCCAAGCGAAAACATTTTTAAAAGAATTCATAGAAATGTCATCTCTTTAGATTCACAGTCCAAGAAAAATGAAGACATTTGTATTTTGACACATTCTAACAGGTTAGTATTATATTATTGGTTTTATTTATGTGGCTATGGGTTTTGTTTTTAATAGCAAAAAAAAACCTCTTGTGATATATTTTGATTTTGTTTCGCTTGAATATGGGCTTACGCCTTTACTGATTCTCTATAGTCTGTCCCAAGTTATTGCTTCCATCACTGTTTGAGGATTTTTGATAAAAATACACACACCTGTAAAAGAAGTACAGTTGAAATCGATGAAATTGAAAATATCCAAGATATCTTTTTACATCCTTTCTCCATTCGGAAGTACTCGGCACATCTGGCGCAATTTTTCAACGTTATCATCTGGGCCGATTAATGGCTGATGCAATTCAAAATCCCCGTAGACTTTTTATTTTGGGATGTTTATTGAAACATGAAGCAGTAAAGGGGGCATTTCAAAACAGATAATCTGGACATTTTTCATATTAGTGGATGAAAATAGTTTTAGCACAAAGGTATTTATAATTATCGAAATATCAAGCAAAAGTGGTGGAAACAAAAACTCGGGACATTTGGAGTGTAGACTGTCCTCAATATGCAGAGGTTAACTTTAGCCCATCATCGGTGAATTTGACATCCCCCCCCCCCCCCCCCCCCCCCCCCCCCATTTGTTGGTAAAACACCTTTCTGGTACCCTAATTATACGAATAACATTTTTCTAAAAATTGGCAACATGTTTACCACCTTGAACTATGATATCGCATGTTTAAACTTCATAATGAGCCGATTTACATGTTAGGGCATTTTCAAGGGTCAAAATCACATGTATCCCAGAAGTTGCACATAATCAATGTGTTTCTTTTAAGAAATAAAACAATTTTATTCTAAGTGAAATTGCTGGATTCATTTCTCAGACTCTCTACTTTTAATACTTATCCATGAAAATAAAAAACAATTACAGCTTATGAAAAGAATTAATGATATACTATCTCCTATAGGCCTCCATAAAATGTATGTTTTTCAAGGTCGTCATTATCTAATATCTGCAATTTTTTCCCCCACTTTCCTATCAATTTGCTAGACATATTTTCATTCATAATATTTAATGAAAATTATGGTAATGTGAACAGATATAGAAATCATATATTTATCATACTGCTTTTAGTTTTGTCTTTTCTCTGAATGGTCTACATCTCAAGCCATGGTCTGAAGTCCACATAGCTCTCTCCTTCATGTACCAATTATGGCTGTTTGAACACATAGAGTGTTGTAAAGCTGAATATTCATGTGTCAATCAGCTGTCTAATTGTTACATCATGTTTTAACCTGTTAAATATCTACATGCACTGTGAATTTGTTACCACATCAGCAGTTACATAATCTTTTATGTAAACTGCTACCAGAGGGGCTTGTGTAGAAAGAAAAAGCATTGTTGAAAAAGTTTTTAAATTAGTTTTATAAAATTTTAAAAATATTGTAAATTATTTTTTTCTCCATAAGCCCCTGTGCTGCGTTTGGATGATAAAAGGTCACATCAAATTAAATTAAGAACAACAAGGCATTATTCACCTTTTTTCTTAACAGTGAAAGTCTTACCACCACCATGACCGAAGATGGTCTTTCACAATTTATGGTTCAAATAAGTTTAATAGCGAGCGCAGCGAGGCGGCGCGAAGCGCCGCTCGCGTAGCGAGCTCCATAGACAACGTGTACGAACGGAGGAAATACGAGTTGAAATCTGCACATTGTTCAAAGAAAATTTTATGAGGCCACGTGAAAACGTTCTACTATCCCAGTGATCCTTTGCGGTGCATAGCAACATGGCGGAACAGAAAGTGTTTCTACGGAAAATTCTTACCTCTACATCGCATACATCATTTTCATTTAACAATAATAAAAAAAATCCTTCTAAAAACATTACAGTAAACAACACATAAGCTTACGTAAAAAAACTGAACTTTGGCTGACATATGACGTCATTTCCTTCTCCGAATTTGTCCGACAATTTACGAAAACTGTCGAGCGCAAAAGAATGTTAACTATGACGTCACAAAGATCTCGCGTTTTAATTTCCCGCGATACATTTAGAGGTGGATCAAGCATATGTACTGGATCATGTAGGAAGTACTCAGTATCAGTGTTAACGGTGACTCTTTGGCTGATTAGTTTTGTTTTGATGATTTTTTTTTGCTTAGTAAATACACATGCAAGTTCCATGCTAAATTTATTGTCATATTGATCCAATCATATATGCATACGTTAGGTAGGTGACAAAAAATTATTAAGAAAGAAAAGTCTAATCATTATTAGATCTACGTGCAGCCACGTCATTTTGTAATGAATAGATAAATGAAAAGAATTAAACTGTTAAAATACATGTATCTACCGGTACATGTATTTGTTATATAGTTGCATATGTGGTCAAATAATATTGGATATCACACACTAAGAAAGGGGTGAGGGCACATGTCTACAACGCTTATATAGCGTACAAAAATTAAAAAGATTTAAAACAAAATTAATGTCACTGAGGAAAATAATTAAAACACGGGTTACAACAAGGAACAAAATGAGAAATAACAAACAAAATTTATTTTTACTGATTTTAATGATCATTATTAAAAGGTAAAGAAAAGATAAAACATAATTGTATCTAGATAAAAAAAAACGGCGTTGTGTTTATCAAAATATTTTAATACAATGTAAGTCTGTTTAACATTTTATTAATGCTCAGTGGTAGTTTGTTTAAGTGTATAAGACTAGGAAGGGGCCATTGGAATAAAAGTTTGATAATTTCGGGTTCCTTGCGGAGGTAAAAGTTTTCGAGACAAAGCTTTTTTGGTTAGGGCAAGTCCACGGGTTGCATTTAACAATGATGACAGATGTGTGGTTCCTTCTGCGCTTGCCCAAACGGTCACACCGTAAAACATATTACTGTGGAATCATTAAATTTCGTGGGGGCCAATTTTCGTGGATGGCTTAAATTTTACAGGTTTGTGGGGACGTAATTTCGTGTATTCCTAAGCCCCTTTCACAATTGGTGCATGAGCACTTTACAACACTTTGCGACCGGAATTTTTTAGATTCGCACAAGCTTTCTCATATATGTTGCATGAATCTCGCATTCGTTGGATGCGTTTTAGTGCTCGCATCAAGTCTCCTCAAAATAGTGGACATGCACACTGTTCAGACGCGACCGAATGCAATCCAAATCACCGCAGTGCAACGCACGAACACTTTACAACGTTTTGTGTACTTGCAAGAGTGATGCACTATTTTTAAAGGTCGTAAGATGAATCGCAGTTGTTAATGCGTTTATTGTGCGACCATGAGACTGCTCAACATGCTCGTGTTGTCTTGCAACGTTTTACTATCTTTGCACGACTTATCAGTAATATGCCATGCTTTGCCACTAGTATATATACCCTATAAGCATCTCTGTTTCAGACCACAATTCAACAATATACATTTATTGCATGATGATGAGGGAAATATGAAGATTTATTTCTCCAAGAAAAATCATATTTTCCCAGGGCATCGCCCGCGGGAAATAAGTTTTTCTGGGGGAATAAATCTTCATATTCCCTGAACATTAATGCAATAAACGGACAACATATGATTATACAAATACGTTAATTTCTAAAAATTGTTTGATTTCCTCTGTTACTCTCATTTTTCTTTCATAATTTTGAATCATAGATAGTTAAGTTGGTTTTGTGATATATAGAGAATCAGAATGATTTAAATATTTTTGATTTAATCATACTTGTCTACATCATGTGCTCATATCGGCTTTTTCATTCCTATGAAATCGCCATTTCACGTGACTTTCTAGACCAATCAAATATAATAGAATAATCATATTGAGGTATTATAATAAATGCTTCTGCATCTCTGTTTCTTCTTGGGCCGCATGTTCTCTCGCTTTCAACTATGTCTATTGAAGAGTGTCGGAAATGGGCGGTATATATACCCCCTCTGACTCGCAGGAGCCTTCGTACCATGGAACGCATGATCGCACGTCCAATCGCATTGGTGCACATTCAATTGTCCGATCACCTGGTCTCTCGCACGATCCTATCGCATTATCTTTCAACAGTCGCTTTCATTGTAAAACAGTCGCATATAATATATGCAAGATTTATCGCAAGATTTAATGCGTATCACATCGCACAACGCTCACTTATATCGTGCGAATTTCGTACGAATACTTTTTTCAAATGCGATTATTTCGGCAACAGTTTAGGATTCATATCTAATTTTATCGGTTGTACGAATATTCAGTCGCTTCTGCTCATGCGCCAATTGTGAAAGGGGCTTTATATATCTAAAAATCTACAAATTTAAAGGAAATATGACTTTATTACCCTAATTTATCAATTCGTGGAGGATGTTATGCCACCACGAAATCTAATGATTTCACAGTATATATTTTTGAGATTTTGTTCTGTAATTATACCCGCACTTTCTAAAGAAAGTTCGGGTATATTGTTGTTACCCTGTTCCGTCCGTCCGTCCGTCTGTCCGTCCGTCTGTCCGTCTGTCACGTTTTACTTTCTCAAACTGCTCTTACACCTTATAAACCAGCAAACTGAACTCTTGGAGTTTGATTTGGGGTATCATGTTGTTTTGTAAAAAAGTTTCAAAAATTCTCTGTTAGTCCTGGGGGTCAAATAATTGGTAAAAAATGACGTTTTTTCACAAAAAACCTTCTTCCTCGAACTCCTCCTACATTTTCAAAAGTAGACAAATCATCTTTTGGAATATGTTTTAGGGTATCCTATAGATGCGCAATAAGGTTTCAGAATTTTCAATTTTGTCCTGGGGGTCATTTAATGGCTAAAAAATGACGTTTTTTTACAAAAAAAACTGGTTTAAAAAACGTCATTTTTTTTAAGCAGTAGCCAAATGATCTTCTAGAATATGATTGGGGGTGTCATATTAAGGCATGATCAGGTTCCAGAATTTTTTTTTTAATTAAGGGGATCAGTGGGCAACAAAAAATGACGTTTTTTGGCAAAAAAAATATGGTTCCCAGAACTCCTCTTACAACTTTTGGAGTAGCTACATCATCTCTTGGGATATAATTGGGGCTGTCCTATAGATGTGCAATAAGGTTTTAAAAAATTTAAATTTCATCCTGGGAGTCAAATAGTAGCAGAAAATTGACGTTTATCACTAAAAAATCAAACATTGATCCAAGAGCTCCTCTTATGATTTAATGGATAGACAATCATATCTTGGGATATGATAGGGACTGTTCTATAGATGTGCAGTAAGGTTTTCAAAATTTAAATTTCATCCAGGGAGTCAAAATGAACAGAAAATTGACGTTTATCACTTAAAAAAAAACATAGATCCTAGAACTCCTTTTATGATTTAATGGATAGACACATCATATCTTGGGATATGAAAGGAACTGTTCCATAGATGTGCATTACGGTTTTGAAAAATTAAATTTAACCCTGAGGCCCATTACCTACCGGTACATACCTTTTGATGCCCTTTAAGGATCAAGAATATATATGGTTAAGGGGTGGGGATCTCAACCGTTTTCGAGATATTCGTGCACTTCCTGTTCAAGGGGGGTCATGACAACCCCCGGGGCCCATGACCTACATACCGTTTGATGCCCCTTGACACAAGGTACAAGAATATATATGGTTTAAGGGTGGGGATCTCAACTGTTTTGAAGATATTAAGGGACTTGCTGTTTGAGGGCGTCAGGACCACCCACAGGGCCCATGACCTACATAACATTTGATGCCCCTTGACATCAGAAACATGAATATATATGGTTTAGGGGTCATGATTATAACAGTTTCTGAGATATATGGTAATTTCAAATTCCTGGGGGGTGGGGATGACCCCAGGGGTCAGATCTAATAAACCCTATATATTGCCAGTAACAGCCAATATATGATTATGAAAACCCTATATTATTATCTTTGTCCGTTTTCAAGTTACCATTTACAATAGAGTCTATGATTCTTTCTACAAGGTTCAATGTTAGACCCCACACCCTTTTGACATCCCCCTCCCCCCCCCCCCCCCCCCCCTCCCCCGAAAAGTGGTTGTCTAACCCAAAATGAGAAAAATCAAACCAGGGTGCACAACTAGATTTGCAGGCCTATCATATCCTAGAGTTTTGTACAATTATGTTCAGCCATCTCTGAGAAACAAGTTCAGAGCGGGAAAGAAGAAAAAGAAGATGAAGAATATATACATGTATTAAGAACCGTACAAAAACAATAAGTCTCCAAACTTCATTCAGGAGACTTAATAATTAATAAAGATTAAATAGAGATAGGATCATCAAACATCAATAATTTTAAGATAATTGACAATTTCTGATTCTAAGGGGGTCAGGATGACCCCTTAGGGTCATGACTTACATGCCATAATGATCTGATGCGCCTGCATGACCTAAGGAGGAATAATATCTTTGGATTAAGGTGGGGATCTCAATGGTTTTTATGATATTTGATAATTTCAGGAAGAGCACTTGGGATCATGACCTACATACCATCTTAAATGCCTTGAACAAAGAAACAATAATATAATATGTACATGATATATGATTCAATTTAAGAACCCAGATATAGATCAATCATCTGTTTTGTAATACTTCCTATGTATATATACATGTACATGTATTAGTTTGTGTTTTGTTCTATACTATTCATGTTCATGACTGTAGTATGGCTTAGTCTTATTTTAAATTACATTAAAAAATTGTCAAAAACATGACTTGGAACCCCCACTCCCAAACAAACTCAAATATAAACTGTTCTCTCCCCCCCCCCCCCCCCCCCCCCCCCCTTCCTTGTCGAATAATCTATTAAAATCAAAATATAATTTGGGTGTCTAAAAACTTTTATAAACTGGTAAAAAATGTTATTCTTAAAAAAAATTACATTACACCTTGCATAATTGACAAATGATCTATTGAGATACGATCAGAGGTCATATTTCTACCTTGGGATCAATAAGTAGTATTCATTGACAAGTTAAAATTAATTAATAACAATAAATGATTCAAATTATAAATGTTTATACTCCACATTCATCCCCCCCCCAATCTAACCTGCTTATAAAGATTCAGTCTTCTTAATACATTCTTACATGTGTACAGTAGCAAATTTTAAATCATTTCTTGATTGCTTTTTCTCTCGTGATTCACATTAACATTTTGGAAATTGCTTAATTCAATTTTTAAGATTTATAAACAAAATGTTATATGCATCACTGCCATGTGTATTCACCTATTTGGGGCAATTGTAAAGTCTCCTAAACAAAGCAGTGACATCATTAGGCTAGGATCGAATTACCCACATGGATCAAACACTACTGTATAACATATGAATAAGATAAAATACATTATTATTTCTAGTTCTAAAATGTCAGGGTGTCTCCAAGGGGGCATAATCTTACAATACAATTTTATGGCAATGACACAAAGAGCAAAAATAAATTAAACGGTTTAGGGATGTAGGGATGAGGATCTCAGATCTCAGAAGTTAACAAAATATACAGTGTATCATATCATTTCCTATTTCATAAAGGCGGGGGGGGGGGGGGGGGGGGGGGGGGGGTTAAAGACAACACCTGGGGGTCATTAATGTACTTTACACCAGTTGATGCATCATAATGACTTTAGAAGATATTTTGTATTTTCCTGTTTCGTGGGGTCAGAACAGTCCCATAAGGTCATGACCTACATTGTATTTGATGCATTATAATACATTAAGAAAGAAATACTCCTTCCTTCTTATTATTACTCATATAAAAAATACAAGTGTCTACACTTACTTACATATGAAATACACAAATTTAATAAGAAATTGTTTATACAGGGTCAATATGGGGTCAACTCAACAGTGCATGCAGTCTGACAAATGAAAAAAATAACTTTTGCAACTAAAATGACAGAAACTTTACAAATGCGATAGGATAGGTAACGATGATAAGCTTATTTAAATATTAAAAGATGATGATACAGTATGCTGTCAAAGGGAGATTACATTTAGAAAGTGAAAGTAGAACTTATATGGGTCATTATCAAAATATGCAGACTTTTGAAAAATGTAAAACATGAGAAAATTATTGCTGAAAAAATTACTTTGATTGCAAAAAACACATTTAACAAACAATGAAGTATAACATCTAAAAATTTGCAAACATTGGAATCTACCATTTAGCTGATAATTAGACTAAAATGTAATGAACTGTAAAAATTTGGTCAGTGGTGTAACAGGCATATAGTATAGGAAAAAATTCTTAAATAAAATAAAATAATTCTTTTAAAATGATGGACATATAGTTTATATCAACAAACTTCATTTAAAGTTATCAGAATTAAATAACAGAAAATATTTGACACATTTACATAGTGACCAACATAACATTTGAGACAAAGTCTTGATGTTACTCAACAAATTTTTAATTTGAGCATTAAAAAGAACACAACTGGATTTTTCTTTTAATGGAGCATAAAAAATACATTACTAAAAATGCACTGGTGTTTTCAAATGTACATGTATCATTGCCAGTTAAATTTATTTGGAGAAAAATGTACATGTTACACCACTGATTATTATGTTTTACCACTGACTTAAAGTTACACCAATGACCTGGCGATAATAAATAAGAGATAAGCGCATTAAATTTTATAAAATAAACTAATCTCTATTTTTGATTGCATTTAAAACATGATAAATTTGATCTTAAATAAAAGTTTTCGTACCTCATTCTTTCATAATCTGAAGAGAGATACACTGTTACACCACTTATAATCAGTGTTACAACACTGACACAAAAACGGCATGTAGATGTTTTTTTACACGAATTCACTCATTCTTTGATGTTATATTTCATACTACTGGCATCCACACACTTTTATCTACCTTGTATCGAGTTCGAACTTTCTTTGGCTCATCAATCTCACAAACAACATCGTCAATACTATACCAGCTCATATCAATCATACATTTTGGATAATAATATTGAAATTTCTCCAATTTTCTCCAAAATCTATGCATACAACTCGTATTCACTTCCTCTTTGTTTATATATGTTTTTTGAAGCTCAGCTAGCATTTGTTACCTTTAAGAATTTGAAAGATTTTAATATAACATAATAGGGAATGTGAAATGTCAGTGGAATAACATATCTTATAATACACTATAAGTAATTAAAAAGTTTGATTTTTTAATAAAAATAAAATGTGGATAATTTCATTTCTTTATTTGAATAAATTTGTTTTTACTTTTATCTTTTAATCAAGTATTTAAATGAGTAAAACATAATTAGAGCATACAAAATGTCAATGGTGTTTCAAATAATGTCAATGGTGTAACAGGTCCCATTTTCCAGATTAAGAAAACACAATTGCAATTAAATAGTCAAGCTTTCTTTATTGTGACAGTGTCTAACTTGTAAAATTGATAAATAACAATTGTTCAAAATGCTCAAAATATAAATGAAATGGAAGGAAAAGTAAAATAATTAAATAATGTCATGAGGTGTAACAGTTTTTTCAGTGGTGTAACAACAATTTTTGGTTACACCACTGACCGTTATACCACTGATGTATCCATAGTAAATGCAGCAGTATGACCCAAGAGAACAGATACTACACAAAGCTACATAGCCTATGTTATAATGTGATAAACATTCATCATTTATGTGAAAAACTTTTTTATTCTTTCATATTAGAAAACCTTAAATAGCACGTTATCCCACTGACACAGTTTACATTGTATTTTTCGGAGTATACTAACATTTTCTGCCATATTTTCTATCACAATGATGTCATCACTGATACATTTATCTTTTTAGTAGCAGGGAATGATGTCACTATGATGTGGGGGATTCCAACTGTAGTACAATATTATTTACTTGATGTATTTTAAGATATTTTTATATAATTTGCCTTGTAACACCAATGACAAAATTTTTTTGTACAAGCATATATCTCATCAAATTCATTGTTTTTAAAAGAGAACTTGTTAAGGAGCATAGCAGAAATTAAAATATGAATGTTGTTTTGAAAATTAACGGTGATTTTTGGAATAAAACATCAATATTATTAAAGATATTGTAGGGTAAAGACGTTGGAAAAATTTAATGACAACATAAATTCACTGAAATCTCATAACAAATAATATTTTTTTTATACTTTAAGCAGTAAAATTGTCGATTAATTTGTTCATCAATATAGGTTAAAGTTTCTAAAATCCAATGGTACTGTATATATTCCCCAGAACATTATTTTTCCCCCTTTAAATTGACACTGACACAAAAGGCTGCATATTTTGAGAATGACCCATATACATGTGTATGTATGCTGGCAGGAATCCCATGCTGGCATCTTATTATATTGTGCTACTGCTACTACATGTATTATGCTTACCTAAATTGGTCAACATCATAATGATAATCCAATTAAAACACAATAATGAATTCCTTTAGCTGATCTTAACTACCGTAATCCTTTTCTGCATACGGAAAACACAGACATGTATGTATGGGTGTTGCTAAAACGCGGAACGGAAAACGGAACGGAATGGAAAATATCATCACGTTTATCCCTTAAAAAGGGTATAGACTGGCCAGAAACGATTTACTTTGTATCTTTTATTTATATCTAATGAATGATTATCAATATGTTGCTATCTTATTAATATTCATATGAATGTCTATCAATTATAGCATTGTATTCATTCGGCTTTAGTTGAGTACGAAACGGAAAAATCAAATGTATACGAATTGTGAAACATTAACATGATTAAACGAGCAAATTAGCTATAACTTTTTACTTATTTCTCTTATATGGTATTGCTGGCATATTAGCGTAACGTACGCAGTTAGTGAAAGCGTTTTATGCGTGTTTTGAGTATTTTTATATTATTTTCAAATATGATGTACATGTATATACTTACATCAAAATTGAATTTTCGGTGTTCTAGACGATCTTTTATCATACAGACGATACAGTATCATTGAGATGGAAGAAAAAAGCTGTAGGACTGACGACATTAAAAAATTAAAATACAGTAAACATTAAAATACCCGGTAATTTGTGAAACTAGTAATTTGTGAAACTAGTATTTTTAGCAATGCAATTTTGTTTACGTTTGCATTACAAAGCATGCAGTTGTTTATTCCAGCAGCTATATACATATGATCCGAATAGAGAGCTCTAGACGTTGCCTGGTTTGATTTTCCGATTATATATTGGGACTATAGTCTGTCGATCCCAAAATATTCATGCAGCACATTTAGACGATTTATAATGGAAAATGTTGACATCTTTTTTCCATTTGGAAGTCACTCAGAAGACCTTGCACAATTTTTCAACACCATCATCCGGGTCTGTTAAAATGTAAAACCCCGTAGACTTCTTTATTTTTAGCCGTGTATTTATACCAGCTGATAAGCTAGAGAGGACGTCTTAAAGAAAGAATAATGAGAATGTTTAATGCTTCTAAAAGAGAATCGCTTGAACCCTGAGGTATATATAAATATACAGCAAAAAGTGAATCGAGGATATTTTGGGACAGAATATAGTGGTCAATGCATGTACTGTTAATTTTGAGGAAATAAATATTCTTGAATAAATAATCTAATATTGCTAATCTTTCAAAAAAAATTAAAAAAGGTACATAAAGTATATCGTTTTAGCATACTTAACAAATCTATGAGGTAAATAACATTAGATAGGATTTTCCGTTTTCCTTCCGTTCCGTTTTCCGTTCCGCGTTTTAGCAACACCCATGTATGTATACACGTGAACCCATCTAATCGAAGAGCTGGGTAAAACTAGTACCCGCTAATGAGACATGCAAACCTGTGTTGTGTACGTAACTTCAGACAAAGATCAGTCATTTGTAACATGCATGTATTTTTATGACCTATTCTTCAAATCCACTTGCGCTATTTTATTAGGTAAATAACAGCTTTAAGGTGGTGCAGGACACCTGCATATTGTGATGTACATGTATACTTCCTATTGAGATAAACAATAAAGTATGTTGACTATTGATTAAATATTTACCCCCCAAATAATGTTACCTAACATTGAAGCGCAATGGGTTAGAGCGTGTACATGTCTGTAAGAGCATTGGGGTCCAAGGTGTATTTTTGGTAATTTACGAATTTTCATGGGGAGGGGGGGTCTGGACCCCTCACTCCCACCCCTTCTCTAAATCTGTGCACACGATGATGTTCATGTAGGCACACAGAAGCAAATCTAAAACCGGCAACCGCCACGGGGAGGGGGCATAATTTAATTTTTAATTTTGTTTGTAATAATTATATAGACCATTATACTTCCTATGACATAAAATGTTAAGATTATTGATTAACTGAAAATTCACTGCAAACAGTTCTACCCCAAATTGCACATAAAGTGCTGCTCATGTCACGATGTGTATTATCATATGGGCAGGGATCTCATCCTTCAGTTATTAAAAAATTATAATTTTTAAATGTATTACCGGAGTTTGCATGTAGCCTTCATTTTTAATTAAACTGGTATAAAACAGTGTTATTTAGGGGCAAACACATGGTGCGGGTATTACTGTCTAATGACAGCATCTAGTTTATATTGTATTGGGACTTTGCTGCTTTGAATTTGTCAAGTTTGTTTGAACTCAGTTAATTAAAGGACATATTTTATGTGATAAAGGCTGTAATTATTTCTGTGAACTACCTTTTTTCTGATTTAACATTCCATTTCAACTATATATGCAATCATCCATTTTAATTCATTAATGATCAATATTTGATGAATTCATTTTATGTTAAATTGTTAATGACTCAAACAGTATGAACTTTACTGTTGTCTATTATGAAGTTACATCGATTTTATATACAAGTACCAATACTTGTAAATTACTTTGTTTCGTGAAGTCGTATGTATACAAAAATTTCAGTGAACAACTGCAATACTTTAATGCAGACACAAAAATCTAATATTAGTATATAAAAAAATAATTTATATATACTGATTATGACTTAAATTTCATTGCTGAACATATACTTTGACATGTTTGATTACAGAATATGTATAGTAACAGTGGCTGAATGGCATCCTTTATTGAGGGAAAAAAAGACAATATCTCAGATCAGTTATGATGTGGAGGGGGTAAACAGAATGGACAATAAGATATCTGGAAAAGGAAAGAGGGTATGATAGCAGTATATCGTTTTTATTATGAATATAGTAAGTTGTTAAGTGCTACTGCAGGGGAAAGTCAGGCAGCAACAGTTGGCAATCAGTTGAAGTATGGAAAAGGCTAGACAAAATCAGTATGTTGTCTGTAATAATAAAAATCTGGTAAGGCAACAACAGTTAGATAATTATCAGTAGAAAATTAGGAGAGAGTGAAAACAACAGCAGTAAGTTATCATTAGAGATCCATAAATATATCAATATTTATATATATATATATATATATATATATATATATATATATATATATATATATATATATATATATATATATATATAAACAAGGAAAAGAGTAAGACAGCAGCAGTTATGGGTGAAATTAAAAAAGGTACATGTATGTCTGCAGCAGAAAGTTATCAGTTACTTTTCAATGAAAAAAAAGGAAGTTATCTATTAATGAAAGCGAGAAAACATTACACAACATTAGTACGTAGTACTACACTATCAGAAAAATCAGAAAATGGTAATTAAGACAATTGTAGCTAAAAAAAAAAAAAAGAAATAAAGAAAAAACTAGTGTTTAATTTTCTGTTAATTAAAAAGCAAAAAACAGTAAAACAGCAGTTATAAGTGTTTTGGGAAAAGAGAAATTGATAGGAGAACAGCATTATTTTATTATGATCGGTAAGAATAAATTAGAGGAAACCTGGCTGAAGTAAAAAAAAAAAAAACATTGAAGAAAAGAGCAACAGGCTATCAGTAAACATCTTTAAAAAATTAAGTTATTGAATTTTTCTTTCCATGATGAAAAAAGAATTCTTTTCTAATTTAAACCATTGTGCTATATGAAAAAGAAAATGGATTGAAAGCAACTTATTTTGATAAACTATATGAACGAAGTAAAAGAAATTTACAAATCAAGGGCAAATTATAAACTGCCATTGACTTCACTTTGGTCATTTTCTTTAGAAATAAGATTTGGAGACATTTCAAGGCCATCTGTCAGGCCCATTTAAAAATTGTTTTGGTCAGGTGTTGGTGGTGTCAAATTTTGAAGAAAAAAAGTTAAAATAAATCCCATTCTTCTAACTGACCATAAGCCTATATGTATCAGTGACAATGACTTGGCAATATTTCTCAATTTAGTACATGTACATTTAACAGCTATGTGACGTGGCAGTCACATGTACTAGTATGAAAAAAGAAAACATTTCTAAATCAACTTTAATCATCAGATTTCATCATTGTAATCTGTGTAAATAACTTGAGTGTAATTTAATTCATGTCACAGTATGAAGGGTGCCAAATAATTGTTTAAAGCATACAATTTGTTCTAATAATTGACCTCTGAAAGTACTCTTAAAGTACATGTACATATTAAACATAATTTACGATTATTTCAATGTGGTAATATTTTCAAAAATCTTACAGACAGAGTAATTGTTTACTGATTTTTACACACTATGATAAATTTTGCAAAATATCTTTTTGACATACAAGTTCAGTTTTTTATGAACCTGCTCTGGATGAAGAAATGAAATGGGTGTTGGTTTTCAATTTTTTTTTTCAAATAACTTGTAAATTAAGCAGTAAAACTTAAAATTCTGACATTAAGAGTACCGGTAAATAAGTTTTTCTAAAATGTGAATATTATAGTATAGTAGTGTCATCCTGAGACAAACTAGTTTTTTTTCCTAGAATGTCTGCTTTGACAGGTTAAAAGTTCAACCTGACACGTGGATTCCAAATGTAACAGACAAGTGAACTTTGTCTTTTTTGAACCAAACTTTAAACTTTTACTGATAGTTAATCATACAATCTTCAATAGAGACAATGTGCTACACCTTTAGTAAAAACAGTCTGGGTCTGGTTGCATTTTCTAGATTTAGAATTATGCTGAGTTATTTCTCTGGTTGAAGGGGGGTTGGGGCATGTTGGTAAAAAGTTACCGGTGATACATTGATTTGATATGAAGCCCAAAGATTTAACTGAATCAGATTTTCTTAAGTGCTTAAAAAAAACCCAAATTTAGTATTATAAGAAATCAATGTGAATATAGAATTCTCGAAAATAATACAGTCAAACCATGATATCTTGAATGTTGATGTCTTGTTACATGTAATATGAATATGAAAAGTTTGCTACATTGATAATAGTTATACAGTATCATTTATATAAATTGAGTTATTTTTAAAAGTTTTTTTCTGGTCCCAATTAGTTTTGAGATGATGACATCTGGCTGTTATATTTTCTATCATAGACTCTGCTAAATTAATTACATGGTTGAACGAGATTGATTATACATATTCCTAAAGCTTCACAAGATACAACAGGAGGATTAACATTTTGGTTTCTGTATTTCAGGGAGCACAACTCTTGACTCCTTCATCTCCGTTATGTGAGGTCACTTGTACTGACGGTTCTAAGTACATCATAACCTGTGGAGTACGAGGTCAGCTTATTGAAGTGAATGAAACTCTTCTTAAATCTCCAGATCTCTTGTCACTAAAGGTAAACTGGGATTAGTTCAATGTTTACTCATATAAAGTAACATTTATAGAAAAATCAGTTCACAATCTGCTATATAAAGTAATGATGAAAAGAAAATCTCTTCATAATTTGATCATATAAAGTAATGATAAAATAAAAATCATTTCATAAATTAATCTGACATGAAAAGTAATGATGAAAAGAAAATTATTTCATAATTTGATCATATAAAGTAATGATAAAAAGAAAATCATTTCATAATTTCATTATAAAAAAGTAATGATGAAAATAAAGTCATTTCATAATTTGATCATATAAAGTAATGATAAAATATAAATCATTTCATAGTTTTATCTGACATGTAAAGTAATGATTAAAAGAAAATCATTTCATAATTTGATCATATAAAGTAATGATGAAAAGAAAATTATTTCATAATTTAATCATGTAAAGTAATGATAAAATGAAAATCATTCCATAATTTGATCAATGACATATAAAGTCATAACTAGATAACATTTAGGTACCTCACTACACCTAGAGACTTATACTCTATAGGATACTCTGTCACAAGATGGTGTTTTAAGTGATCTGTTAAATTGTTGATACCAATTGGTGTTTTAAGTGATCTGTTAAATTGTTGATACCAATTGGTTTGTTGAATATCGCCATAGATCAGTGGTCAAAGTATCGGGCTTGTGAACCACAGATCATGAGTTCGAATCTGCCTGAATGTTTTGTTTATATTTACCGCGTTAAATTTTTGAAAACAAAATAAGACATATTTTGCCTATCTGACATACATACTTCTTATCCATCATGCTATCTATCATAATCAAGTACTTTTTTGCTGATTTGAGAAACCACTACAAAGTGTAGTGAGACACCTTAACAATATTACTTATTGGGTTTGTTACTGACTGTTTACAGAAATTTGTGGGGTTGGTAAAGTCCATTACCGGCACCACAAATTTCTGTAAACAGTCAGTAACAAACCTAGTAAGTGTTTCGTTTTGTTGAGGACCTAAAGTTTGATATGTAAACAAACAAGGGATAATATATATTAATTAAATTCATAGCTAATTCTCAAATTTTTTACCTTCCTCGTCAGTCGTCTGTGCAAACCTGGATGCCATTGTAGGATCGTAATATTACGTCAAGGGCAAATGGGGGTGGGGGGGGGGGGGTCACTCTAAATATTTTAGGGCTATGGTTGAACGTTTGTGTAAAAAAATCAGCTCAAATTACGTTACATCCGCCATGTTGCCGTATAAATTTTGACGCCTGCCGTGTTAAGAAATTTATAAGGCAATCACGCTACATGATTCATCCAATGACGTCGGGACATTCTAGTCCGAGGCAAAACAATAAAGTATACATTACATAAATATGGTTGATATTTAACTTCCAAATTTTAATGGCATTTGTTGGGTTTTTTTTTTTTTTGGGGGGGGGGGGGTCATTTTGTTAAAAGTTATGAACCAAATAGTATACATTTTAGCTTATATCTGAAGTCCTTTTAAAGGTACACAATCTTGTATGGTCATAAATGTACATCTAAGTGCAAAGTAATAATGTAAAACTAAAATAAAGTTATTAAATGCAAAAACAGTATCTCAATTTTAAATTTGGCAATGAATGTATTGGTCTTGTGGTGAGATGTATGAAAACCAAACTGTAGAAATCTAAGTTGAATTCTGTTCATAATATCCATTATGTCATGTTTTGATATAAATTTTTTGAATTAAATTCATTGAAATATTTAGAATGATTCTTTAAGTGAAAATTTTCCCATACATTAGATTTCTACATCAAATGAATTTGCATTACATATACATTTTTGATATTTGTCCTTGGCACCATGATATAGTACACTTTCACCAGGAAAGTGAAACGTCCCAGTTTTTATTTTCTTTAAGATTATGCATTTATAAATTAAATATTAATTGTTTACAAAAACTAGAATGATTTGAGTTCTGCATATTTTCCACCACCGTTGGCAAAGATTAAAAAAAATTAGATTGAAGATGAACATTTTCATTCTAAACACGACAAACAAGATTTTTAATTTTATTCAGAGGAAGAAAAAAAAAATTGAAAATTGTGTCAATGTTTTTTTCCAAAGTCGCCACAAAGACCCAAGTTTTTTACAAACTGTATGTGACAAGAATCACGAAGCTTGTGTCTTAGAAGGATTTATAACGTTAGCTTGACCACAAAGGTTACACCTTTCTGTATGATTATGTGATAACAATCCAACAATCTGATTAATATCAGATCCTCGATGCCCCCGTTTTAATGATGTGTCGTAGCGACACATCATTAAAACGGGAGCATCGAGGATCTGATTTTAATCAGATCGAGAATCCAAATGCTCATATGCTTCTACAAAACATGTCTATCAAAATGTAGGCACCATTTGATATGCTAAATTTCTTGATTTCCTACATGAAATACGCATAACCTTTAATTTGAATCAATTTGGATTTTTTAATTTAAGAACATTTACTGTTATGATGGATGCAAAAGTTTTTTATCTTCAGTCTTACTAAAGTAATTAAATAAATGCAACATACTGTATCAACTCAACATTCTCAAAATGCCTTAATCATTTATTTCTAATCAATTATTTCTAATTCCCCTGTCCTATCAGTATATTTAGACCATGATATGATTTTGGCATTTCTTCATATTATTTGGAAAAGATTTTCAGAAAGCATTTTGGAAATAATCTAGGTTTCCAAAAGAAAGTGAATATATTTGTTTTGATTTAAAAAGTTTGTTTACTAAATTGATTTAAAAAACAATGTACAACATTATTATTGTTAAGTGAATGAGAATTTTGACGGATCGAAAAAGAAATTGGGTCATTGGAAACGTTAGAAATAATTTAAAGCTCTGGATCTTTCAACTCGCTGCATTCATTATTCAAATTAAATTAGGACTCCTATGGACCAATGTTTAAAGAAAACATAACTATGGTTGTTTCAGAGTACAAATGAAATCGTGCGTAATGCGAAATTGAATAGATAAAATTAGAAGTCCTATTTAATTAACGCTAATCGTCCATGTTAAGTTCTTGTTACTGCCAGTGGCGGAATTTTTTGTTATCAGCAAATACACTGGAACCTATTTCTGACAACAACGATGTCATTATGTTATTATTAGGAAGAAATTAAAACATCTTTGGCATAACAGCTATATACATTCGGGCTCAAGTAGCGTTTCGCACATTACTGTAGTGGCGATAAGTGGCACTTGTGTCAAATGCCTTGGATATATTTCTGACAAGACAGTAGGAGAAACCATGAGTGTCAAGATCGCTTAGCATTCACCACTTGTCTTGTTGCGGTTTCTGTAATTAATTATAGCATGTGAACAAGTGAGAACGGTCGTTAAATAAATATTTTAATCCGTCTTTGCTCCACTTGGAATGTACGTGTGCCAGAGATGTTATAATATGACATTTAAAGTCGCAGACCTGGTTTCAGATGAATAAAAAACTAAATATAACCCTTTGTAAATTTGTTCAATTGAAATTATAGACTTGTATGTAAAAGCTCAAATGTAACTCGTGTTTAAAGTTTCAATTTGAATAATTATATTTAATTAAAGGACTTTATATGATATGGGCCTAAAATGGCCCCCTAAAATAAACATCATCATTGTATTGTAATTCTGTGTTTTCTTTGTACAGATATATATGTGATGTTTTTACATAATGTTCATTTTGATTCAACTGCCCACAATTTAGTAATATGACATCGTAAAGACAACATTTTCCCGCCATTTATATATTTTAAGCATTAAACAGCTTGTTTTCAAGCAGTTTTTCTTTCAGAAAACATAGAGCACATGCTTGAACAAACAAAATATTTTAATCAGAAATGTATCTAGCCAAGGCTAATAAGTGACAAAAAAAATGTCCTTGTTCAAGCATGCGCTCTATATTTCCCAATCATAAAAAGATAAGAAAAATGTCAATTTTTTACTGATTTTGATTGAATTTTAGAAATAGCGTCACTTCTGACGTCATATACTGCCAGTGAGTGCAAATAAATCAAATGAATAGGTTAAATATATTTTACATTAACTCTTCTAAAATATAACATAACATTTTATTGTACCCGAAAAACTTTTAAAAATGTTGAATTATGGGGGCTAAGTTTAACTCTTATCATATATAGTTCTTTCATAGGAATTTTCATCAATAAATTAAAAAAACTAATAATTAGTATTTTGTGTTGAGATTAAAAAGTAGGATAAGTGTTTTTAATTTTTTTTTAGTTTTTACTTATATTGTTTAAAAGGATGAAGCTTAAAGAGCTTCTAGCCAGTTTTGATGTATCTGAGCGGTATGTTTTGTGTAAAGATGTATTACATATTTTAATGGGGTCACGGACAAAAGGCATTTTTTCCGTAGTGTGTTTGCTGAACCTAGATTAAAGATGTAGGTGGAAAGAATTTGTTAATGACATCTAGGCTTTTTATTTAAAGAAAATTCTCCATACGGTTAGTTTAACTTTGGAAAATCTTCAAACGAATTCAAGGGAAAACTTCATCGATGAAATCTAATAAGTGTCAAAATCTTATATAACAGATGCTAAGCTATTTCTGCCGATCTAGTTTTACCATCCATTGTTTAATGACTTCTGTATTTTGGTAATTGCTCATGACGTAAAGGTTTTTTGGATTTTTTTTGTTTCTTCGAATTTGTTTAATCTCTCTTTTGAAAAACCCAGATGCTGCAGATGAAGTCAAACAGTACTCGGATTTGGTGTCAAACATTCGATTAAATTGAGAAATCGCGTTGGAATTCGTGTAACGGTCTTTTTGCACTTTACAGAAAAGCATGCGGTATTTTTATACAGGTCGACCTTCAGTCTTTCATCAGTGTTATCATTATAGACAAGGGTAACACGAGGAAGCACCTGCTTTCTATTGATCGAGGCACACGACTTGTTAAACTTGGCGTTCATATAATAACAGATTGTTCATTAAATCTAACAAATGACGAGAGAGATTCGACAGACACATCTAACGAAACGCAGAGTATGTTTAACGCAAAATCATCCGTAAATCTAGTATAAGGATTATTTCGAATTTATTTCTTTTTTCTAGCCTCAAACAGAGGGATACATAGCCATTGTTCTTCCAAAGCTTGGGGATTTTGAAGGAACAACGAAAAATTTGTTGTCTAAGGATGAATATATCAAAATCCGTTCCTCAGGAACATGACGCATACATGGTGCTTACAAATATTTTTTTATTCATTTATCATTGTTTCTATAAACCACACAATAAAAACATTGTATAAATTTTCCAGATTTTATTTGTCTTTTATTTTTGAGTACTTCACAATAAAAACCTAATCAAATTAAAGTGAAGTACTTATTTTTCTTTTGAGGCAATTTATTGTAATTCGTAGCTTTTCAACTTTAATTTGCCCTTGGGTATAACTAGGTCACAGTTTAATTACCTGATAGATATTAAGATATTTCATTTAGTTTTGTAAAATATCATAATGACTAATGTAGATATAAGAATGGTATTCCATCGGTGAAGATTTAAGTGAAAAAATACAATTGTACGTAATATATTTCAATTGTGAATACTTTGATTCCGCCCAAAGAAGAATGAAATAGAAATAACATTCAGCTTTTGTTTTGTAAATAGTAGAACTAATGTCAATATACATGTATGTGTTGTGTATGATATTCCCATTTGGTTGAAATTAAATGTTACATTTGTAAGTTTTTTTACTAAAACTTATTTGATCCACACCACAGAAAAGCATATGGTATAATATACTGCACTATATTTCAAGGAATGTTGATAAAAGAATGCATAGAATATGCACATTTATACTTGTCTTCAAAATGAAGACATTATGCTTATAAAATACAAAATGCCTGTACCAGGATAACTGCTTCCTTTTGGTATTTTAACACGTGTAAGATGATATCCATACAATATAATTGAATTTTACATGATAAGTAATTATTGTGAAATGAATTGAAAACCTACTCATTTTTGATAAACCAGCCCGAAATCGCAAAAATGAGAGTAAGATGGTAAACACCATTTGTCAGTGGGAGATTGCATCAAAATACATATACTTGCAATAAAATAATATTGAATGGTTACGAAAAGAGTGAACATCTTAACTGGGAACTTATTTAGAGTATACATAGAAATTAAGATTTGACAAATGTTGTGTAAAGGAACCAATTCGTTTCTTAAATGTTAATGAATATAACTTTCCAGAGCGGGGTAACATAGAGCGCTGGCTGACTAATTTACATCATAGCGGAAAATGTTGGACAAATCCATCGTGTATAAGGCAGATATATTGGATCAGTCAACGTTAATTAAGGACAAACGTTTTAGATGAATTTTTCTTGATAAATTATTTCTTCTTTATTTGCATTTAAACCTGTTAATGCCTAAAAATTCAGGATGCATTAACAGAGTATCTTCGGAGTAAAAATATATTTTTTGAAATATTCTTTTAATATCATGCAAAATACGATTGAATGATTATTAATGATTATTAATAGTCATAGCATATATTTTTAATTTAAGCTATGTATCCAAATAGAAAAATATTATATAAAATGAAGATATAGTTATGGAATGACGTAGTGGAAATCTTCACATTGCGGAGATAGGAAAAAATAAGAAGTAATGGAAGATAAAATGGGCCAATTTGACGCAATTTTAGTTTCAATGGAAAGAACTTTTCAAAACGGGGTGCACGAAAACCCGGGTTGACTAATTAACATCATGTCGTAAAATGTAGGGCGAGTTAATCATCGAGCAGATACATTGGATCTGACAACTTTGTTTTAAAGTTTACAAAAAAAAATATGCACGCACTTGCGTTTTTATACTACATACATTTTATATATACTATTACAGATTGGTTGTAAACCTCTATAGATAGATTAATTTGTGAACTGTGAACATATTGTGTTAACAACCGTACGCCTTTAAGTCTTCTAAAAAGTCATCTATCTGATATTCTTATTTGGGATAATGATAAAAATATCGTTATATTTGACCATAGAACAAAATTTAAAAAAAAAAAAAAAAGAGATACCAAACATTGTAAACCTACTCCCTTGTTTGAAGTAAAAAAAAATAATAAATTTGGTTTAACCTATTAATATGCATTTTTCATATTAATGCGCAAAGTGTTTTTTAGCGCGCTAGCACAGAATATCATCCAGTAACAATCATTTTTACCATGTTTTACAATTTCTGATTGCAAATAGTGAAAACTTTTTTTGTCAAGCTTAAATTTTCAAATATAGCTTGCTTTTCCGTTCAAAAGAAGACTTCCAGCATTTATACCCAGGTACAAAGGAAAAGGAAACCTGACATACCTGGTCTTGTACTGTATGCAGGGTTATTTCGCCCCGTGTTATTTTTGCCCTTTTACTTTAAATTTGCAAACGGCTTCGCCCAGATACAGTAGTATTAAAAAAGATATAGTTTGAGACAATGGAATTCGCCTAGTGTTCAATTCGCACACCGACAACGAGGACAGAAAGGGGCGAAAATAAACCGGGGCGAATATTCCCCTGCATACAAAATTACTTGTTCACAATTACATGTATAAGTATACCGTTCGAAAAATATTCTTCAAACCATTTGTAAAAGTGTGAAATTTGCGGATTTTAGTTTTAGGTAAACGAACGTTTGTTGTACGTTTTTTTTTCATTCAAACCCGAAACTACCAGTTGAGACAAAACGAATTTCCCCCAAAAGAATGACCGTTTTTTGTTTGTATTTTGTTTTGTTTTGCTTTTTGTTTTTTCATCTGTAAGACGCACTATAACGTTATTCGGCAACGTATGCTATTGGTTGAATTAACGCCAACTTTTTTGGAATGGTACAAATTAGTTCACAAGGATTTGTTTTTTTTTAATCTGGAGATTTTAATCGAAATTTAAATTTCAGACAACAACAGCATTTTAATAAATTCCTAATATTATAAACATTGATTAACAATTAAGAAATCTTGATAAAAAGTTAAAATGGTTTGGTATCATGTTTATCGAAATATGGGACTAATCAATTTATGCCAGTGACTATATGAATATGTTATAGAGGCGGAAGATACTTTTATTCTATTAATATGTACAATGATAGCATCTTACCACATGAAAATGATTCGGTATATATATTTATAAATATCATTGGTTTTTATACCCCCCGCAAACAAAGTTTGGGGGGGGGGGTATATAGGAGTCACCTTGTCCGTCTGTCCGTCCCTCTGTCCGTCTGTCTGTGCAATCGTGTCCGGTCCATATCTCTCTTATGCAGAAACATTGGAAGTTCTTACTTCACACAAAGATTGCTTATGACCTAAGGGTGTCTCATGACCTTGAGCCAAGGTCATTCTGGCAAGGTCAAGGTCACCGGCAGAATGAATACAAAATTCCTGTCCGGTCCATATCTTTCTTATGTAGAATTATTGGAAGTTTTTACTTTACACAAAGATTGCTTATTACCTTAGGGTGTGTCATGACCTTGACCCAAGGTCATTTGGGCAAGGTCAATGTCACTGGCAGAAAAAAGTACAAAATTTGTGTCCAGTCCATATCTTTCTTATGGAGAAACATTGGAAGTTCTTACTTCACACAAATATTGCTTAAATTCAAAGGGTGTGTCATGACCTTGAACCAAGGTCATTTGGTCAAGGTCACTGGCAGAAAAAATACAAAAATTCGTGTCCGGTCCATATCTTTCTTATGGAGACACATTGTATGTTGCAAAATTCGTGTCTGGTCATTATCTCATGGAGAAGCATTGAATGTTCTTACTTCACACAAATATTGCTTTTGACCAACAGTTTAAAAAAATAGAAGAGTTGTTATTTATAGAAAATGGACGGTGAAATAGATTCATCCAAAATTTTCTATAATTGGAAAAATACACGCATTATGATTTTTGTCTTAGCGGGGGGTATCAATTGTGAGCTTGCTCACAGCACCTCTAGTTTCCTCTTGTAAACCATTTTCAAAAGAACATCTATAAAATTTTGGAAATTTAAATATATATTCAGGAGCAAGTACAAAAACGTTCGAAAAAGTTTTTACGAGAAATTGAAAACGTTGCTAAATTTTGATTTATGTATTTCCATTGGTTTTCTGACCCAGTTTTATAAGTGTTAAATCTTTTGATATCAAGTAAGGCTGCTGTCTGGTGCACTTTTGAACCTTCCTTTCATTGGTCCAAATGTCAGTGCTAAGATTCAGATATCATTTTATTAATACGATGACCTTGCAGAATATAATCCGTCTGTAGGTTATTATGTTAATGTCTGGCATTAAGAATAAGATGCACATCTTTAAAGTATCTCGTTCAATCAGTTTGTTGATTTTTAAAGGAAACCTGTTGTCGTTAAAACAGGTTTCATTGGTTTTTCAATGTTATCCTTTTTGCGAAATCTGAATCCTCTTCTCAGTGTTAAAGACGATGGTTGAATTGTTCTTGTTCATTTCAAAATGATAATTACATTTCAGTTTTCATTTGAATAGAGTAGCTGTTGTACAAGGTCTCAAAAATAAACTCGTGATATTCTTTATTTTTTAGGGAGGGAACAATCCAGAATGTTCGTGCTAACATTTTTTTTAAACGTATTCGTTAAATTTTTACAATACCCTATTTCATCTTCGTAAATTTGAAAAACGACAAAGAATTTAAAACATTTTTTACTTGGTCCTTTTATATTTCTAATATTGAATATGTGATTATTGTTGTATAAAATAATAATTATCTAACTAATTTTATCAAGATATTAGGTATATTTTCGAAATTTTTGACATTTTACTACAGAAATAAGATGTCTTTGTAGCAACAATTTTATAGGCTGTATAAAGTCTAGAATATAGGCGTTATAAATCATTCGCCGCTCAATGTTTATCAGAAAGAACAAATAAAGACCCCCTGGATTAGCAAATACAAATCATGTTCAATGTGAATGCATTGAAAACTCTTATATTTGAAGGACACGTGCCATAAACCCCGAACTTTGTACCTCCGAGAAGAAAATTACCGGAAAAATGAGGTTGAATGAGTACAACATTAAACAAATATATAGTGCAACGCGTTAAAAGAATGAAATCAGCCGCTTACGTTGTAAAATATGTGAACTCAAATGACAAGGGTTGGTGCGTCGTTTTCTAGTACAATAATCTTCATTGTCGCTAGGGAATTTCGCCTATATTTTATCGTTTTATTCTCATTCTGTCTGTCTGTCTGTCTGTATCTCTCTCTCTCTCTCTCTCTCTCTCTCTCTCTCTCTCTCAATGTTTTCCAATTTTGATTCATATTTCTAGCTTTAACGATGATTTTCCACACAAAATAGGAATAACGAAGAAACGTAAAGAACAAAAGCCATTTTATTTTCATAACGATTATCACAGTAGAACTTCTTTTAGGCACATACATTTTGTGCATGAATTTAAATGACATTTTTCATCAAGCATCAGTAAATGATTTGTCAGTCTTTTACTTGTTAAGATGGCGGTTTTTGTAGAATATATGGAATGCAATGGTTTTAGAGAAAAATAAACATGTATTTAAATCGATACTACTCAAATGCAAAATATACATATAATAATAAGTAGTCTTATGGGCACCCAGTTAACACCTTTCAAAATAACAATAGCTTACATTACATTACATATACGAATTAATAACACGGTAAATACCACGAAAAACATACATAAGTAAGGAAAATCATACGATTTGTCTCAATATTCTGCAGACAGTAGCGTCTGGCAAGACAAATTTTCACAAACACTACAAATCTAAAATCGAGATCATTCAATGGAGTTTCGTGTATATTCAAAACCGCTCAAAAATGCCCTATTCAACAAACTATTGGTGGAACGAAAGAAGAGCAAACAAGATAAATATTTTACTCTTCAAATGAAAGCACTACGTATTTCACCAACAGAAATCTGTATTATCAAAAATCACACACAAATACAATGAATGAACAATCAGCACAAAACTTAGGCGCACCCGCAGCGTTCAACTTTCATTTTTGGCAGTGTCGTTAATTGTACCCTAAGATTGTGATCAAAGTAAAGCATCGTGAGACTTGACATCCGAACAGGTGTACAACATGGTCCAGCGTTACTGCCTCCAATGATGCTCGATTCGGGAACCTGCTGAACAACAGCAGCATGGGCAGATTGGCTCAAACCTTCATTTCTGCATTCTCCCGCGCAGTAATAGGCGTCGTAATGCAGCGGCGCGATAACGAAATCCCATTTGAACTCTTCGAAATCCACTGTTAAAGGATAGCGACAACACGTTTCAAATTGGTTTTGCTCGTTGCAATCAATACCCGTATCTCTCTTTCTTCTGTTCTCATGAAGGGCTGTTGTTGTCCTGAAGTCAAGGTTTGGTTCCTACAAAAACCCACGATTTATGAAATTTAAAACAATGCATTAACTTCTTAAATCGAAATAAATTTTCTGTTTGAAAACGTAAACGATGAAACGTAAATTTCACCAAAATTGAGTAAACAGAAATATTCGATTTATATAAATACATAAGATATCGGAAAAATCTGATAAAATAACATTTATCAACAATCGAGTCAAAAATTATCAGGATTTTGGGCTCAACAAATGTCAGAGATACAAAATATGATACAACAATGAATGACATGAAACAATTAATCGTGAAACTGGCATAACAGTCGAATAATTCTACATGTAGATCAATACAAAACGCATATCCTAACTGTAATCAAATTACCAATGCGTTTTATTATTATATATTGTATATTTTTCTATAAATTTACATGTCAGTGATATATTTCTTATTTTTAATTTTTTTAAAATTAATTTAAACCTTATATTTCTTTGCATTTAGACGTATTATAGTTATAGTATTTCCTAAGCAATGAATTTTAAAAACTGGTGATTTTGCATATATGTGAGCCAAATGTTTTTTCTTTCTTTTTCTTTTTTATGATACTTTTAACTAGTATATATATATATATATTATCCCCTCTTATTATGAATAAAGGGCGGTTAAAATCTTACTATTGCTAAGGCGGGTGTTGTTTGGTTTTTTTTATCTTAAGATAACATGGATACAAAACATAATAGGTGGATAGATGTTATGATTTCATGTCCAAGTTCTGCTATTAACTGCTTTTAATAGAAACCAATTACATGCACTTTAGTTATCAAAACTTTAATAAATTTATTCAATATTATTTTTGACAAATCAACACTGTGTAATTTTTGGGCGTTTCGTGTAATCTTTGCTATATATAACCATTGTGTGTGTTTTGTATTTAGAACTAATCCATGCACCTGTACTAATAAATCTTTCATAAGATTCAAATAAAATTGACCTTAGACATACGATTTCTCTGAAACAATAGCAATTGTATTGGTTCATTATACGGGTACAAAAATACTTATTTTTACATGTTTTGCCAGGTGTAATGTAACTTGAGTTTCATGAAGTTAACCATTAACTTAACAGTTAAGGCATAATAGATTGTCTTGCGCCCATATACTTCAGTTTAAATGTCTATACATATGTCAACATTTTGTTTCTTCATATAAATATTTGAATACTTTATCAGATAATTAAACGATCACTACCAAGCTTTCCTAAATATAAGTCTTGATATCATTTGGTTGAGTCACTGATTTTTACGGAAAATGAGTTTAAAAGCTTTTTAGATACATTTTCTGTTTGGTACTCTTCTTTAGTTCATGTTTCATTGAATAAATCTAGTAATATACTAAACAGTATTTTGCATTTATGCAGTTTTTGATTTGTGTCATTATGAGACCAACAGATTCAATTCATATTATTATGCAATGCTACCATGCCTGTCTGCATGAATTACAGCATTGGAATGTTAAAACTAAGCCAACCTTAAAAAACTATCAAATCTGATTATATAGAAGATTGCTCTGACCAATTTAATGCATAGTATCGGTAGCAACTTACATATCCACTGCTGCCTGCAGATCCATTAGGAAGGACAATTAGGTTTTCATTATTTACATCGAAGGCTTCTACAACTACCCCTAGGTTTGAAGAAGGATCGGTTACCCAAGAATGGGCCAATTCAGTGATATCAAATTGATGCCATCCAGCAGTTTCTGCAATGGATTTCTTCCTCTTTTTTATGAACCTTTTGACTGGTGGTCCTAGACGTTTTCCAGGAGAAACCAATTTGTATAGAAACATTTCCGTTACATTGTGTGGTAAGTCATATTGTCTTCGTTGTTCGATGTATACCCATAAGTGGGCCTGGTACACACGTCTGTTTTCCATATGAGATATATTGAAGTATATTGCGTTTGGTGCTTCTACTCCCAATGATGTTGGTGCTGAAATGAAATAAATTGTAGCTGTCAAAGTACCCCCTTTTTACAATAAAATTGGTTAATAAATTTATCGTCTTTCCTCGGTGGTAAAATATAAAAACATTTATTGTACAACCTGCGACAACTTTTTCATATCAGTTATTTGGTACTGTAAGGCGCAAGAAAAATGAAAGTTTTTCATGGTCATGTTGCACAATATTGTAATTGCAGTATACTTAATACTTACGATCTTCAGAAAATATAAAGGTTCTTTCCATTCTACCAAATTCATCTTCTTCATCTTCTAGCTGTTCTGCATATGAATATGCTTGATCGTTTTGCATTTCATTCAAATTTAATTCGTTTTCATATTGTTGCTGTAATCTTTCATAGGATGGAACTCTTGGTAATCGTGTTCGTGTTACATTTGGTATACCTAAAACGTCCAATCTTAAAGCGTGAGACAGTTTTGCTCTAATGGAATCCAATCTTAATTTCTTTTGGCTCTCACGAATACGACAGGGTCGACACTGGTTTTCTGTATTATTTAAACCATCAAATCCGTTCAACAACTCTGGGGTTTGATCCAAAATGTTAGCGATTTGCTCCGATTCCTCTTCGGTAACACCATATTGTTCCATTATATCCAGGTTCCTTCGAGGTATCACCGTGCAGAATGCTAGCATTGTAAAATATGTGTACGTATAAATTAATGAGAGCAGGTTTGAATACATCGTTCACTTTGAATCAGCTGATTGTTTTCGGTGTCTGTCTCGAGAAAGAACACGCTCTATGTCTTTTATACCAGCGGTCAAGATCCACAGAGGCCCAAAGTCTACAACAAAAAATCACTTTTGTCGATCATAAATGATAAAAACCTTTAAAAACTCGGCACTAAATAACAATAAAAAATCCATTGACGCCTTCAGTCTCTTTTGTTGCTAACTCACATTCATTTTCTTCGAAGGATTTTGAAAAATGACAAAAGAAACGAGCAGTGATTTCAACAATGAAAGAAATGAACACTTTTGCGCATATTTTGAAAGAGTATACATGCGAAAAAATGATTCATGCAGTGTGCATTGATAGACAGCCGTAATTAAGATACTTGGTGTCTGACGTAATATAGAGCTTATCGATTGAAACATGCATCTCGTCTTTTTCAACTGAAACCTAACTCTGTTATCGTTAATTAACAGGTAATAAAGTTTTAGTGGTTCAGAGAAGGTCGATATGATTGAATGAAGGTATAAGCTGATAAAACAGGTTTATGTTCAAAAGATTTTTTTTGGCAAAGTATTTTGAAATAACGTTTGAAATCGAGTTCTCTTAAAAAGAATGTGGGCGCTTAAGATGTAGATTCGGCAGGAATCTGGGGGCACAAGGACAGTGAAAATTTCATCAATTAAGTTTGAATATTTTTCGAATTATAACCGTTATTTGGTTTCTGTTGGATGTGGAATGAGTGGAAAAATATTTGAAATGCAAAAGGTTTTATTATAATATGGGTCTAAATATAGCAACACGATGCAATTCATGCAAAATCCTACTTATTTACAACTGTTTTTAAATGATTTTGTTGTCTCTGGGTCTTCTCTCCACAAATTTGAAACGTGTAAAGGTAACATATTTCAACATTAAAAATGTCGCTTTTTAAAAAAAGATGGAGAGATGACCCAGAGATGACTAATTATGTACTTTTTCAAATTATTTTTTGAAGGATAAAAAACAAAGTCCATTGATATGACAGTGTTGTTTCAAACAGTACTTTATAGAACATATATTGACAAGTCTCCGTGGCGCAGTGGTTTCGTCCTGGATTTAGTGAATACATACATTCAGTGTTTTGGGTTCAAATCCAACTGGTCGTCTTTTTAAAACAAATTAAACTTTTTTGTTTTAAATGTTTGTTATTATAACATGATGTTGAATTATAATATACCGGAATATTTTAATTTGTTTTTATCGATTTCTAGATCTGCTGTATGAACACTATAAAAAAATTCTTTTTTTATTACTAGTTTTTAGGATATACCGGGTACACAATATAACTTCATTAAAATATGTTTACATTAACATTTCCAACTAGTTATCGGTTTACCTCTCATTGCCATTTTTTGAAAGCTTTGTGAGTTTTTTAATAACCGGAATAACCATGTACTTCGACTCTCAACATAATATATTTTTGTTGAAACCTGTACATAGCCTTTCGAGGTTATAGACATTTAAATCCCAATTGATTCGTGTCGAGGATTCCTGCAAACTTACAATCTTGTGCGCTCACTTTCTTTTCAAACAAAATATTTATTTTTACAAATATGCAATTGCATTTTTTTTCTTTTGCAAAATAGTAACTTTTATTATGAATCAGGCAAGGGAAAATCAATTTTATTAAAACTATTAAATGATGCTCATTTTTTTCTTTCAAGGTATATCATAATAATGACGTTTGACGTTATACATGTCGGGTAGTTTTTTCCTTGCTGTTCAGAAATATGTTTGCCTCTCGCGTTACTCCGCCCATTTTACGTTATTCTTTTTGACACCGTACGTAAATGTAGTTCTGAATATTTCTTTTAGAAAATTACCAACACTGAAGTATTTTTACAACAAAAACTTCATTTTTCCAGCTGCGTCTTAATTATAAGCCATCTTTTTCATTATTTTCGTGCTAGTAAGGCTTTGAATAGGATGTTAAAGATAGAAAACCTCTTTTTATCTTCTTTTGCCTCATTTATTTTTAACTTTTGAAGTAATATAAAGAATCATTAGATACATTAATCTATTTTTAAAATTATGACAAGTAGAAAAATATGCACGTACATCATTTATGTCCTCAGTTAGGAAAATGAGATCGCGTTCTACCTACATAGTATATATAGTTTTGACCTTCAGGTCTTCACGTTTCTATCAACGCCACTATATGAAAAATGTCACCTATATGGACATTTCGTATGCATTTTTTATATATCATGAATGTTGAATTGATAAAATGACATGATGGTTTTGGCGCGTCAGAGCAGTGGTTATATGGAGGCTATAATATATTATTAGCTGCTAATGTAAAGTAGTTTCTGCATGTAAGAAATGTCACTATAACACTTCAGCTTGACGGTCGACTGTCAGTAAGTTTGTCATTCTGTTCAAATAAATTGTGTTTATTGCAGCAATTCGTAGTGATTGACAATAGCAAACCACCAACCTATATATTTCCCGATTGAGATTCGACATGAAATATTAGTATTTTAAAATTGTATTTCAAACATGTTGTGCCTGGTTGATGTCAGAAAACAGATTTCCGCTTTAACTTGTATGTCAGCATGAGACTAAAACCATCATAAAATGTAGAAAAAAATGTGAATATGTTTCCATTATTTGTCGATTTTTAAGTCTTATGCCATTGTTTTTCTAACCACTGAAAAGGGTTTCAACAATTTTAAGAACGCGTTATTAGCGCTTCATAATGTTGCACTTTTACGAAGTAAAGAAAGACAAAATCGGCTGGAAATACATATCTACTGTATTATTCGAACATATCTGCTTTTATAATTCCCCATTCTAATAGGTGTATTTTTTTAAGTTTATTTTCATGCTTGTCTTTTATCTATTATTGTTTTGATTAAAAACAGATTTTTTGCTTATACGTTGTTTTTACTTGATAGCAAAATGTTTTAAATGATCTTTAAAATTTAAATCTAAAAATTAAATCTTTAAAATGATCTTTCAAATGTCTTTTAATTGTATAATTACCGACATGTTTCAGTCGGTAAAAAAAAAAAAATATTTTTTTTTATAACAGTGGGTTTCAAGGTCATGATCTTCAGATCAGTAACTGATGCTTAGACCTATTGCACTACGTTGTGAGTTTTCGAATTGGAAGCCCTCATAAATTTACTGTTTTGTTTTATTTTTTTTTAATTCGTATCAAGTTGTTTCATAATGCTGGTCTGCACCTTTCCTCTCCAGTTTCTGTCTTATGACTTCTTGAAAATTAATCATAGTAACATATGTATCTCTTAGTTCTTGGTACAACCTTAGAGCATGTCGGTATCAAACACTCGTTTAGAACGTTTTAATTAAAAGATATCAGATTGTGTTCTGTCCATGGCTGTCATTGACAGTGGAGGTATAGGCGATGCCAAACCGTTTTTGACGAAGGTTATTTTAGATATTGCAAGATAAGCTAGATTACACAGCTAAATGAATTTCTTAATCTAAAATTTTATCTTTTTAAAAATATAAACTATAATTCAAAGATGTTCATTTTTTTTCATTTAATTTTTTTATTTCTCCTTTTAGACTGTAGTAAAGAGCCTATTTTTGCAACAAGAATCTTTTATAAACTTCAATCAATTCATTATTACCTGAATATCAACCTACTAATCCAAATTGTTCTGATAATTATCACCTGGCAATATCGTCATGAATTGTTTGAATCTTTACAAAATAAGCTTGTCATATGTAATTAAAATATGAAAAAAAGTATTTATAACACAAGTTTATTTATAAAGGAAGGTCACAACAAAAATATATACATACGCATTTCTTTATTTTGAATATCACAGTTTCTCATAATGTTTAGGCACATCAAAAATGTGCAGTTTTATTTTGCAACAATTACAAAATTTGCCATTCATACATAAAAATGTTCCGCTTTTCTATTCAGAATAGACGTCGTATCATCTAACTCTATATATTGCACATCATTCAAACATTTTGAAGGAGATAAAATGTAATCACATTTTCTTGGAATGCAAAACAGTAACAAACAATTTAAGAGACTTTCTTATATTCTAGATTGCACCAAAAGCCATGTTAATAAAAAACATTTAAAACTCCAAAATTTGGCGCGTCAATTGAAAATCAACATATTTAAAAAGCTGTTCGCACAAACATTCAAATGTATTTCTCACAGTGCTTTACAATTTAACAGCTGCACATTAACAATAACATTGAATGGAATCAAAACACAACACAAAAAGCACAATTACGAAAAAGCACCACAACACATCGTATAAAACTTCAAATCTACCTTGTTTTTAAAAAAACAAACACCAAAGAATACTCTCCACAAGAGATCATGTAACGGATTTCAATACTGAACAACATGCCTTTAAGTTATGTTCATATCTTTATCCTTTGCCCTATTCTTAAATACGCACCAACGTTGAAGGTGAAAGACGAAAGAGAATGATTTTAGTCAAAACCTTAACTGTCTTATTTCATATTTTCTTTCTCAAAAAGGTCATCTTCAAGAAGTTGTTCATGTTAAAAATATTTTAACGTGTCGATATGTAGAAAAAGGCTGGATACCTCGATATTTCTACGAAAACTTACATTAAACTGCACGCTGAAAGACTTTCAGTCTTGTGGATCTTAGATCCATAAATTCAACACATACAAAAACAGTTCAATTGGACAATATCTCTTTTAAGAGCAACCACACCTAACTACCTTCATACGCGGAAGAGTTGTGAGCTGTAATCTAGAGGTATGATCAAAATACAGCATTCTAAGATTAGACATTCGGACGGGTGAACAACATGGACCCGGATTATTTCCGATCATTCTTGACTCTGGTACTTGTTGAACAACTGATGAGTGACCGTGATTGCTCATTCCTTCGTTCCTGCACTCTCCAGCGCAATAATAGGCGTCATACCATTTGGGAGCAATGACAAAGTCCCAACCAAATTCTAAAAAACTGACGGTCAAAGGATAACGACAACACGCTTCAAACTGATTTTGCTCATCGCAGGTTAGTCCAGTGGATCTTTTTCTCCGACTGTGTGTTGCTGTTGTTGTTGTCCGCAAATCTAGGTTGGGTTCCTGCAAAAAAAAAAAAATCAATTTTTAAAATAATTTTTCTTTGATTAATCGAGTTATTATGCGGATTATTTCCCCTTTTTGTTTGAACTTAAGTAGGTACTTTTTTTTTATTGTGAATTAAGGAACAAGTGTTTTAATTGGGTTTGTTGATAAAATCGGATAAGCAAATATCATTTTCTTTAAATAGACCTTTAATAAAAAGAAAATGATAAACATTTGTGTAAGATATATCATGGATTCAATCAAATAGAAAATAAGCCACAGCTGTTCCTATTATAGCTCACTGAAGTACACCAAAAGTAGAAATGTACATAAATATCCACATGTCAACTTTCGGTTCTTATAGGTCGACTGCCACCTGGTCACAATGCACTTGGGATTTATTAGCAAAAAAGTGCAGACCAAGCAATTTTCTTTTGCTTTCACCGACAAGAATTTCTAATGATGTTAATAATTCCCCCTTTTATCAACAAAAGATAGACTTTTGACCTAATGACACACTTATTGCCAAGATTTGGATTTTAAAAGAAATTAAACATGTTTCTAAATAGCAGCCTGAAGGAGAAAAGAAAAAGAATGTGAATACAAAGGGCGATCTTCACCACGAGTCATCGAAAATTACTTACATATCCTTCATCTATTCCAGAAGTAGGTGGCATGACAATCAAATTTTCATTCTCAGCATCAAAAGCTTCTACTACCAGTCCAAGATTTGAGGAAGGATTTGAAGCCCAGCGATGTGCAATGTCTGACACGTCAAAGTGGTGCCAACCACTGGTGCTAGAAATCGGTCTTTTCCTCTTCTTGAGAAATCTTTTGACAGGGGGGCCGCCGTGTTTTCCTGGTGGAACCAGTCTGTACAGGAATATCTCGGATACGTTGTTGGGTAAGTCGTAATGACTGCGGGGGGTTATGTAAACCCATAACAGTGCTTTATACACGTCTCTGTTCTCCATTGAAGGCATGTTGAAGTATATTGCGTTAGGAGTTACGATGTCGAGAGATACTGGGGCTGTAACAACAAATATATAATTAATAATGATAATATTACATGTACGAAAAATGAAGGTTGAAGGTCAGCGATTAAAAGTGTATTTTATATTAAACTCCTTAATATTTGTGATGTGATTGTTTGTTATTAAACTAAAAAAAACAATAGACGAAGTATATTTGTCTGATAACCTGCAAATAAATCATATTTTTATTACAGGTGTATTCTTTTAATTTGCAAACTATTATATATATTTTTAAACATTTCTATATATTTTCATATGGATATGGGTGTTGTCATTTTATTATTACAAATAGCATTTTATTTTTATTTTTTTTTATTTTAATATTTAAAATTAAAACAATTTAGTATGGTTGCCATGAAAAATTGCACGTGGTTTAATAAAAAGAAATTGTATTACAGAAATATGAACGCAATGCTATAATTTTAGGGTTCAAATTATCCCTTCCCATACAAAAATAAAAAGATAAATAAACAAATAAAAAACTAGGATACTTTACACAATATTTATCAATGCTGAAAAACGAAGTAAGGTTAAAAAATCGTTAATTGTGTATAAAAAAAAATATGATATTGTTGCTAAAACAAATGATGCAACTTTAATTTATTTGAGTTGTTGGTATCATTATGGAGAATGAATCTCATCAATATTTGAATATAGCTTGATTAAACCTTAATTTAAACCAAATCAAAAGGCAAAATATTGACAAAACTTACGTTCTTCGGAAAATATGTACGTCCTCTCTGATCTTCCGAACTCATCTTCCTCGTCTTCGATCTGATCAGCGTACGTGTATGGCTCATCACTTTGCATTTCACTCACTCTGTCTTGAATTGCATATCTCTCTTGTAACCTCTGATATGACGGAACTTTTGGTATCCGTATTTCTGTTATGTTGGGGATACCCAGAACGTCCAGTTTTAATGCATGTGCAATTCTGTTCTTGATTGATTCAATTCGTATTCTCTTCTGATCCTCTCTTATCCTGCAAGTCTGACACCGACTCTGATTTGAATTTAATCCATCTGAATCGCCTGGTGAATTGCTGTTTTGAGATAAGATACTCAAAATCTGTTCTTGTGTAATGTTGCCGGTCTCAATGTGTTCCAAATCCTCCATTGAATCTATTGTCTGAGGTAGAACGGTGCAAAAAACTGCAACCACTATACAAGCTATGATATAAAAAACGGAATTAACATTCGCCGGCATCTTGAACATTAAAATCAGCTGATCCGTGTTTGAGCGTCGTGTTCCAGATGAGTAGGTTCTCCCAAAGAGAGCAAGCTTTTATAGCAGCGGTCAAGCTATTCTCCTCGGCCAAATGGTTTGACAGCTAGGATTCTATGATGTATACAAACGGACGGTCAAGATCTCTCTTTTTTCATATACGCTTTTGTTACTTTTTTATTTCAGGTTTTAGGCATTTAGTTTAAAGAGTTTTTTTCTTTCTTTTCTAAATCCTCCGAAAATTAGGTCATAATTTTGAAGACCGGATTCTCCTTTTGGTTTACGTCACTTCTTTTTTTTTTTTTACTTTTTATTTGATCACTGAAAGTAAAATAAATTAAATTTCCATTATCAGAATAACAACATCCTAGAAAAAAACAACAGCATAGCAGTTCTCCGTTTCTATTGATCTGCTGATGTTAACATCTTTCTATGCAATGCTATGGTATATCCCGTTTTTATGGTTTTAGTGCGACGAAAGGGCAAGGTCTTTAACTAATTATTTTTACCCACCACCAAATCATCCTTGCTTTGAAAGTCGGTGTCATATGTTTGCAATTAAAAGCAAATAGTAATATATTTAAGAAAACGGAGCCTGTCATTAAGGATAACTGAAATGTATATTTAAAGAAGAAATGCCGACACGGATTATTTCGTCTCTTAATTACAACAGTAAATTTGATGTTTCTCTCTTTAAGCTTAGAGAAATATAATGAGTACATTTCAAAGACTTTTTCGGGTTTTACCTGCTACAAATCTGGCTTAAAGTTAAAAATCCTGAGTTGTCTCTGAATTGTTTCATCCAAATGATAGATACGTTAGGTATATGTTAGCGGTATTGAAAAAATGAAAAGGTTTTATCTGTTCGTTATATAGCCCTTAGATCAAAAAAGGATGTAAACTAAAATATAACGGGAGTTACCTGAGGACCGATGCATACACGTTGTCTTATCTAAGTTTGAATAACACTCGCAAAAAAGAAAAATCTACATTTTGTTACAAATGTTATTTCGTAAGTTTGCTCAATTTGTTTAAAATGTTCCCCGTATTTCTTTTAATGTTTGTAACCGCAGTTTTAGTCCATTTTCTTTTCATTATTCTTAAAAGAAATGAATTTTGTTTGGCACTACATGTCACATGTAGTTGGTGAATATATTAACTCATTTTTTTTTTCGTTTGGAGAAATTAGATCAGAAATGACAAGTCCTAAAGGGGAGAAGAAAAAATCCTAAAAGAATACGAATATTTTCAGAGTTTCTTCTACTGGGAATATATACATTACGTATGCTCTCATATTTCATTTTGTTGACGGTTTTATGTTTCACGAATTATGACACGATCGCTTTTTAGTAACCTATTCTGACATTTATTAGCACAAAATAGGCACATAGAAGTAGAGTTAAAGATTTATTCTAGATTTGAATAACAAAAAGTTATTCGATACAGGGATCATATACCCACGTCAAGTTTGTCACTTATAGTGAATAATTTGGACATTTATTGTGGCTACTTAAATGTAAAAGATGGCATCAGACATTTAATATCAATCAAACATTTTTTGGGCGAACAGCTTTAACATATTCAGAACATACGGGTTACATACATTTGAGAAATTTGTGTAGTTTATCTTTTCATGACAGGATTCCTCGCTCAACATAATATGAGCTTATGATTTGAAACATGATGTGATGACACCTCGGTAAAGGCGCACAATGCGCACCCCTGGGGCGCATATGTTAATTACGTCAGCATTTGTGTTTTTGCACATATTGGACAGAAATTTCATTGTAATCCTTGTTATGTAAATACGTGTAAAATGACGCGAGTCGATTTATTTTTTAGATGCATAAATTGCTTGTCCAAACTCAGTTTATTATTGTAATTAAACCACTATGACGGATCCGCTGTTTCTTGATTAATCATTTTGCATTTGTACTAGATATATGCCGTTAAACTATTTGTACTGTATGCATATTGTGCATATACTTGCATTATTTTTTAATACTTGTATATTAAGTTTAAAATTGTATACATATTTAGCCTTCTGATCCAAAATTAAGGAAAGTGATGGAGGAAGAATAATTAAAGAAAAACATTTGTTTTATATTCATCCTGTCAAAAAATTGAAATTATTTTTTTTTTAACAAGCTCCTAGTCAAATTAGCTTACTGAGCAAAAGTTTCAATATCGTTATCTTGAATTAACCACAGTGTTTAGATGAAAAAAAATGACAATAACAAACCATGAACCATCTCGAAATTCCATAAAACGGAATACAAATTCAAAGCAGAGCAACACTTGGTAGCAGTCTATTCGTGTTTTATTCTCAAGATATTGAGGATTTATTTGAAACTTTCCTTGCAAAACTCAATTTTAAAAGAACTATCTAAAATAATTAGCATCCATCTGTGAAACACAGAGGTTTCCTCTTAATTCGATCAAGATAGAGGAACAGTTTTGTAAGTTAATAAAACAGATAATTTAAGGTACAAGTATTCATTCCTGGTTTTTTTTTACTATTAAAAAGGAAACTCGCAATCTGATACCATGAAAACACTGAGCAAGCCCAGTGATCATGATTGCTGGCTTTTTGTTAAATTCTAAAGTAGACAGTTAATGAAACTGCTGAAATCTCTTGATACATGTAATTGCTCGTGACTACATCTGTTCTAAACTGATCTCTAACTATGTTGCGCACACATATCAATGCTATTTTATATTACCACTCCTTATACCTTTGACAACAAATCTTTTCAACAAGCAACCAATCTGATGCTCTGGACTTTATCGATCAAACAGCGATAACAACTGTACACGATTATGGAGATGTACTGCAAGTATCATCGAAAACATCAAAGCCACTTTAAGTATTTTGATAAATTATGGCGAGGTGCACGACGTGTAATGCTCTATCCTAATCAAGTATTGTTTCTCTGCATGATACATGGACGATAATGTCAGTTCCATGGCACCGTCTGGTTTTTTTTTTCGCTTGTTTGTTCCTTTTTGGAAGTGTTATGCTCATCTTCGACCACAACTTGCAAAAACACTTTTCACTTGTGGAATCTATTAACCGAATGACCGTCTTTTGAATGACTTCATAGAAAAAAATGGTTTCTTCCAATTGCAAACATCAGTGCAAGAGCTTTTAATAAGAGTGCAAACCGTCAAAGGATTTTTTTTCATTCATTTAAGGAGGCCGGATGCTCAACAACTTCACCATCAGATCTGCCTAAAATTTTCAGATATGATTTGTTGAGCTATAAAGTATTATTTAATAAAGGAACAATTCATTTATTACACCTTTTGAATTTAGGTATTTTCCTTTATTTTTATATAGAGTTCTCCTTCTAAAGGAAATCAATAGAGTCTAAAAGTGGCCACGACTTTTGAGTCCTCTTAAGACATACAAGCAGCACTTTTATTTCCAAGTGCTTTATTCAACTTTCTTTAACTTTCAAATTGTGTGTTATACAGAAAGCTTATTTTCGATCGTGCGTACTTAAATGGCCAAGAATGTTGCACCCGGGTTTCGAATTAATAAACATTCTATTTTACGAAATTAAAAAAAAATTAAGATAATTGGTTGATATATGTAATGGTTATGTACTTTCCTACTTTAATCAAAATGATGCGCAGTTGTATTTTTTCGCTTTTAGTTAAACAATTAATTAATGCTAAAAATGTGGAGCAAAGTTTAAAGACCCGTGACTGGGTCTTCAGATGTTGTAATCGTTGGGTTAATTTCGGCT
The DNA here is from genome assembly GCF_902806645.1 of Magallana gigas. Lineage (NCBI taxonomy): Eukaryota > Metazoa > Mollusca > Bivalvia > Ostreida > Ostreidae > Magallana > Magallana gigas. Next base: position 25,539,108 of record NC_047567.1, on the reverse strand, counting down.
TCTCTGAAATAAGTGTTCTAAATCTTAACTACATGTACTTGTAAGCCACTTTATTAGAAAATTGTCGAATCAGCCTATTTAACTTTGAAATAAATATAAAAGAACTTCTTGATTTATTTTTCCATTTATATACCAGTTGCGATCAAGAATGTGTTGACAATTTTGATAAAAATAAGTGTCGGCAAAACTTTGCATAATATGCTACATCGGTATCTTCAGAGACGGTGTGAAAATTCAGTAGGGGGGGGGGGGGGGGGGGGGGGGGGGGGGGCGGGGAGGGGGCTGGTAGTCGTGGCAATTTTGTATAATTATATAGAATATGATCATACATGTATTTTGAAGCTGTCATGTTTGGATTTTTTCTTTCCAAAATGATACCGGTAGTTTATGGCTTAATATACCATCTCTAAAATAATACGTTAAATCTGATGGGTAACTTATTTCCAACTCATCCTTCCTTATCTTTGCTTTTAAATGATCTATTACCTTAACAAAACTTGTCAATTGATTTTACATCTAACAGTATTTAAGATAATATCTTTAGAAGCAATTCATATTTTGATAAGGCGTTTGATAGGGGATCGAAATGCGCTTTTTAAAGTCGGATATAACAGTTAATAAATGTAAAAAAAATAAATGAATAAAAAAGTAAAGAATTTTTCGTTCGGATAATTATCTGCTTCTATGTTCACTTTATGTAGCTTGTTGGCAAATTAATTTCAACTACGCTATCAAATATTGAAAATATCATTTTGCATAAAATCCCATGCCACAGTACACTTTGAAGAATATGCCAAAAAAAAAATCTGAAATACTACAATAAATATTCCTGCTAAATGAATTAATGTGGAATATGTATTCGAGCCATTTTTTAAAGAATATTCAACACAATAAAAAATATTTTTGGGGGGAAAAGTGCGGGGTTGTAATTAAAAGATTTATTTTTACTCCATTGATAGATAATCAAAATAAAAAAGAATACCACAAAAATTGAGGAAATCATTTTTAGATTTGAGAATCAGTAAAAAAAAATCATTTTACAGATATAGAACATATATACTATATTATAGTGAAATGAACTTCAGATATTATATTAGAAGGTTCAATTACTGCGTCAAATCTCCCACCCCCTAGTTAATGTCCATAAATCGGCTTGAAATCTCTTCGAATCATAGGATGACTTCATTTGAGTACAATGTGGGCGCAATGTAGGAATGTACAGTGAATAGTTGGCACACTTCTAATCTATTAAAATTCTTGGCTATTCGCAGAGTTCAATAAATATAAATTGATGATGAAACGGTGGATGTTTTTATGCCCCGCGAGATGCTGTTTCTCCCTATTTGTTTCTCCCATTCCAGATCTTGTCATTCACCCACACTTCTGTTCTATCTTATATTACTTCCGACAGATGTCTTTCTCCTGAAATTCCAACATCCCGTTTGGTATGTGTATTTGATAAATTATTTTTCGGTCCAAAACTTTATATTCACAACTTTTTTTCATATTGAGACTTCTTGAAAAACCGGAATTGTGAAAAGTACCTTTTTTAAGAACTTGTTCTTGTTGCATGAATTAAAGAATACAAACATGAAACCCGGGACTCGAGTGATAATGTCATCTAAACTTCAATAAAAATGGACAACGACATAACTAAAGCAAAATCAATATACATTTACAAATAGTATATTAGCTAATCTTACGATGAAGCATTATAATAAAGCATTAAAAAGCTTAAAAATGTTAAGTAGCAAATATACATTATTACATCGTTTATAATTTTCACGTTAACAAAAATTCGAACACCCCGTCCAGTATATGTATAGGCCCAAACCTTTTTCTTGCAGCCCGCGGACTAGAAATTGGCTGCGATTCGGGTAATATGTAGTGCAATGGTGTTTTCAATTTTTGTAAAATAAATTTTTACACAAATCTTAATGATATAGAATTATAAGAATTTTTTTTCCCTTTTTAAGTTCTTTATAAAATAGATATTTCATTATTTTGTGATATGGAATTTCATTTTTTTTTTTACCGTGGTTTTCAATGCTTTGCTTAAAGCAGAAAAAGCACTTGTCACTAGCTTATGCCAAATGTCTCCATACGCCATAATCGCATTATACTATATATAACAACGTGTACAGATAAACAGATAAACTTTCATCAACACTTCTTGAAACATATATATTGCCGAGTTACACCTATCTGGCTTTCAGCAAGCGCCCATATCAACTTGACAAGAGAATGATTCGGATCATGTGCCAGCTTATTTATATACATCACTTCTTTGTTTACTGAATGCTCAGAATCCAGAAAATTCTAATTATTTTCCTTGAACAGGTGGCATTTTCAGATTTTGTCATATCCATCTTATTGTGACATGAAACAGTTCAAGGTGAAACAGACGCTTGGAGATTTTTAGATTATATATTTTCAGTGAATTTAGGTTTGTGTTTTATATAAAAAAAAATTAAAAAAAAAACAATTAAAGGACGCAATATTTCCGATGAAGATTATTTTGGTAATTTTCGCGGGGTTTTTTCACAGGGTTATATCAACTAATTCCCGGCATGCACGAGTGAAAGAGCAATTTACGATCCTTGCCTCTAGAAAATTTTCTCAGTTATAATGTTCAAGGTCTCCTGGCATCAGCTTACGGAAACTTGATGCAAGTAAACTGCTTTTTAAAAATTTTGCAACGATTTCTGAGGTTTATTTCATTGTTTAGCTGTAGAATTTTATTTTTTCCCCTCGTCTATGTAATATTCAACGGATGCATGAGGGTTTTTGAAATTACTAACATTATTGCAACCATCTATCATTTATCGCTCAAAACGCTATTAAAATCTCCTATTCGGATGCCATCAAGCCCTCTTGAGTATTTCGACTAGCTATCGCGCGTATTAAAGGGGTTTCGCATTTCAATACTACATCAATATTTAAAGGTTCGGTAATTTGCTTTGTCAGCATAAAGTTGCGATATCATTTTTCATTTCTCTCCTTGGGTTTTTAGATAATTACAATGCTTGATGAAGACCCATAGAGTGGTTAGGCATTGACACGCGTATTTATCGCCGTCCTGCAATGTTTAAATACCGACCTAGGTCAGAATTAATTGGAGATTTCGTCCAGTTTCAAATCTCCAATCGCTGAAAACTACAGAGAGATGTCTTATTAGTGAGTCAAGGTTAACCTAAATAAGCCGGCTTAACATACAAACGTCAGTTTAGAATGTGGGTTTCTGGGTTTTACACTCTCTTTATCTCGCACCGCTTGTGATTATAATAAGTTGTTGAGATGTCAAAAGCAAGCAGAGAGGAATTGGACGTGTGTTTGTATGTATTCATATTATGATAAGAAAAGGAGGCGAAAAAAAAACCCCGTCACGCTTATGACAGCCAGGTGACCAATTCAAAGTTGAATTTGAATGACAGATAGTGGAAAAAAAGTATAATTTTGTGATGATGCTTAGAGTTTTAATTAAGAGTTTAATTATGTCAGCGGCTTATTACCAATATCTACCGACTGCCCCGGTTTGGTTTTAGTATATATGTAATAAATTGATTAAAGGAAAACATAATTGATTATAATGTAAATCAAAATTTAATTAACCACGAATATATTGAGATCTAAACCGGTATATCAAAACGACTCGTGGTTTGGAAGATAATTAATTTACTTTAAACATGTAAATCAAAATTTAATTAACCAAGGACATATTGAGAATTAAATGGGTATATCAAAATGACTCGTGGTTTGGGAGATAATTAACTTAAACAAAATGATATCGGCGTGATATGGTATGAATAACACATCCATAGCTATTCCGAGACCATTACAGATTCACAGTGGGTAAGCTGGAACAGTCACTGATACATATGGAGTTTTAACTTGCTAAATATCTAGAAACAAATACAACTTAACGATGGGAAAATAAGCAAATGACAAAAAGTTAACAAAATAGGTAAATAAACAAGCCATAGATAGATAATAAGAAAAATGACCTACACAATAGTCGATTTTTTTTCATAATTTGATAATTAATACTTGCACTAGGTGTAAGGGGGGGGGGTCGAATTTGAATTTAGTTTTGGTCGTGTTTTGAGGAATTAAATATATTGAAATAGATTGAAACACATTCATCATGACTTTGCAAAAAATTAAAGTATGCAGATTGTATGAGTTTAAACATAAAAGGTTGTTAAAATATCACCTGGGGTTGTAAGTAAAGAAAAGCAAATTGTTGTTTACAACAATAATGGCCGGATAGATTAAGGTGTCACATTTTTTTTTATCTTATTTTTAAGGAAAAATGGGAAAAATGCTTGAAATAAATACCATGGTTGAAGGTCATCTATTTTATTATATCAAAGGAAAGCACATGCAGTTCAACGAAACCTATGCGGAAGTGAAACTTCATTGCTATCTGCATGCGATTTTAAAGTTTGTGGGAATCATTTCTGCCACATGTAGCAAATTGCCTTAAATCTAATGAAGTGTTCAGTTTCTTTTCCTATTCACTAACCCCGTCCCCCCCCCCCCCCCCGCCCCCACCCTCCCGTTTTTTAGACATTTTTTGACCAAAGAATCTTCGCTTTTACAGTTAAGATCAGAAGGAAGTATATATATATGCTGCAAATAAAAACAACACGTCAGAAATGCATTAGGAATGACTGTTACGTCACTTCCTGGTATCAATATCCTAAACAATTCATAAAAATATGGCAAATTGTTGGGAGTGAAACATGCGTTATGTCAGCTAGCAAAACGGCTCCATTATTTTTTTTTTACTCTGACGAATTATTTTGTTTTTCAACCGATTTGTTGTATATAATTTGTAGCCCTCAGGCCTAAAATTGATGTTTTAACATCCAATGCTTGAGAGCTTTCTGAAGTAGTTTGTTTGTAATGTTCTCAACAATTTACAACCAGTGTTATTTGATACGTGGTATTTATCACTTGCCTGGCTATGCCAATTATATGCGAAATGTCAGAGAAGGAGAGAAGGATGTAATATATATGTACTAACTATTATGACCCATCATTTCAAGCTACGTTCGGTTAAAAGAACGCCAAAAAGGAGCAGGGAAAAGATAATTGCATTATGTACATGAAAAGGAACCATCTTTTTACTGGGGTGGGGTAAGGTGGGGTTAATTTTGTTCCTTCTTTTCTTACCATATTTTAATATTTATTCAAATGTTCATGCAGCTACCATTTCCGCCGCCCCCCCCCCCCCCCCCCCCCATATCACTTCCCTTTAAGATCACCCCTTTATGTGTTCACATCAAGCCAGGCACGTAGCATCGTTTTTGGTTTTTGAAAGTTGGGGGGGGGGGGGGGGACAGGCTCATCCAAAAATTCTTGACAAGCCAAAAAAAAAGGGGGGGGGGCAACTCTTTGATAAGTCAATTTTTTGTATGTAAATGTGAGAAAAATCTTTACTGTGCAAAACAGATGTTGCAGCAAAACCTCGTAACAATGTAGTGGATCTTGTTCTTCGGTCACGATATTAATATCAATAATGCTATATAATTAATAAATTTTTAAGATCGTATGCATCATGAAAAATTCAATGTGCATGAGGTTACATCATGTTTGAATTTTTTAAAATAATTATGATATCCCAAGCAAGTTTCAAAGTCATGAAAAACACAACCAAACGCTTCAACCAACTGCCAGGGTAGGTACTATATTTTTCAAATCATATTACATAAGGAAAATAATGAAAAAGGTTTTTTAATACATGTAGCTTATTGAATGCGACGATTTAGTTGATAGGCATTCGTAAGAATGATATCAAATAATTAAGCAACCTTATGATAATAATCATTCAAAAATACGAATAAATGTTGCAAAGTAAAAGTTTGTGTCCAATCTATACAAATCTAAGCTATAAACCTTAAAGTATTTTTCCGTTTCGTTTTCCGTTCCGCGTTTTAGCAACACCCTTTTTTATTAAGCATGTGTTACAATATCGATATTATAATATAAAATGTAGATTATAGGCAGGAATTCAAAATCAAGGACTGGAATCAAATTTTTTTTTTCTTATAAACAATGAAGTACTGTAGGCTAGATTGTCTTCAAATTAATCATCAAACCTATGAACTATAATTTTCAATTGAATTTTTAGAGTAAAATTTGAATATATTCCTTTTTTTAACTTAGCTCTTCTACTTTAGGAGATCAATGTAGTGTGAAAATGGCCACGACTTCCAACCATCTTTAATGAAGACAAAATTTATAATGTTTGTTGTTACATGTTTATCCATTGCTTATATCAAGCATCGGTGGTTCAGTGGTAGAATGCTCGCCTGCCACGCGGGCGGCCCGGGTTCGATTCCCGGCCGATGCAATTTTTTTCTTAAAGCAGTATGAGACACTTCCGTGTTGAGGTGTATTGTTTATCGAAATAAAAAATAAATGAGGTGCATTTGTATAAGTAGTTTCTTCCCGACATTTTCACTTACATTTACATGTAACAGCGTAGCGCAGTGGGTTAGAGCGTTTACAATGAATCTGTAAGTCATGAGTACGAATCCCGCTTGGGGTTTTACAACTTATTTTTAAAAGATATTTTTGGTAAAATATAGTAAAATTTGAAAATTCTAAACCGGTGAAAATATTTCAATTATAATGAACTTTAATCCACATATTTTTAACAGATGCCCCATATTACCTTAATTTTTGTCATCGATTAAATGTGTTATCGGATATATTAACTCTCTCTCTATCTCTTTTTGTCTCTCTTTCTCTTTAATTGAATTTATTTAGAGCACGGATAGCACCTGCATATCAAAATTTTTACTGACATGTTTTGTTTAAAGATTATATTCCCCAGTATGTCGGAAAAATATTTCGTACTATGCGTTTTTATCAATTTAGATTGCTCTAATTTTTAGTGAAAATCTAACGCTTGCTCCGGATTGATATAAAGTGGGTGGAGCTTTACTTACTTATATCTTGGTCAAAACAGCTGGCACTAGTAAAAAGACAAAAACTCTTTCATGGACACGAGATATAAAATAACACTCTAGGAACCTTTATCTGTCTAAAAACTGGTTGAGTGATTTCATATCAACGCCCCGTGATCAGATAAGCTCAAGAAATGAGGGTATATCTCATGAACTTCATGCGGGAAAAATTCATATTTTCAAGGTCTTTATTTCCACGAGTACATGTCTTTCTGCTCTGATTATGGATCTCAAAAACCTCTAAAAATTAAAGGCCCCTCTCTCTCTCTCTCTCTCTCTCTCTCTCTCTCTCTCTCTCTCTCTCTCTCTCTCTGCCTTCCCGTACCCAGTCTCAACCGTCTTAGGCTAGTTTAGGCGCTAGGAACCTTGCTATATGAGACCCTAACAATCTTTATCGGGTTCCACGCAGTGTTTAAAAAATGGTATTAAATTATATTTGAAGTGTGTAAAGGAGTCTTTGGACAACATAAGAAACGCGGACATTTACAGGTATATAACAAGCCTCCCACACAAACATTATTCTCTGCACATATATCGTATAGATTTGTTGCTCCCTTTTCATAAGCTTTTGTAATGCTGTACATTTTTCATTCAATAATATTCTTATCTTTACTGATAATATGTACATTGTATGGATGCTTTGTCACATCAACTGACTGTGATACAAAGCTGCAAACATGTGTTTATATTTACATCTACCGAGAATGATTCCACCATTTCTTACGGAAACTTACTGTTAATTCATAGCTTTATAGAAACCGACAGACCTGAAATCTACACGTCCCATTCATCGATTGGTCTACAGCGATCTACGAAAAGTCATGGACATGATTATGTCAAACTCAAATTCCCATAGGAGAAGATTTGGCTGTTTCTTTTAGCTAACGTACTGATGCACATTAACAGTAGTTTAGTGAATTTGACTTACTGTTTACAATCAGTTAATTAATTTGTTAAAAGAACGATATAAATATAAACAATAAACGCGGGTTATTAATTATTTTTTTTCTGCAATGTCGCCTACTTCATATATCGCATGAATCACCTAAAAAGTATTTCATTGTTTAAATGAAGGTTCAAGGCACATACTGAATTGAAAAGGTGTGTATTTTGAACCTCAATGTAATGCATACTGTGTTTGTTCTCCGGGTTAATATCTAGTATATATAAATGTATATTTTCTTACAATGACAGGTATATTATCAATTTAATTTCTTTACCTGGTATTTGAGAACAAGAGATACATATGCATTTACTCATTTATTTGGTATAGGTTTACATGTTGCTAAACTAGATTATCTCTTAATTAAATTGATCAAACATAGTTTTTGATTAGCAAAGAATGAAACAACAAACGAGAGAGAGAGAGAGAGAGAGAGAGAGAGAGAGAGAGAGAGAGAGAGAGAGAGAGAGAGAGAGAGAGCATAAGGCCGTAAACGAAAGAAACACAACTCCTGCTTCATTCTAAACGTAGCTCAAAAATTTTAGTTACTGATCGTTCACTGTTACAATATTTCTGTTATAAGTAAACAATTCTAATTTTTAAAAGGGCTCGATGGTTGTGGCATTTGTTTTTTAGACTGTATTGATCTCCTTTAGAAGAAGAGCTATACCTAAAAATATAGAAAAGAACACCTAAATTCAAAAAGTTATCTATATTGATTTTTATTCTGTACTAATTGATAGTTTACAGCGATACAAATCATAATTATCTGTTGGTTAATTTGTTGACCATCCAGTCTCCGTAAAGAAAAGATCGGCTTATCAACAACAAAACAGTATTACAATGTATAAATATTTAGTAAACTATGCTGAACTTTTTAAGATAATTTGGACCGCTTATTTGAATTCGTGGGTTGCATGGCGCGGAAAGTGATAAACAATCAATTAAGGCCGCAATCTGCATTGATATGTCATGAACTAAATTAGGGATGGGGGGGGGGGGGTGAGTTAAGTCCCATAGAACCGAAATTAAGGGGGTACAAGTATCCTCCCCATCATGGCCAAAATAAACCTGCAAGTTCCTACTCCACGAACTTCGTTTACATTATTGTCAAATGGTACATTTCGGTCAGTAATATGATCTTGACTTAATAAAGAAAATTTTTAGAAAACCAATTTTAAAACGTTGTAGTTTACATTTAAAAAAAAAAAAATCTAGATATGTCACTTCTATTTTGTGACGAGGTAATGTATAATTGGCCACTGGAAAATTCAGAAAATGAGCAATATCTGTCGGTTAATTCCGGTCAGTTAATCATCTGATGCAATTGTTGGTTTCTGCTTTGACCTGCATTCACAAAATGTATATAGCCTACACAATTTTAAAAATTAAGCTATAGAAATATGATTGTAAATAAACAATAAGCTTTGCATCATCTTAAAAAAAACCACACACAGTTCAATGGTTTTATATGAATTTATTTTATGCGTTAATCGATATCGAGGTGGGTTTTCTTAAAATTGTTCTTTCACACACCCCCCCCCCCCCCCCCAAAAAAAAAAAAAACAACCCCCCCCCCCCCCCCCCAATCAAACAAACCCAAACACCCATTGCCCATGATTTTATGATATGAATTTCTGAAATATCACGAACGTCGCAGAACGGTTGTAAAATCGATTCATTTACTACATCGTTCAATTCAACGAACACTGCAAAATGAATGCGGCAAGAAAACAAATTCTAGTTTCACAATTCCAACTTATGATTTTACGGAGGCCCGTTGATGTCACGTAAGAAGAATACTTTTTCTGGCAGCCACATAATATCTGGCGACCGGATAGAATTGATATATTAGATTTATGTGCGCATGTGCTTGATGTAAACCTAATCACTAATCCATACGGAGCAATGTTAAGGCGTCCCGGAGCTAAAATACGACTGGAAAATTATAGTATTTGAATCATCGCTAAAAGACTTTGACCGGGAGTATATCTTAAAATCTGTATTATGTTTTTTGACGATGATGTTAAACATTATATTTGATGCATTTTTGTGACGTCATATGTACTTCATAATCACGTGACGGGCAAATCCTAACATTGCAAATAAAATTGAAGTTCTTGCTTGGGCTTGAACTAGATATTTTGTTTATCATAGATATTACGAAAACATTCCACTAAATCATCAAAATAAAGCAGATTTTTACTAATCAAAAGCGATTTATAAAACAGTGGTCTAAATCCGTTGGTTTCCCGAGCACAATTCATATGGGTACTTATATTCTCCACCAATGTTTCGTAAAATATTCTTAAATTGTATTGATCTTTCACCCGCGCAAAGCTGGTTTTTACATGCATTTAACATATGATTTCTTCATAGACCAATCCACACTTTACAAAAGTTATGTCCCTTGACCGCCATCTATGGGGAAAACTCCATAGGATTCTCACAGTAGCCTTTGTAGTTTAGAGGTTTGTAACTTTGTTATTTGGCAATAAAATTATGTTTCCGTTGTGTATTTTGATTGCCCCAAGATGGTGCAACCCACACATCGAAAAAAGATTTTATCACAGGACGCCCAAATATGTGGTAGCATAAAATAGGAAAAAAGTTTGGTTTTTCCCTTTTGACCTTTGGGTTGACCCTGCAAAGGGAAACATCTTTTGTAAAATGTGGATTGGACTAGTCAGTTGTTTATATGCAGTAGGAAAAGTGTTTATAAATTGTCTTTTACTTTAAACGAAGCTTTAAAGCTGCCGATGTTTCGATATTCGTTAATAATATAAATGAATTTTGTACGTCTAGCATCAACGACAGCATATATGTAAAGAAAACATGCGGTTTTATTACTGTTTTGATAGAATTCACTTTTAGCCTTACGATACATTCCCTGAGAACTATCGACATGAATGCAGATCGTGACGTCAGATCGTATGAAGTACACATCGCTGTAAAATTAATCGAGAAGCCTTAACATGCCAGCGTAAGTGCCATCCATATCAGAATCGGACATTAGAGTCGGACAATATCAAGAAAATATGATATACAACCTAGCACAAAATTTTCTTTTCATTATTGAGTTATAAAGATCTTGTTAAAATTATCACAATTTAAAATATTATACTTTGATTTGCATTTGCTCACTAGAAACAACATCACTACTATAAAGCATTTTGAATATTGCCCAATGTACCGAAAGATTCCGAAGAGAACAGTGTTTGAATTCTTGAACTATCTTAGGAAATACCGAGTTGCATCAAGGAGATCAGTTTGTTTTAATTTTGTCGATAAAAAAGTATTTATCATATGTTTTCTTATTTATTCACATCTTACATGGAATTTTGTTGTATGAAAATTGAGAGGTATTAAAGTAAATATATACATGTATTTACAGTTTGATAACCTCCAATAGGATACGGAGAATTCTTCGGTAAAGGAAATTAATTTTGGTGTATTCGGTAAACACTAGGAACAGACAACCCTTTTCATACAGATCATACAGTTATTTTCTCTATTTTACAGCCATGTATGTGCACTTCCTAATTTTTTTTTATATCAGAGTACAATCTTGTTTTTATTTCTTATTGCTAAAAGATATATATAAATTCTATTGAGCCATTTGAACTTTAGTAACCCTGTATTCCAACGGAGGGGCATTTGTTTTGTTTCCAAGTGGACATATTTTCTCGCAAGACAGATATGGGTATCTAATTCACACGGGATAGGCAAAACCAGAGTGACCGACCTCTCCTGCTATGTCATAATTTTTACTGGTCTACAAAAGGTGTCCTCGTACCGGTTGGATTCGGCAAGTAACTTATTCATTCTAATTTCAACAGTTATAATTTTAAATGTTTGCTGACCACCTTTAACTTCTTAAACTTAAATATTGCTACATTAAATAGATATATATCTTACTTACTACAATTCACAGGACGATGTAAGACTATTTATATGTAGAAAAATCTGTTGAAGGTTAATTTTGTACAGATATATTTTTCTTGCATGTGGAATATCATTGTTATCACTGTAGATCTTATGAACTATTGTACCAAAGATAAACCCTCACTAGTGAATTTGGTTTCTCTTAAAATACAAGTGTATACAGATACGACTTGTATGCATTAATTAATTGATTGTTTAACCAATTCAAATGGTTTTGTTCTTTCATTAAACATGGCTTGCAGATCAAAGGTATTGCAGGGGATATATGTACAAGACAACAAAGGTGTCTTAATATATCTTTTGCACAGTTAGAGTTACTATAGTAACTAATGGCTACAAGAAGTAAAGAATATATATTTTTGTATAATGATTATAACATGTAGAGGCGATAACATACAGAGATCTAATTGATTCTATTTAATGCATTGCTTTGTCGTTTCCATATCATTATGCAATTTTGATTGAAAATATCATTGCATTTACACATTAAAAATTAAAGATTATAAAGAACTATATATGATTAGAGTTAAATTTGGCCCCCTTATTTCGCCATTTTTTAAGTGTTTCGGGTACAATAAAATGTTAACTAATTTTTTAGAAGAGTTGATATAGAATATATTTTCATCTATTTATTTGATTTATTTGCACTCACTGGCAGTATATGACGTCAGAAGTGACGCCATTTCTATAATTCAATCAAAATCAGCCAAAAATTGACATTTTTCTTATCTATTTACGAATGGGAAATATAGAGCGCATGCTAGAACAAGGAAAAATTTTTTGTCACTTATAGGCCTTGGCTAGATACACCTCTGATTAAAATATTTTATTTGTTCAAGAATGCGCTCTATGTTTTCGAAAGGAAAAACTGCTTGAAAACAAGCTGTTTTACGCAAAAAATGCTAAAATGGGGGGAAAAGGTTGTCTTTACAATGTCATATTTCTAAATTGTGGGTACTTGAACCAAAATGAATATTATGTAAACACATCACATACATATCTGTACTAAAAAAACAAAGAATGATAGTAAAATGATGTTGTTCATTTTAGGGGGCCATTTTAGGCACTTATCATATATAGTCCTTTTCATTTCTTTTTGCTACAATGATAAAGTTTCATTTTTCAACTTAAAATGCTGAAGTGAAACATGATTCTCTTAATCTGGTAAATTCTATTAGTTTAATTAATTAACAGTTAATACAATAATCTTTTGTCTTTTTTTTTTATTTCAGAGGTGCAATTTAGTTGGTCATTAAGGTTCAGGCAAATTTGTTAATGATTCATGGGCAGTCGAGAACATGCAGTGTAAACCTCAAGGTAACCAACTCCAAAGATCAGATTTTTTAGGGAATGTTCAGAGACAGGCACTCTTTTGAATTCTGAATAAGATATTAAAAAAGCATATAGTTACCTTTAACATTAACAGTATTTTAACATCTATGGTTACTGTTAAAAGATTAACAAGTAAAATTCAGAATCTAAACTGAACATTCAATTTATTTACAAAGACATTTAGCTACAGGTAATGTAAAATAAAAATGCAAAATGTTCACTTTTTTCTTTTTAAAAAAGAAGAACATGTAGGAGTATTCAGAAGAAGAATCTATAACATCATATTAATGTAGCACTGGTGATACCAAACAGTTAATGATATTTGATTAATACTGATACACTAAATTAAACAATAATACATGCAAGTATGTTTATGTTTTACAGTGTTAGTGTGGAAACACTTGGCATAATTAGAAGACCAAAAAAAGAAGATATATTCCAGTGTTAATAATTCTCTAGTTTTAACCAAAGAATAGAACAATTTGCACTAACCATGTGGTGCAATTCATACAATAATAATAGTAACAATAATAATGATTATAATAATAATGAAAATCATAATAATTATAGTCTAATCTATCACAGGAAATTTGTTCTCAGCCTCTGTCACACGTTTCATCATGGAGTGAAGAAAACTTAGAAACTTCACTTGATAGCCATGAGCTCATTAAATTAGACAATGTTGAATTTTCTTCATTTCTTAAAAAGATATTCAGCAATTCCGACTTTTTTTGTTTTAAGAATAACAATGGCAACCACTGATGCAACGATTAAAGGTACTCCCACGCAACAAACAACAATCACAGGGATTTCCCAGTCAGATGAGTCGTTGTCTGAAACTGCTCCTGACCCTGATGAATTTGAATTGGTGGCTGTAAAAAGAAGGAAAATATTTTATGAAATGGTTTACAAACATTATGGTTGATGTAAAGTTGTTTAAGAAAAAAATAACTATCGTAATATTGTAGGGCAGAGAATGTTGATAATATCAAATATGATAATTGCGGTTGTTTCTTTTCCATTTGATTATTATGAAGTTGCTTTTAAAATTTCAATCAGGAATTTGAATATAAGCATGCATCTGAACTTTTGTAGTTCTTAATGTTAAGTTTTGCATGCATATGAAAAATACATTATACTAGAAGAGGCATGTGTATTAAAATATCTTACAGATCAATTTGACATTGACTGTATATATGTGACATAATGTTTTTTTTTTATAATATTGTTTTACTTAAAAAATAAGTGTATGTAAATGCAACGGCTACATTTGTACATGCATAGAGTGTTCTCTATTAGGCAAAATTAATTTTTTTATGAAGACATTTCAACAATTCTCCTTGCTGAAAAAACCCCTCAATAATTTGATGTATTTTATATTTCATGCAAATTGGTTTCCTCTACCTACGCCTTGTTACCGTTTTAAGGTAACCGAAGTGTTTGATTCTATGACCAAAGTACGTTAGAAGGTGGCATGAATCAACATTTCGTAAAAATAATTCTCCGGCATGACTCATCGGTGTCAAAAAACTTTGACTTATAGGCATTAAAGAATAAAAATGTCTCTGTTTATAGATAAATACGTTAAGGTACCAACAATTCTTTGTTAAATTGAAAAAATTCCCGGGAAAGTAACAATTGATGGTGTAGGTAATATCTCTAGTTTAGAAAAACAGATTGATTAGCAACAAATGAAATTTTTCGTACTTTATTTAATTTGTTTAATTTTGTATGATTGTAAATTACGCAAGTCGAATGGAAAATAGCAATATTAAATATAAAACCTAGAAATCATGTCTCATGAGTTATTATGAAAGAAACCTTTGTATAGGATTTCATTATGAATTCCATTCAGACTGGTGTTTATTACAGAAAGTATAGCAAAAATACCTAAATCGATTCAAAGTCATGAAAAACTTATTGTGAATCCAAAACAAAGGTAGATGATGTATAACAAAAACAATTTTAATAGCTATAAGAACTTACCCTGTGACAAGCTACTTTTAGAAGGAACAGTAACTGAGGATGTCGATTTTAACAAAAGAAAAATATCAGTTCTAACAAATCATGCAATCTATGTTCATAATGCCGTTTAAAACATCTGCATAATATTCTTTGAGAAGTATCATTATGAAATCCAACGACCTAAAAACCGAGTAAGTTATATTTAGACCATTAAACAAAAGAAAACACTTTGGTACATCAAAAAAGTAATAGCATTGTTGATCATTAATACCTGCACCAGCCGCTAGAAGACGGTCAATCATATAATATGAAAGTAAGTAGCTTTGCGTTTCTGCCGAGCTATTATAAATGCTTGGTTCAACCTGACGTTTTGTTAGCGCAACGCAACGTTGCTTAGACAGATTGTGTGGTAAAAACGAAGCAAATGACAAAAGACAGATACATGTATTATTTTTAATATTTATACGATGCCTTAATGTTTAAAAATGTTTATTCAAATAATATTCATGAAAGTGAAGTTGCTTTTTCTCATTTGTAGTTAATATATCTATGCACTCCATGCATTGTAAGAAGTATACAAAATTGAACTCGCCACTTGACAAACTACTCACAAGTATGAATATAGAGGTTTTTGTCGATTCTTCAACTTAAATTTAATTAATACTGATTATTAAATCAACCAATCAAAATCACTGTTTATCCGCTCAATTCATATTTGAGCGTAATAGCATAGAGCTTTTATTCGAGAATAACTTTTGCATAGAATATCAATAACCAGACGAATTAAATCGGAAGATTTTAAACCATTGATTATTAAAACAACATGGTGTTTGACAATCATGATAAATGTTAATACAATAATAGTCCTTTTAATGAGAGTCATACGAGCTTCTGTTACTGTTTTTTTTTTTATAAAAGTAGTGTCTTTAAATTTGTTAAAAGTAAAGCTACATGTATGCATTTGTATAAACCAAAGGTACACAAAACAACTATAATACATTGTTCCTCCATTGCAGTTGCACGTTTGTCAAGGTTTTAAAACCCTTTCCCCATAAGATATGCTCGTTTTGGCAAACATGATTTATTTTTTTTATCTCAATAATTGAATGTATAAACATAGTGGCATTTTATTCCACAGGTTATTTGAATTTTACTATGTGTTTTAAAATAATTATTTCTTGATATTGTGGTTTCATTGATATTTGTGGTCACTAATTTGTGGATCAAGTGAAAATCACAGTTTAGGGAATTCGTAAATTCGTAGCTAAGGGTCAAAGGGACAAAATGTTAATAGAAAATGCACTTCAACGAATATTAAACTTTGTAGCCAAATATAACAACATTTAATTTAATCCACGACAACGGAAATTGTTGAAACCATAGTAATACTGATAAGGAAATATATGGTAATGTGTTCTTGCAGATGAATTTCATATACAATAAAACATAAAACAAATGTGAAAACTGTTCTTCTTCATTGCTTTTTTTAATCTGCTACTTTACTAATTTAAACCTTTAAAACTTTCTTTCATTCATATTTTTTCTTTCAAATCAGAGTATATAATATATCATGATAAACTTACATGTATTACAATGTATTACAAAGGAGAAAAACCCTTTATGTATAATATCAGGCCATGCCATGTTTCTAGCATACATAATTATTGATGCATTAGTCATGATATCACATGATTAAACCAGTTGTATCATGCTCCATTATATATGTGAGGTCTGTTTATTAAGTTCTACTCACCGCTCGACGAGTTACTCATATACAGTGTTGTGGACTCTCCTACTGAATAACAATCATTTAAATGTTATGATTGCAAGCACATAATCATGACTACGACGTGAAACATAGTATTGCTGTGTGCTAAGTATTTGGTGTCTGCAAAGTCCTACCTTACTATGAGTGCATTATGAGCGTATTTGTGTATCTATACTTGGTTTTGAATCCACTCGTGGAAAAAACTGATTTTTTAAAATCATAACTACAATCAAATTCATTTTTTTTTTTACAAATAAGCTACCCTGTGGTAGTAATTACTGTGATTTTTTATGCAATGCTTTCAGATTGAAAATCTTTGATATCAGAAATTCGAATGAACTGTTTAATGGATGGTATGGTAGTTTGATATTAATAAGCTTTTGCACAAATACATTTTCTTGTAAAATAAGAAGGGTTAATTATTCATTGAAAATTTTAAATATGATTTAGCTAGACATTTGAACTTAAGCTATATAGCAATTAATAGTGAATGTATTAAGGAAAACCATTGAATGACGAATGATATGTTATGTTAACTTATATGGAATGCATTATCAAATGCAATCTTATGAACTTGTAATGTAACACTGGTTTTTTTTTAGTATAATGTAGTGAGAGTATAATAATTTTACAGTTGACCTGCTAAATGTCTGAAATGTGCATTGTATATACTAAAATATGTTATACATGTATGTACTTACAACTTGTGGTTTGAGCTGGAGATGTAGTGGAAGCAGAGACTAAATCTGACAAAAAAATGATCAGCTTGAATTATCCATCAATCAGATTTATATCACACATATCAAATTTGTATAATAATGTTTAGAGTACACCAAACAGCAATATCACTGATGATATGAAATTTTAGTTGATGATATTGTTCAACTGTTTTATTGTATAAGCTGAAAAAATGGTAATTAAATTGGGTTCTTACTCAGATATCTTTTTAATTTGAATGAAGATTTTTTTCTTCAATATTATAGTATTGGATCTAGTGTAATTAAAAACATAATAAAATCTTAATTTTTTGGTATTTTCCTAACCAGAATTTCCACAACCTTTAAACCCCCGTTTGCATTAAACGATTTCAAACAAATTTTATGATTTGAGTTCGTACATGAAATGCCTTTTTCAAGCAAAACAAGGTTTTAAATCTATGGCTTAAAATGACGCATTATACGCAAACAAAGTTACAGCTGAAATATACCATTTTTATTTATAACCTAATAAACAAGACATTTTTCTGAAGAAATGTTTATAAAAAAAATGAAAACTATCATAAAATTTGATATTTACTGACTTTAATTTGATTTAAAAATGCTGTGTTCTAGTGACAACTTACGTAATTACATGTACATTGTAATTGTGTTTACACAACAGGACTTACACCTTTATGTACCATTTGTGCTTAATAATGAGGACAGGGTAACCGAAAATGGTCGTTGGACAGTAAAGCCAATCAGCTATATAACAGCTAGTTTAAAACAGATATTCTCTCAGAATTAAAAGGGTCAAGCGTAAATCATGATCATTTACAATTAATATTCTAAATAAATTAATGTATTCTAAAGGTGAATATATAACTACCCGCCAAATCTTGTTTCTATAGTACACTTAATCTAGCTGTTTCTCTCGGCTCCGAAAGAAAACAAGGGATATAACTAAGTTTCATCAGTTTGGTGAACACAAACTGTTAAATGTCGTTAACAATGAAGGGAACAAATGCCGTCGGAAATTTGTGAAGTTCAGATAATGTGTGATTTTTTAAACATACATGAAAAGCTGAGGTAAGTTTCATTTATATCAGGTATTTAATACGGTAAATAATATTTTAATATCGTTTTATAGCGAGTTAACGGTGTTTGATCATTGCAATGATTTGACACGATTACATGTGAAACTATGATGAGGGTCTTAAGAAGAAACGTGATGATCATCAATGTTGTCTGAAAACGCATTAAAAAAACATAAATGCTTATAAAAAAAATCTGAAATTTAAGATTTTAATGAACAGATGAAATAAATAACACTGACAAATTTATTTATATTGAGAGTATTTTTTAAGAAAATTGTGGAATGCAATCAAGAACATGCTGATATTGATTTTAAACTCATCTAAGGGCAAATGAAAATATAAATGATCAAAGATGCAATTTTGTCTTGCTTTGAACACTCTCAATCTACTTGACGGTTAAATTCCAAGATGTGGAGAACCCTGCATATTCTTCTTTCAAATTAAATAAAATAATATATCAATGTTACTGAATATCCATCTTTATCATAACTACTGTATGCATATCGTAACAAAGTTTTACTGTGTTTTGAGGTGATGTTAAAAAACAATTTTTATAACAACATATTTTCTGAGTTATTTTGCACTTTGCAAGTGTCATTTAACTTTTTGCATTACAATTCAATTGTGATATATATGTAATATATTGAAATGAACGACAATATATTGTTAAAAAAATCAAATGGGAACATTATTTCTATTTCTCATAGGAATAAAGAGATGAAAATTATCTAGGTATTTTCATGAGATAAAAATTGTCAGTGACTCTTTAAATCTTGATTGTTATTCGATTTTATCGACGTGTTGTTACTTTAGCATGGGAGTCTTATTCTTGGATGTAATTGGTCTTATAGCACACCAGCTAGTTCAGACAAAATGAATAATGCACTTAGGCATGATGACGTTTATACGTGTGCTCGTGCACCGTAACAAGGTTGAGTCTGTTAAGGGAAATTGAACGTCGCATATTTGTTATACAAACATAAGGGGAAATATTCACTAAATATAGGTATTTATGGATATTGATTCTGTCCTTATCATATGTGCACTTACTTTCAGGGTAAATGTTGGCTAAATATCCTACTTTTGGACTGTAAGCGTCACTAGAAAACAAAATGGTCAATGAGGATCCGGTTGATGTAATTATGCCAGGAATAGTGGTTCCACAAACCTGCTGTATTCGCGTTGAGCTAGTTGTTTCTCCTAACAAACAAAAAAAGGTCAAATGAAGAAATAGAGATTCATTGATGGAAAACTAGGTTTCTTTAAGCTGACCAATTGAATTTTTATGTATATAAAAAGTTGTTTTATACCCTACCGTCATATATATTAATATAGTCATAACAATCGCTGGGGCCGTTTGCTTCGACGTCTAAAAATAGGAACTCCATCTTAACTATTCCAGTGGGGTTTGGATTTGTATAAGTGTAAGAACACACGTAATTTCTATGAAAAAGAGAACAAAAAATTAAAATATGTAATGGATATCTAAATTCAATTAACTCTTTTAAAACAACCGAGATATATATTTTTTTATTAAATTTGTCACAAGAAAACATTAATATACAATAAACATAAAAGGATAGGGATTTGAGTTTGAGAAATAGTTAGATTCCCATTCAATAGTATCTAACAAAATTTACGTTTTAGATAAATAAAACTGTTCATGCTATTCACATTATTTGAAACTGCCATTAACATTTTAAAACAATATCTAAAAATACATGAAAAAATGTTCGGACACAAAAGAAATACTTGTAAAGTGAATTTTCTTTGCTGGAATCTCAATAAGTATTCTTTTAAAGTTAACATCACATCAAATATTAACAATTAAAAAGAACTCTTGCACAGCATATTCAGTAAAAAAAAACCCAACTAAAATGTGGAAGTCTTACATTGGGTACGTAGCAGGAAACAGCGGCGAAGAGAGAGTCACAGAACCTGATAGATCAACATTATTTGATGTTCCATTGGATGAACAGTTTGCTAAAAGAAGCAACGTTAAGATTAATCATCAACGGTACATGAACAACAGTAATATATACTGTCAAGAGATATCACATAAAAATGTAAAAATCATCCAATCTCTACCCCTAACGAATTAATAGCGTAAAGATTATCTTCTTTTTTTATTAAGTATAATAATTGGTATTATTTTTAATGGTATTATAATAACATTTTTTTTATATAACAAAATACAGGTTTTGGCATGTTACATCACGATAGCGAATTAAACGCCTATTATTTATGACCACACATTGATTTTTATCGTTATAGTTGAAAAGTATTGGTAAAAACTAAAGTTCATTAGTTTATATATATATATATATATATATATATATATATATATATATATATATATATATATATATATATAATTTCTACAGGTTTTTATAGACCCGACGATACTATATCAACCTCGGAATTTGTCCTCGGTCGATTAACTCTTATCAACTAAATAAAATGATAAAATAAGACAAAAACTTCCTTACATTCATCCTTTTCATAAACAATTGATACTTTGAGGACTATACGACAAAATTTGACTGCATCAATAGGTTATGATTGTATAATGTAAAACACAATAAAAGAAGATTATATTATGAAACCCAAACTTGAATAAAATTCCTTACATTGATCCTTTCCATAAACAATGGATACTTTGAAGCCATTTTCCCTTCCCGTATTAGTAGTGCTGTCAGTGGTTAACTTTGCATATATTTTATTTCCGGTTGATGTTTTCGCAGGCAGTGTTGTCCCACAAGTAGTACAACAGATAGAGGAAACAATAGTCGAGGCGCTGTCTGAATCACCTGCAATATAATTATTTAAAATTCGTTAATTTATTACGCAAGACATGACTTGCGCCAGATGAACAAGTGAAAACTAACACTAGTACTGCCCTCTTTTTTTGATATATAGTTCTTATGAATATAAACACTGAATCAGTTCATTTCGTCCATTTACAAAAAAGACCTTAATCTTAAAAAGACCCAACAAATTTTATTGACGATTTCAACAATGCATGTAACATCAACTTTACCACTATACATTTAATGGTAAGATAAATTGTGTTAGGTACAGAATGTTATAACACTTGATAGCTTTTGTAAAAATTATTTCGCTAAGCTAAAGAAAGGGATCTTTGTTCCAAATACACAAGCTTTTGAACTTTATTTTTTACAAGTGTATGCAAGCTTTAAGTTTCTTTTATTTTTATCTTTCCTTCGAGGAGGTCCTATTGATTCGCACTATCAACGTTTGTAATACATTTACTTGTTTGACATAGTTTTACACAAATATAAGAGTGCTGGAAATAATTTTGCAATTCATTTTCAAAATAATACATACTGGAGGATGAACAAGGCGCAATATATTAGAACTTGATTGACAGTATCAAAATATCACTTAACAACAGGTTTTTTGATGCCTTTAATATAAAAACAGCACCCATGCAGTCTTATTTAAATGTTTCCAAATCATTTTCCCTTTGCATTTGAGCTAAGACTTTTACTTGAAGGCGGAATCATTGGTTTTCAGACATAATAATTCATATATTAAGTTACTGTGAAATCGTCATTGTTATTGGGGGATCAATGTTTTTGGCTTTCGTGGGTAACCCTTGCCCAGGAATTTACATTCCTGCGAACCTATATACAAGGATTTGTTTCATGTTCAATAAATTGTCCCGAACTTGCTAACTGTACCAACGAAATTATGGCCCAACGACACAGGAACATTTTTGCTACCCACGAATATTGACACTCTTGAATAAAAATGATTCCATAATGCCCTTATTTAAATTACTGTTCTTACCGTCATAGAAATTGAAAACATCTCCACAGTCGACGTATATATCAGACACAACAAATGAAAATCTTGAACTTGAATCAGGTGATTGAAACAGCCATTCGCAGGTTGTTAGTCTAAAATAGAGCATCATTACTCTGCTAATTATATCATTAGACAATGATTAAAAAAACATACAGAAAATGGACATATATAACAAATATGCTTTTTTTCTCTCGCATCCAATATAAAAATACGAAAAATTATTGAAAATGGTAATTTGTCTACTACAAGTAAGTCAATTAAATAAGAGGCCCATGGGCCACTTCGCTCACCTGAGGAACTATAGGTATGATAAAATCAGCTTAATGAAGTCATAATACAAACTATCTGGACAATGTACAATAATGCATGTAAATTCATTTTTCTTATGTTTATAATCATTAGTCTTTTTTCTAACAGGATGATTTTATAGTCATACTACATGTTGAGTATTGCAGTTCTCAAAACGATCCTTAACAATTGTTTATATATGGGATATAAAGCTATATCAAACTCTGAACCTTCTTGTAAGGCCGAAGATTGTCCTGGAGCCAAAGTCTTAACAATCATAAAAAGTCATTTTGCTGATTAGTTTCTGAGAAGAAGATTTTTAAAGATTTACTCTATATTTTCCTATGTAAAACTTCGACCCCATTGTGGCGCCACCCTACCTCCGGGGGTCATGATTTTCACAACTTTGAATCTACACTACCTGAGGATGCTTTCACACAAGTTTCAGCTTTCCTGGCTGATAGGTTTCTGAGAAGAAGATTTTTTAAGATTTACTCTATATATTCCTATGTAAAACTTCGACCCCTCATTGTGGCCCCACCCTACCCCCTGGGGTCATGATTTTCACAGATTTGAATCCACACTACCTGAGGATGCTTCCACAGAAGTTTCAGCTTACCTGGCCTAATGGTTTTTGAGAAAAAGATTTTTGAAAATTTCTCAAAAATTTTCACTAATTTCTAATTACATGTATCTCCCTTGAAAAAGGACGTGTCCCTTAGTTTTCCCAACTTTGAACCCCATTTGCCTAAGGATGATTTGTACCAAGTTTGGTTTAAATTGGCCCAGTTGTTCTTAAGAAGATGTTGAAATTGTGCAAAATTTTACGGACGGACAGACGGCGAATATTAATCTTAAATACTGCAAGTAGTTTTAATTCCACGGTATTAAAATTTCACGATTTTGCAAAAAGAACAAATCATGCTACAAGAGTTAATCAACGTTGTTTCTACATGAAAATAATACTTTTTGAATACTTATGATAGGAATTACGATGGTTTTAGTTTTGTGGGAAGATTAGCTATCGCGAACATAGTCAAATAAAACCAATCTACAACATCATGACTGAATTACATGCTTCAAAAATTAATTTTCAAGAAACAAAGTGTTAAAAGATGTTCAGAACAATTTGGATATCAATAAAGTTTGCACAAACCTAAAATATCAATTTAAAAATCATGAACTGATCAAAAACTGAAGTCAGTTATTTTTATATCTGTTGTATTATTTAAGGAATAGGGAATCATTCTTTGAGTATTATGAGGTGATAATTTTGGTCGGGACGTGATCAAATCTAAAGCACGAAGGTCTTGATGATAGATTTGAACACGCCCCGACCGAAATCATTGCCTTATAATATGCAAAGAATGATTCCTTATTACTTATAATTATGTCATTTAAAGCCATTGTATAATTAAATATTCAAATATGAATAAGCAAACCCCGCTGGTGCTTTAACTATGCGTCACTTGAAAGTTATGGGTTATATAGTACAAAATCGATACATAGGCAAAGACACTAAAAAATGTAAATATTTTGTTTTATATTTCAAACAAGGCGTCAAGGGAACATGAATAAAATGTTTGTTAAGATGTGTTCCGGTAAAACAGTCAACACGTTCTAATTAAAGAAACCAACACAAAATACATGTAACAAAGACAATAATTTACTTTGTAGTATAATTTTGTGTCGTGTTGTTAACTGATAATAAAATGCCGGATGCTTTTAAATTATTTTAAACATATTCTATTGAAATTCCAATGGATTGGGTTACAGGCATAGCCTATGTAAACCATCTTCAATGATATTGTCAGTGAACGTGTGCAAATCATCAAACATTTTTCAAGTATTGAAAAATGATTTGCTGGGAAACAAAAGAAAATTTAGATGTCTGAGGTATAACTGGCTGTACCAATTTAATCGTTCCTTCAAAGTCTTTGTTAAATTTAAGTTAAAAAAGCAAGCTCAAGTACTAACGTTGGATATGTGCCAGACGCAGGGTACCTGTAGCTTTCATAAGCACTGGCAAGATTGATGATAGAGGGAGATCCACAGGTAAGGCTGGTTACTGAAATGATAATGATATTATAAGATAATCCTATAGCGATATATTTATTGTAAACACTTAGACCATTAATAGTCCTTGTAAAAAATGGTGATTATAAAAAAAAGGTATAATTATAAAAAAATGAATTGAATTTAAAGTGAACCCAAACTGACTTGTTTTTTGAGACTTAAAATATGAGAAACTAACTGTTAATATAAATCAATTGAATACATGGTTTTATCTTGAATTGTAAAAAAGAGTTTTGATTAAGGAAGGAGTCTTCTCGTTATCAAACATACCTCTTTTAAAAAGAAATTCATAAAATTTTGACCCAGTAAAACAGATCATATAACCAAAATGATTCTATTAGTTTAATCAAATTTGACCTCCTTGTTTTTACATAAAGATCATGTCATGGTCAATACCTTTTTCCTCGACTTAACGGATGATAAAAATACATGAAGATCTTTGCAGTCAAGTAGACATCTGTTTAAGATATGAAGATTCTATTCTTCAATGAAATGATAGATTATCAGAAGGTCTATCAGCTTATATTACTAAATTGGAATAAATATTGAAACTAAAATTGATATTGCTTAGCCCGCATTTCCTCTAATTTTCTTTAATTTTGAATATCTTTTTGTTATTTTTTTATGCTTCTAATGTTAAAATATTTATAGTTTTTATGTATTATGAAGACTTTTTATTAGAGAAAAAAATTGACAGCAAATCTAATATATTGACCATTTAATAAAGGAGAAAAATCGATTTTTGTGAATTTTTCAGACAAATCGATATAAAGAATGGGTGCTTTAAAAAGCTTATAAAAATGTAATTTGATAAGCAAATCTTAATTTAAAAATAAATTCTAAAACTCTAGTATCATATCATTAGTTCACATTAGTTAAAAAATCCAAAATTAATGTTATTGTTTTAAAAATGCTAAAACAGACTGATTCATTCTCCTCATTTTGTGGACGAAGAAACTAATGGAAATAAAGATAACAGTGAATTGATCCACATCAATTCTGAATTGCGAAATGTGTGTTATTTTCCTACGCCAATATACCGCCAGAAATATAGTCCTTGATAGATTCTTGATATTGATTACTATTTCTATGCCAAATTGTATGATAGTAAAAAAGAAAGATAAATATAATATTTTAATTTCTTTCATCTTGATTTAAGGATAATTAATCAAATTTACATTTGACAAGTCGTCTAAAACTAGAAAAGACACCTTCTTTAATGAGGTTACCTTTTGATTGTATATTGACAGAGAGTGTGAATAGCTAATAAATGCCAGTCAATGTTGAATGGCCCGTTTGATTAACTGTTTGAATTACAGTTATTGAACGAAATCGTTTTCACAACCTTTTAAGTATATTTCTTTCTAAACACAATAAAATAGAAACAAAGCAAAACACCCCCCCCCCCAAAAAAAAATACAAATTACCAACCAAAAAAGGTTAATAAAGGTTAATTAATAGTTTTCATTTTGAAAAACAACAAAAAATCTAGTCTTGATTTCTTACCACATACTGCAGGACTAAAGAAGGATAGAAGCACAACTACAACAGTGGCGATCTCATTTATACATATGGTTGCCATGTGCCTCCAGTGTCCATAGTCCATTGAATCAGAATATATATTGAAACATATTCTTGATTACAAAAATCTGTGACAAGAAATGAAGTCATTTAGTTTTCTCAGCTTCACATTTCTCTTGCTGCATACATCATATACTTATTTCCATGCATATATTGATGATTATTTAATTAATTTAATAATTAATTTATTATCTTGATAAGAATGAACATGAAGTGGAATCTGATGTTCAGTTTTTTTTTTGCAGAAAATGAGGTCATCCGAATATAATTTCATCACTGATCAATAGATTATTGCACTGCAGTTGAAAGGAGATATATTGCGACCGTACATCTCTGTTGACAATAACGTCTGCACAAAAATACACAACTAACGGTTAAGTTCATCCCATTGATTTATTGTTGACAACAAAGTTGATCTGAAAAATCCGGTTTACTCATAGTCAACCCAATCTTCCTGATTTTAAACACCGGTGTTATTTCTATCGATCGATTTTAAATCGATATCTCGTTGCTATAAAATGCACAGTTATATGAACCATTTTGTAAATCTCGTATACAATATTTAATATGTTCATGTAACACATCTTTTTTTAAGCGGATACTCGAATAAAATATTATGTTTTATACTCTTTCTTGATACAGATTTTAGACTATCTCTTTTAAAATTCCAATCTGATCACAATGATATTGATCTCTTTTATTTAAAGGATTTTCATGCGGAAGTAATTTATTAGACCTGCTCTAATCATACATACACACCGGGCAATATTTACCTTTAAAAATGACAACTTAGGATTGCATGGCTATTGAACCTGTTATTTACCTTACAAAATGAATGCTATCTAACAGGTGATCATTACTACATTGCATTAACAAAATCCTAACAAAAGTTGGGACTCCATTTGAGCTAAAACAAGTTTTTAAAAGGTTTTTAATTTGTACATGTATATTTTAATTAATAATATTCGAAGAAAACAAGATTTAATTAGTCTTATAACATAAATATAGTTTTTTTTAAAATTGATGAATATTGTTGGTGAATTTTAACCATGATACAAACAAACACCGACTCATATTTACTATCTGAGATACAATAATACTTCATCGTTTTAAACAATTCAAAATATCAATTAATAATCATTCATATGAACCATGACACATATTAAAATCAAAAAAGCTAACCGATATTAAACAGTTTTATTACCTACCGTTTTATCCAGTCCCTGTTATGCATAACAAACCGTGAACCATCTAAAAAATCCATAAAACGAAATACAATTCAAAGCAGAGCACCACGGACTCCTAAATGGATAGGGGTAAGACCAGTCTTTCGATCTTGTTGATTGAAATATATGTGCATTAAGGTGCATTCATATGCATGCTTAATGAAGTAGAACACCTGTCTGGCCTTAGAAAGAAAAATAAATCACCGATCACGCAATGTTTGTGAATATGAACTAAACTAGATATACGCTGGGATTTAAAGAAGAACCAGTGCTCCGTGATGGCGTACTCTATTGGGAAAACTTTGAATTCTTTAAAATCCCAAATAGGAAATAACTATTTCTGACCTTTCTCTTAGTTGTATGTCTAAACGCTATAATTTTTCTTATCCTAACAAATAATCTTAAAATATGTCTATATATAAAAGTTTCTATTGTAATCTTTTCTGATACAGTTGTCAATAAAATGAAACAAGATAAGCAAATTTACTTTTAACAAAAAGGTACGGTGTCTGATGCTTTGATGTGCTTCCGTTTATGTTTATCAGACATCTCGAAAAGTGTGATGACATGTATACTTTTTCTAATACTTGATGAGATTCATGTCTACTAAGTTGAAATCAGTTCTGTTTTCCAACTTTCTCTAGAGAATTTACGAGTAAAGATTTACCTTAAATGTGTGACAGTCAGACCGGTTCGAAAATTGGCGCCAGATAGCTCAATTGGTAGAGCACCTGACTAGAGATTCAGGGGGCCCGGGTTCGAATCCCGGTCTGGTCCGTCAGAAATTCAACTTCAGAATTTGTGATTTATACTTTTTTTTCAAAGTTCGTTAAGAGTGTCGATACTAAAAAATTTTGATGTACCATCTAAACGCACTTTGAAACAAAATTTCAAAGTGGGTTAACTTGGTCAAAAATTTAACGAACTTTGAAATTTTTTTTCAAAGTGCGTTGATTTGGTCCCAAATTTGACACACTTTGAAAACATTTTCCAAAGTGCGTAATTTTTTTCAAAGTGCGTTGCCACAGACCTCCCTGACACATTTTCACACTGCGTGTTTTTACCTAAAATATATAAAGTGTAGTAGTTATAATCGCATATAAGGAATATGATTAAAAGATATTTCATAAATAATTGAAGAGTATTAAAAATCCAAAGAAAAATTCTGTCGTCTGCATGTGATTTCTTTGATCGATACACATGCAAACATTACTAACAAAATCAATGGAGTTACACGGAACAGCCGTCAAACTGACCCATATCGTCTTTTTATAGGAGAAACAATATGTAAAATATTGGGCTGTTAGTAGAATAGAAATAAAGTTCTTGCTATCGTGCATGTTGCAGTATAACCTCCTCGGTCTCAAAATGTTGTTTGAAATATAAAAGCCTCGGCTAACAACTAGGCTTTTATATTTCAAAACAACATTTCTCGACCTCGGAGGTTATTCTGCAACATTCACGAAAACTTGTACTTTTTTCTTAAATTACAATACCAGCACCAATTTTCCAGCCGTCATTGGATGAATCATTTAAAGTTTTTTGCAATTGAAATGAAAAAAATGATATACATTAGCTCAAATGTACATTGTAGGTACTTAATTTAGCTATACGCTCCATTTCTTAATATGTGTTATCATCTTCACAAATCAAGAGTTCCTGACCCACTCAGCTCTACATAAACACTTGACCGAACTGACGTAATATTGACAAATTGTTTAAAAAGGTGAGATATCCTCGCTAGAACATGAGTACATTCATACAAATTTCTCATCAAATTAATGTTTAACGGACTATTTCATGTGCATTATGTATTTCAGTCTCAAAGTTTGACCCTAGAAGTTTATAAAAAAAAATGTTTACATGATTTTTACGATGCAAACTAATGATAAAGCAAAAAATTATCAGCATTTGGACAGGTTTTTTTTGCATTGTATATAACATAGTTTGCAATGCGTGTTAAATAAATCTACAAATAAGTCTACAAAAATTAGTTAAACTTACCTCGATATTCTGTTCCACTGAACGCTACGCGTTCGGAATGTTTACTCGCGTTGATAAACAGTGCTACCTATATCTGTTTTCTTCCGTGTCTTCACTGTGATCGGGTTGCTTGGTAAAATCATAGATATGTTCATTGCTTTTGGTGTGCAATGCCATCTTTTAAATAAAAATAAATTGATGTTTGTATTGTGTAAATGCTTGTAATATTGTGCCAAGCGTTTATGTTTAAGAGGTTATCTTAAGTTATTGAAATGGACATGTTTTGTTCTTAGTTTTGCTTTCAAAATCTCTGAATGATTAATCATTATTGTTCCAAGTAAGACTTCATTTGTTGTAAAAATTAAAAAAATAATTGATATTCTTAGGGACAACCATTGTTCCTTGCCAATAACAGCTTTATTTGCATTACAATTGGTGAATTTCAAATAATCTGAATGATTACGAAACAAACAAAACATAAAAAAATGATTAATTTTAATGATTTCAAAACAGCACATTTACTACATTTACAAACAAGACAATGATAATGCTCCAAATTTCTTTCTATAAAGCCTTATTTCATTTCAAGATTTTAATATGGCTGGCTAATTTGATGGTTTGCATAAACCCACTGTTCAGATCTTTTGGTAAAAAGTATTCATTGTTTTTTACACTTGTTACTCAGTAAGATGTTAAGAAAATGAATATTTTATAACAGTTTGTTTTCTTTTCTTAGCTATGAAGTACAGTGGTGTATATTCATTTTTGTTGATCATTGGAGTGTATTTGTTTATATTTTTGCGCATACTGTATACATTTTTTCAATAATGCGTCTTATTGTAAAGTAATTCAACATTGCAAACAACTAAGGTCATTTAAATGTATGTTTTCAGAAAATTGTGATACTGAAATATTAAATTGTATTCCAGATTTTATTCAGATTCAACGAGTTCCTCTTATATTGTTGCGTCATTCTTTAAATAGTTATTGCAGTGCGTATTATCATATTAGCCGAAGTTATGTAAACAATCCTGAATCTCAAAATCACTGATGATTTGAAAATTTGTTTATTTTCATATCGTTTAACGTTGGTGATTCAATGCATAAAACTGTTTTTATGTGGCTACTGTTTTTTGCACAAAATATATGCTCTGTATTTTGTTTTGACAAGTACCCAGATTTTTTTTTAGAAAATAGACAATTTTACTGCAAAACTAAAAGGGTCTAATTGAATCATGTGGTCTACATTTGAAGACATAACATTTGCAGCGGTGTCTTAGACACTTCTAGACAATGATGGCTTTTATTCTTAAGAATTGTTTGGAACATCTTCAGTAGGTCCAACATTTCTATGTTTTTTCTTAACATAAACAATGACAACAATGGATATACAAAGTACTCCAACGCAAAAAACAACAATAACAATGGTCTTCCAGTTAAATGAATCATCGTCGGAAACTGACCCTTGCCTTGTTGAATTAATAACTGTAAAAAGAAGAATAAGAACATACTAAGAAATGTTTTTCAAACAGTATGGTCAATATAAAAAAGTTTTGGAAGAAATATATTACCTTGATAGTGTAGAGCACAACTTTGATAACAGTTGATATCAGTTTTTTGCATTTTTCGATGAATCATAGAACATTCTTTGTTCATGATGCATACAATAAAATCTACAAAACTACATCCCCTTTAATTCCCTCATGAGCTAATAAAAATGGACAATCCAAAGACATTGATCCCTGGCATTTTAACAAATCACCAGTTGATACCTCTTTCTTTAAACACTCAACAGCTGGAGAAACGCTGGCTAAATACCCAACCTTGGGAGTTGAGCGAGGGGATTAAACACTTTCCACATTAATATGATACAATGCTTATTATGTTGAACCACATAGGCCTACTTTGTTCCTTTTTTGTATATTCTGTGTCCAAAATTATTCGTAATTGCTTTAGTAACCAACTTTTTAAAATTTACATAAAGAAACAACTCCATGGCTTGACATTTAGAAGAGCGGGCAGAATTGAAAAATTGATGATATAAACATGAACGTGGCCTCAATTCTTTTTACTGCAACTGACTAAAACAAGTTAACTATTAAACTTTTGATTTCAAACAATTGAGTGGGTATTTAGTGCGCCGTATCCATGGACTTTGTTCTTTAGGTCAAATTATACTCTAATTCTATCACTGTTCCAAATTAGATTTTTTGATAAAAGAATGTTTAATAAAAGCAATCTGGAAGGGAGGGAATCAGCCCCAATCTTCTTCCCGTTTTATGTATGCATACATTTATACATCATTTATTCATATAGACGCAGGTCACAATCTGTTCAGTGTTTATAAATAAATGTATATAGTTTAGTACCAATCCGTCGGAGTAGAAAAATGTATGAAATTTTATAAAAAATGCTTGTGTTCATATTCATTTAAATATTTCAAACAGTTTAAACAAAAGCTGTCAGAGCCAAAGTATCTCGCCATGACATTAATTAGTCAAACCGCGTTCCGTGACATCCAGTTCTGGAAAGTTATTTCCACCAAGACCACAATCGCATCAAATTGTTCCATTTTATCTATTTAATCTTATTGTATAAAGTAGGTTGGCACCTGATATATCAATGATGTCAATCATCCAAAAACATATTGGATATAAAGATGGGGACTTATGATGTTCATCTATCTTATTTGTGACTTATGGCACATGCAATTATTTAAAATATAAAGTCCCAAACACAAATGATAATTTTCCTTAAATTATTTCTACAATTTGGCACGGTAATTGATATTTAAAGAAAGGTACTGGTAGTGCCATTTTGTACTGATATTTACAGATATAGAACTGTAAGTGTTGAGAGTTGCTTATATTTACTGATAATTTTACTGTTGTTACTGATAATTGTTATGGGTCCCGATATTTATTGATATTTACTGATGTTTTTGCTGTGAGTTCTGATAATTACTGATATTTACTGAGATTCACTGTTCGTATTGAGAGTTTCTGGTATTCACTGATAATATTTTTAAAGCCCAAAACTTTGTCTTTTAATTATTAAAATCACATACTTCAGATTTAACAATCTTAACAAATACCGGAAATTTTCCTAAAGGCAAAAAGAGAAAAAGATTTAAGTTTTATCAACGGTAACTTCTATTATACAACCACAGAAAATTAGATGTGATTTTTCTTATATTATCTGCTCTTTTATTTTAATGTTAATTTTTTTCTTTTTGTTCAGAGACTGTTCCAAGTTTTATTTTAGCTGATTAACACAATTCAGTACATAAATAAATGGATGAAAAAATTATGTAATAGCTATATATCTCATCCCTGTGCGGAAATCAACTCGATACTACAGTGTCGCAATGTATGTCTATAACAATCCATCCTAAAACATCTTTGATAAAAATTTTAACCACTTTATATAATTGATAGATACATCTATTGATTCCCAATTTTGAGCAATCAATTCATTTAATGAACCATTTAAAATAATTATAAACTTGAGATGTTTTATCCCGGCCATAATCACTAATTTTGTTTCAAAAAAAAAAATCAAACACTTTTGTTTCACGGTGTATTTCCCGGCCATTTACATCTGTTTGTCTGCGTGCTGTCTGTTAGTTCAAAAAGAATTTATTCTGCATGGACTTTATCTATATAATAGTTGAATTATCAAGAAAAATCAGTTTAATTGTGTGTCCTTTTTTCAAAATTAGAACCGAATGTACATTTAGCCGCTGGTCATATTCCCGCATACTAGTGCATGAATAAAGTATTTGTGTGTGTGTGTGTGAGAGAGAGAGAGAAAGAGAGAGAGAGAGAGAGAGAGAGAGAGAGAGAGAGTTTACAATCAAGTCTCTGTTAAGACCGGCGGTTGTGATGCTGTAATGGGACTTAATCGGGCATACGCCTTTCTGTCTTGACGCTTCAAAATACCTTTTAGTAGATAATGAAAAAAATGACAATAACAAACCGTAAACCATCTCAAAAATACAAATTCAAAGCAGAGCAACACGGACCTCCAAATAGATAGAGGTAGTATCAGGTGCCTAGGAGGAGTGAGCATCCTCCATCTATGAGAGAGAGAGAGAGAGAGAGAGGGAGAGAGAGTATGTTTGTGTGTGAGAGAGAGAGAGAGAGAGCGAGAGAGAGGAGAGAGAGAAAGATCATAAGCATGATAAGCCGTAACACTTTTTCACTATACATTATTGGTGTCTTTTGTAGTATAATAAAAGTTTCACTTTGAATTAACATTCTTAGGATAATGGATACCTCTAAACGTATATTAGATAACGTCATACACAAGGTGGCAGACTGACAATTTACAAGGTTAAATTGCGACAATCACATCTCTTTGATCCGCTGAAAGTATGTATACTGT
Organism: Magallana gigas; assembly: GCF_902806645.1. Classification (NCBI taxonomy): domain Eukaryota; kingdom Metazoa; phylum Mollusca; class Bivalvia; order Ostreida; family Ostreidae; genus Magallana; species Magallana gigas. Next base: position 25,505,012 of record NC_047567.1, on the reverse strand, counting down.
ACACAAATACTGCCTCGCTAATCTTTCTGTGAAGTAAATCTTCAAAGACATTTTGAACACCTGACCTGAAGAATATGGAGGTTTATAAAAAAAATTGTCAACCGCATTTAAAAATTAAATATTTACGTAGATTTTGCCTTTAGTTTTCAATTTTTGACCGGCTTTCTAACAAAAGTTTAGAGTGTGATATGTGTGATTCAAAAGTTCAAAAGAAGCTATTAAATAGATAAAAAGAATATATTATATATAAACAATTTCAATACTTGGTTTGTGCATTATAGTTAGTCCAGGTTGTAAAACTTTTTCCCATAAGATATGCTTGTTTTACAAACTTGATTTTGTTTATCTTAATAATCGAATGTAAAAACATACTGGCATTTTATTCCACAGATAATTTGAATTTTACTATCTATTTAAAAGAATCATTTCTTGATACCATAATTGATTTATATACGTGCTCATGAATTTTGTGGATAAAGTGAAAATCATAGTTTCAAGGTTTCGTAAATTCGTAGCTAATGGTCATATCAACACAAAATATTAATAGAAATTGCACTTCAACAAATATTAAATTTCGTGGACAAACATAACGAAAATCCACGAAAATTGATATTCAACAAATATTGATAAAAACAAAATTATAAATATAAGGAAAGATATGGTTATGTGTTCCCTGTAGATGACTTTTATATCCAGTAAACATAAAACAAATGTAAAAACTGTTCTTCTGTATTGCTTTTCTAATCTGCTACTTTATTAATTTTAACATTTAAAACTTTCTTGCGTTCATATCTTTTTAAATCAAAACATGTTCTATTTCATGAATAACTTACATGTACCGGTATTACAATGTATTACAAAGGAGAAAAATTCGGTTTGTATAATATCAGGACATGTGATGTTTCTAGCATATTTAATTATTGTTGCATTAGTCACGATATCAAGTTTTGTTACTTTACTGAGCCAGTTGTACCATGCTCTATTTATATGCATACATGAGGACTCACCGCTTGACGAGCAACTCGTATGCAGTGTTGTGGATGTTTCTACTGAATAACAATCATTTAAATGTTATGAGCGCAAGTGCAGCATCATGACTACGACTTGAAACTTTGAATTGCTGTGTGATAAGTGTTTGGTGACTGCAAAATTCTACCTTACTATGAGTGCATTATGAGCTAATTTGTTTATTACCTGTATTCATTTCTAAAAAAAATAAAAATGAAAACCATCATAAAATTTGACTTTTCGTGAGTTTGTTTTTACTTTAGGGTATTGCGTTTTAGTGACAAACTCACCTAGTTCATTGTGTTTATGCAACAGGACTTAGACCTTTATGTTCCATATGTCCTAATAAGTAGGAGAGAGTAACCAAAAATTGTCGATAGGCAGCAAAGCCAATCAGCAATATAATAGCCAGCATAAAACATATATTCTTTCAGAATTCAAAGGGTTAAGCGTAAATCGTGATTATTTACAACTAATATGCTAAATGCTCACTAAAGATGAATGATAATTATCCGCCAAATCTTGGTTTTATAGGAAACGTGTCCTAGCTGTTTCGCTCGGCTCCGAAAGAAAACAAGGGATGTAACTCAATTTCATCAGATTTGTGAACTCCTACTGTTAAATATCGCAACAATTGATGGGAAAGAATACCGTAAGAAATATGTGATTTTCGGATAATGCGTGCTTTTTAACAAAACTGAAAAGCTGAGGTAAGTTTGATTCACATCAGGTACATGCATTTAATACGGTTAACAAAATTTTAATATCGTTTTATGGCGATTTAGCGATGTTTTATCATTGCAATGATTCGGCACGTTTACATGTAAAAGTATGATGAGAGCCTTAAGGAGAAACGTGATGATTATCAATTTTGTCTGAGGCAGCATTAATAAAACAATAATCCTTGTAAAATAAATACTGATTCGTGGTGATCAAAATAATAAATTTTTAACGGGATATTTTTAGAGCATTCTATATAACTTTTTTTTGCACTATGAAAGAAATATATTGAAATGAACGGCAAAATATTGATAAAAAATTCAGAAGGGAACATTAATTCTGTCTGTTAAAGGAGTATAGAAATGAAAATTACGTAGATATTTCATCAGATTCATAAATGTCAGCAATTCTCATTATTTTTAATTAATAAGCTTGATTATTATACCATTTTATCAAAGTACATATATTTTTATTTAAGCAAGGAATGCTTGTTTTTGGATGCCGTTGGTCCTATAACACACCAGGTCGTGTAGACAAATTGAATACCGCGCTTTAGCGTGATGACATTTATACTTGTGTTCAGATGCCGTGACAAGGCTACGAGTGTTAAAGAAAATTGATTATCACAAATTTTCTATGCAAACAAAAGGAGGAAAACAGACTGATTTTAAAAATTCATAGATGTAGATTCTGTCCTAATCATATGTGTACTTACTTTCAGGGTAAATGTTGGCTAAATATCCGACTTTTGGAGTGAAACCATCACTAAAGAACATAATGGTCAATGAGGATCCAGTTGATGTAATTATGCCAGGAATAGTAGTTCCACACAACTGCTGGATTAGCGTTGAGTTAGTTGTATCTCCTAGAAAAAAGAAAAAACCCGTTTAAATCAAGAAATAAAGATCCAATGATGGAAAACTAGGTTTCTTTGAGTTACTTACAGACTGAGCGATTGAATATTTATGTATAAAAAACATTTTTTTTTTAAATCCTTGCAATAATAAATATTCATCTAATCATAACAACTGTTGGCGCCGTTAGATTCGAGGTCTAGAAATAGAAACTCCATCTTCACTTTCCCATTGGGGTTTGTATAAGTGTAAAAACACACGCGGTTTCTGAAATGAGAGATGTCAAAAACTCAAGAAAATCGGTAATATATACCTAAAACCAACTTACTCCTTTCTTAAAACAACTGAGTTTCATGATTTATAAAATATGTCACGAGAACATTTATATACAATAAACGAAAAAAAGCTAGGAGTTTTGATTTTAAAAGTGGTTAGAAACAAATTCCATGGTATCTTGAAAAATTATCGTTTTATATAATTAAAATTGTTCATGCCTTCTGAAATTTTCGTTTATTTTTTAAACAATATCTAAAAATAAATGAAATAAGGATTGGTTAAAAAAAATCAGATACCAGTCCTGTAGAGTGAAATTTCTGTGCTAAAATTCCAGTAAGTACACGTATTTCTCAAAGATAGCATTGCAACAAATATTAACGATAAAATAATTTGCATAGCATATTCAGTAAAAAAAACAAAATTGTGGAAATCTTACATTGGGTACGTAGCAGGAAACAGCGGCGAAGAGAGAGTCACAGAACCTGATAGATCAACATTATTTGATGTTCCATTGGAAGCACAGTTTGCTAAAAGAAGCAACGTTAAGATAAATCATCAACGGTACATACAAAATTGTATCTATACTATCAAGAGAAACAATATGAATATGTTAAAACCAATCTTACCTCTAACCCCCCCCCCCCTTCCACTCCAAAAAAAAAAATGAAAAGAAAAATAAGGAAAGGAATTAATGGTGTAACAAAAAAAAATTAAATTAACTCATGACCGATTATAAATCTAAAAATGTGTGTATTTACTTCAAAAAATTACGCTGCTGTTTTTTTTCCATTAGTTGCTTTCCTATCTTGGTCCTTTAAAAAATCGTCTTACACAATTATTGATTGTATAATATGTCCTTTTTATTTATAACTTCTTAATGTATGAAAATTGACCTGAAAGTATATCTCTGATATTTTGCATTTATCATATATATATATATATATATATATATATATAAATATATATATATATATATATATATATATATATATATATATATATATATATATATATATATATATATATATATATATATATATATATATATACTTTTTGTATCAAACTATTTGGTTTGAGCGGATAAACTGAACTAGACTGGAAAAAATACAGGTTTTGGCATAATTATAATTTATAGTGACGTCACTATAGCCACTTAAGCGCCTATTAATCCTGAACCACATATTTTATACTGTTATAATCAAGGGTAGTATTGGTATAAACTAAAGTTTATCAGTTATATCAGTCGCTATCAGTTTAAAAAATAAAACAATTCTAGCCTTTTGATATCGATTGCAACAAGTTTTTCAATAGACCCAACGAAACTACATCAACCTCGGAATTCGGCCTCGGTCGATAAATACTCATCAACTCTATAAGACATATTTTGACCGTATCAAAGGGCTATAATTGTAAAGTGTAAAACTCACTAAAAGAGAATCATATTATGGAACCTAAACTTGACTAAAATTCCTTACATTCATCCTTTCCATAAACAATGGATACTTTGAAGCCATTTTCCCTTCCCGAATTAGTGGTGCTGTCAGTGGTTAACTTTGCATATATTTTATTTCCGGTTGATGTTTTTGCAGTCAGTGTTGTCCCACAAGTAGAACAACAGATAGAGGGAACAATAGTTGGGGCGCTGTCTGAATCACCTGCAATACATTAATTCGTTAGTTTATGACGCAAGACTGGACTTGTGCCACATGAACAAGTGAAATATTTTATACGCATATGTGTAAAACCAGCACTGTTCACCTTATTTATAAATTCTCACGAATACCAACACTGAATCAGTTTATTCCGTCCATTTACAAAAAAAAGGATCTCCACTTTTAAAAAAAAAATTAATGTTTAATATTTTTTTAAATTTACGTTTAAAAATATTTGCTTATCATATTAAGAGAACAATGTGTTGCCCCCCCCCCCCCCCCCCCCACCCCCACCATGTAATAAATGGAATTGAAAATAAGGAAACCATTGAACCGCTAAAGAGCTGAAGGATTAGAATTTTCATGATTTTTTTTTCTTTTTGCTTGCAAAGATTTTTTGGGTTAGGCTGCCATCCACCCACCCACCCCCTTTAAAAAAAGGCGCTGCTACGTACATGTATACGTTTCAGGAAATTACCGTAATTATAGTGAATAAAATAAATGTGAGCATTCATCCAAATGAGTGCAATTTACAACTGTTTCCAATGTCCTTATTCGTCAGCTGTTCTTTAGCTTAGCATTTGCAAGATTTGGAGAGGATTTTGGTCATTTCAGCAGATTTACAATAACTTCAATTAGAGTAATTTCCTCTTATCAGTGCTTATTGTGACGTCAAAGCTGACGTTGGTTAAATGTCGTCTTACTCTTTAAAATTCACCTGAGAAATAAAAGTACGCGAAGTATACTGTTTTATTTACTTAAAAAGCATGATGTTCTTAAAATTACACATCTTGAATGCTTCTCAAAAGTTTTACTTTGATTCTTGACTTATAAAAAAAATGTGTTCTTTGACATTCATCAATATATTTTTATTTGAGAAAATATTATCGCAAATTTATCGAGTTTTGATTGAGGAAAATATTTTTCTGATGTATTGAACACAACAAAAAAATAAACTTTGGATAAAAAAGTAGTTGAGACTGTTCTCCAAACTAATTGTTTCAAGAAATAGATATTCGATACACTGATAACACTTCAAATTAATTTTGTGATGTATAGTCCATTACGTTTCATCTATGACTTTTCTAATATGTAAAATTGCTGTAAATTATATAAAATAACAAGGAATCATTCTTTAAATATTATGAGGTGACCAAATACAGTTTAGTGTGATCAAATCTATCAAAAAATCTGTCATGATATTATTGGATTTGATACCCCCCCCCCCCCCAAAAAAATTGACCATATTTAATGACCCCAAAATACTCAAATAATGAGTGTTTTATTCCTTTAATGATTTAGTTTCTACATAACGAACTGTCTTCTATACTCACGTTGGGTATGTTCCTGATGCAGGATACCTGCAGCTTTCATACGCACTGGTTAGTGTAATAATAGAAGGGGTTCCGCAACTGAGATATACATCTGAAACACCACCAATATCAGCGTATTTAGAAAAACTAAATGAATTACCGTACTGAGTAATGCAATAAAGTTAAGTACAGGCATGTGGCATCGATTTTGAAAGATTTTTTTTTTAGGGGGGGGGGGATACTCATCGAAAAATCTTGACAAGCGAAATAAAAAGAAACTTCTTAAAATTATGAAAACCCTAATTCGTACCCATAACTTCATAAAACATGAACATCAATTTCACAGTTAATTTCCCCCTTTCTATTCCATTTTTACATGCTCCAAAAAGGATGGGGCAACTCCATGTTAATGTACTTTTTGCAGTATTACTCTTACAGCTTAAGAGACCAACAGTTGAAATTTCAATGGATATATGCCGCAATATTTTGTATACCCTGTTTGAGTTCCAGTGTTTTTCTAATCTGAAAAAAATTAATATTAATGTATTTCATCTTACCTACTCATAACAAGATATCAGTGCGTTCTTTTCTTTATCGTCCGACTGCGTAGTACTACGTAAATCGCCATGAATTCTCCCGTCATAAATATCAAACACATTCTACGCATGTTTTAAAAGATTTGAAAAACACTGTTTGAGCTTTATCGCATGTTGGCATTGCAAGAATGTCTTCTTTAAACTTTCATTATTCTAAATTGTCAAAAAATGGTTGTTCAAAGATGGCGCTAGTGCTGGTAACAGGTGCGTGAAGAGCTCAGGAAAAATAGTCAGGATATCTCGATACCGGCACATTAGTGATCCTTTTCGGATTTACAATTCTCACATCTGTGACTTTCAAGGTATATTTTGAGAGTTTCATCTTATATTTCCTTACATTTTGTGTTTTATGAACAAAAACTGTTTATTCTCTGACTACCGGTGAGTAGTGCTCTGGACAATCGATTCATAACATATATACGTGGCTTACTGTGTTTACATTTATCTTGAACTTATCCTAAGCAGTGTTTTTGTATATGAATACACTGGATAGTTTTGTTAAATAAATGCCACCAAAAAAATCTACTAAAAAAACAGACGAAATCGGTCCTGAAAATACCCCGGAGCAGACCTGTGATAACGGCACTATGTCCGAGGTAAACAAAACTCTAATTCTCATACAACAGGACATCAAAGAGGTCAAAATGGAACTTCAAAAAACAATTAAAGACGATAAGCTGGAATCTTTGGTCTCTTCGATTGTTAAACGGATCGTCGAACAAAACAACCAAAAAATAGAAACTAAAATTAAAGACGAAATAAACAAAAAGTGTGAAGAACTAGAAAAATGTTACAACACAAAAATTCTAAAAATGGAAAACAACATTGAAAACCTTGAAAAAGGTTGTGTAAATCGGGACAATGTGACAGGGCCCAAGGACAATCTGCAGTAAGAGTGCTAGAAAGGGTTTTCGTAAAAGCAACAATTTATTTAAAGCATTGTATGAGTGTTTGCAAATATACACGTTTATTTTTTATATGCGTGATTTGTACCATTTTAAAAAACAGTAATCGGCAAATGACGAAGAAAGACGTCGATTTAGAGTGTTATAAAGTTATCTCAAAGAAATTATATTTGCCTTAGAGATTTTAAGTTAATGTGATATTTATACCTCACGTGCGGTAAACAGCTCATCTTAATTAAGCGCTAAAACGTTAAACTGTCATGATATTTTAATTTCTTTTAAGTCACAAAGTTCTAGTCGGTCAAAATCTATGGTCAGTCATGGTGTGTTACAGGTAATTTCAGTTTAACATCGAGAACTTTGTACCCCATGCTTCTTTTAAGGGGCATGTCTCCTTTGAATATAATTCAAGATGAAGCACCTTTGATGAATACCAATACAGTATATCCATTCCAAAAGTAGGATTAAACACATATCTACAGACAGTTTAACATCCAAGAGTATAGATTTAATTCGGGGATTTACATCTTGATTGTAAAACATGTAAAAATCAAAGTACTGAAGTACTGACGGGAATTGATTTTATCGATTATCATTTATTTTAAAATCAACTTATCTTGCTTGGCAATGAGTTTCTAGTATGTATTTAAATTACGCACTTTTTTATAATATGGATTTTAATTAGACTTTTCAGACAAGAATTTAGAGAAACCCTATATAAATCATGTTGTGTAATATTACAAGATAGACGCTCAGTGTCTGAGTTATTCTCCGACAAGCAAGAGAGCCTCTCTGTTTATCGGAGATTTACAGAGAGAGCCAAGCGTTTGGTTGAACGAGACTATATTAAACTCTGGCGTAGGAATACATGAGTCTACAAAAATATCTAAATTGTTCGTATTATATAAAATCTGACTATTTTCAAAGTGTTTATAGATAAGTTTCCTTGAAAAACAATGCTTCAGCATACATTACATCGAATTTTTATATATTCAAGAACTATGACATGTCAGCGGTGATGATTTGTGCTAAGGTCCAAACACTGTTTCACTTTCGGTTTGCCAGAGTAACTGTATAGGAGAGCTGATTAAAATCAACTCCCAAAAAAACAGCCATGTTGGTATCAGAAAGGAGATCTCTGTCACAAATCTCTGGCAGGCGTTCTTATGTTACCACAGAGTGTATTGCGAGTTCTTTTCGGGTAATTCAAATCGTTAGCTTAAAAATACAAAACGTCCCGACAAAAATAATATTGCTGACTATTCGTGTGGTTCATATTACTTTACTACTAATTTAGTCAATGATTTTGATCATTTTGATTAAATGACACTCACGCCGTATCGTATTAACAGGACACCGGTAGAAGAGGCGAGGTCAGTTACATGTATTTAGGATATTCCATGATATCAGTTTCTACAATTTAGTTGTAAAGAAAGCTTTTGACATCGTTAATATGATGGGATTTTGGAAACATAGAATCAAGATTATGTCGCTCGGAAAACAAACTGTATCACTAAATAATTCTAACTTAAGCATATCAATTGAGGGAGGTTTGCACAACCACTTTCAGTAGCATATTTACATGTAGAAAAATCGTAGGAAAAAAATTAATAAATTTTCAACGAAATACTGTATATTTTCCGAACACCCCATTAAAAATTTGAATATCCCTATATACATGTATAGAGATATCTGGTTAGTTTTTTTTTTGAGGGGGGGGGGGGGGGGTCAGATAAATTTCCACTCTGATGAGTTTTTAAAATTCTTTTGTAGGTGTGAATTTTTGTGTTTTGCGGAAAAAAGCTTAAAATATCTTGATTTGCTTATATTTGTGCGTTGTATAATGAAAAACGTTCTAAATACAAACAATTCTGTTTTGATTTTGGAACGCGTAAAAGGTAAGGGATCTTTAAGAAAATAAAAACAAATTCTTACCGCATTCTACTGGACAAAAGAAGGTCAACAGTATCACCACTACTGAAAGGGCAGTCCCATACCAAGTTACCATGTGTTTCATGTATCCATTGACATCACAAGATAGGACTAAGCGTTTCTTGTTTATATCATTCTGCGTAGAAAAAAATAGTTCATTGATTACAGTTTGTATCCTTGCTTTGATACGGAATGTTCATAAAATTTCATTCAAATATGGCCAGATTTTTAAATTTTTGTTTTAATGTTTTGTTTTGTACGGGCTCTTAGTTTGATTTTTTTTCGTTTATGAAAATTAAAAAAAATTTCTTTTTAAACACTAAGCAAATGCGAGCAGCACAATGTCTCTTGTTGAAAATCCTCCGAGAACTGAGAAATCATTAGACATTTTTAACTGGAGTTTGTATCATAGTCGACGAATTTTGAAATAAAGACATTCCTGATTAAAATCTGATTCCTTCTGATGCATGTCAACACAACATAATAATGTCTTCACCAAAACATTTCTAATGATCAATGTGTCTTCAGACGAACTGTCGTATCTTAACCAAAGATTGATTTTCTAGTGGGGATGACAACATGCATGTTGTTTAAAAAAAGATATGTCATTGTTATCTCTACCCCCTGTGTACAACGTGTTAGCATGCTCCAGAAAAAAATAAAAACCTTTATCTACCTTTTAAGTTATCTATGATGACGTGGTTTTACAATTATCAAACGACGGCTTCTTAGAATTTGTATCTCTTCAATGTCTCCTAGGTTTGGTAATTTTAGAGTGAATTATTAAGCATATACATGTATTTTGCTATCATTTACATTAGATATTTAGTGTGTCATCGTTATCTCTTTGATATTGTTAAAAAAAAACTAGACACGTAGATCTATAAAACTCTTTTACACTGTTTAGATTGTTGCTTAGTTTTTTTCCCACAACTGGTTTATTCTGTTTGTAATGAGACATTCTTAAATAAGGGCTAGGTTTATATAAAGGGTACATATTAAGACAAAAAAGTCTTTGCAATGAATCTTTAGACCAACGAAAATGCGAATCCTATCTAACATATATGACCAATATGATTAGGCTAATGTTCCTATGATTTCTGAAATGTTGTTACTTATTAAACACAGATAGAGAGAGAGAGAGAAAGAGAGAGAGAGAGAGATAGATAGATAGAGAGAGAGAGAGAGAGAGAGAGAGAGAGAGAGAGAGAAGAGAGAGAACCCAAACAAACTACCTGAAAAGAATTTCTTTAGTTCATTTGCCTAATCATTAGGATGAATCAGTATTTTACCACCATGAAATATGAAAGAGGGCGGATTTTGTAACTTTATCCTTGCAATAGCTTTTGCTATGCGCCACCACTTTCCAGGTGAAATGGATTTACCAAACAGCTATTAAATCAGTTTGGCTTTGAAATCTCTCCGAATAATTTGCACCACATCTGTTACTTCATTACGTAATTGTCAAAATTTTTAGCTCACCTGATCCGAAAGTTCCAGAGTAAGCTTCTTTGATCACTTGCTGAACCTGTCCGTTCGTCTTTTCATCTGTCCGTCTGTAAACTATTCACATTTTGACTTAAAAATACATTATGATTTCCTATTTCAGAGAAGGGGGTGGTTTAAAGACAACATTTTGGGGCATGTACTTATCACCATTTGATGCACCATAATGACATTAGAAACAAGAATATATAGTTTAATTGTGGGGATCTCAACAGTTTTCAAGATATTTGCTATTTTCCTCTTTCTTGGGGTCAGAACAATCCCATATATAGGTTCATAGCCTACATCATATTTGATGCATCATATCTACACTTACTTACATGTATTTACACAATACAAAATATCACAGGGTCATAATGGGGTGACTCAATAGTGTAAGTCTGCCAAACGAAAAAATAATGTTTGCATTAAAAAAACAGAAATGTGCAAATGCGATAGGATAGGTAACGATGGAAAGGATAATAGGTAACGATGATAAGATTATCTAAATATTAAAAGACTATGATACAGCATGCTGGCAAAGGGTGATCACTTATTTATAAGTGAAAGTAATACTTATATGAACCAGTGTCTCTTAATATTGCGCTACTACATGTGATATCTTTAGTTACCTATATTGGTCAACATCATAATGGTAATCAAACTAAAACACAATATAAATCCCTTTAACTGATCATCACAAAAGAAACGTTTATGTATGTTAATTAATATTTTTTGCATAAAGAAAACACATACCTGTATGTACACCACATGAACCCCATCTAACCAAAGAGCTGGGTAAATATTAGTGCCTACTAATGCGACCTGCAGACATGTGTTGTGTACGCAACTTCAGACAAAGATCAGTTATTTGTAACATGCATTTCGTTTTATGTCTTAATTCTTTAAAACACATTGCACTAATTCATTAGGTAAATAAATATGTAATTTAAAGTACACATTTTAGCTTTAAGATCAATTCTATGTAAGAATCAAAGATTTATAAAAGGGTCTGGCCAGGCATAGTCACCAATTTTCCTTATATTTCCTTATATAACATGGACACACGTAAGTGTAAAACGCAAAAAACCCCACTAAAAGTTGGTTGCTAGGGGTACCGTTGCCATAGCAATTGAGGCTAAAGATGGAAAAATAGCAAAACTTGCCTACTTTGAAGCCATATTAGAAGGTTTTACCCACTAATGTAAAGTATCAAAGACCTAAAACAGTATTTTTCCTATATTCAATTATTTATTTATATCAGAAAATTGATGGAGAAACCAATCGGTTTTTTAATAAGCCGAAATGGAAAACTGTTAAATTCCTACATCCTTATCAATCTCCATGCTATATATAGTTTATTATGAACATTGACATCCGTTGCTATGGCAACAAGGGCAAAAAATAGGAAAAACTGAGAAATTGAAGATGATTTTGATATGCTTTATTTCCCAATTTTAGATTTTTTTTGTAATTGTTTTCATTGGAACTTGTAAAAATATATCTAAAGTTTCATTATATACCTCAAAAATCATTGTTATGCAACAAAGAAGTGTTGTTGCTAAAGAAAATTAAGTTGCGTAAAAACTCACACAGAAACTCTTACTTTTTGAAAAGTCCACAGCAACGGCAGTTATTTTTAGAAAATTTCAGATTTTTTTCAAGTGTCATTCACGTTTTGGATATATTTTATATTTTCTCACCATTTGATTTTATATATTTATTCATTACAAGTGAATAATATCCATTCAAAGATGCCTAAAAATATATACATTTTATACATCAGAAGAGTTTTTGAATAAAAAAAAAACAACATAATAATTTTTCTTATTTTTAAGCTCGTTACCATAGCAACGGTTCTCAATTTTTATATTTAAATTCCTAATTGCAGAATCATAAAAGTGTTTACAAAAAAATCCAAGATTTGCACTTTTTTTCAAATTAAATGAAGAAAACAGATTTTTAAATTTCTGTTTAGAAACCCTGGAAACGCTCTAAAATTTGCATTTCTCCATGAGTTATTTCTTTCTTTTGAAAAATGATAACTATTTTTAATAATATATTCTACCCTGGAAACCCCAAGTTCTGCACATTACTCACAATATGTTCTCAAATAAGCATTAAAATGCAATTTTTACGTCTTTACAATCGGTTACCATGGCAACAGGATCACAACAAACATATGGTGTTCGGCTTTTTTACTCACCAAAGTCTATCAAATTGTCAAGTATTAAGAAAATCCGTGACTATGCGTGGCCACCGAATTTTGATTCTTACATAGAATTGATCTTTAAAAGGTGGTACAGACACCTGAATATTGTAATGTCCTCCCTATTTAAATAACAAATAAAGTATAAATATTATATTTTCCTTATGTTACTTAGCAGTGAAGCGCAATGGGTTAGAGCGTTAAGTACATGTACGTGTCTGTACGTTGAAAGTTTAAATCCAGCTGGGGCGTTTCTATTTTTTTACTTAAGTTTCCAAAAATTACTTTTTTGTGCCAAATGCATGTATTATAAAATTTTAAAATTCTAAAACATTGCTTTGAAATAAATTTGATTAAAACGCAGTTTTATCCACATAAATATCAACATTTGTCATATACCACCTTAAATCAGTAATCATATCTTCTATACTGTCAGTTCTGCATTGAAAATCTTTGCGCAATAAAATTATGTCATTTATTTTGCAATGTTTACAATCTTCTTTAATGCAACTTCATGTACAAGCGTTCGTTGTTATCCAAATGATCTGATGTTAATTTCTCCATGAGGAATTTAATGGGAAAGGGGTGAGATACATGTAATTGTGTTTGCAGGGGTGGGGGGATAGAATTGGGGTCCGAGATGTATTTTTGGTAAATTTAATGTTAACGTAAATGAATTTTCAGGGGGGGGGGGGGGTAGAAGGGCCTGGGCACCCCCCCCCCCCCCCCACTCCCACCCTTCTCTAAATTCCTGCACACGATAATGTTGAAGCAAATCTAAATGTAGCAACCGCCGAGAGAGGGAAAATTATTTAATTTTGTTTGCAATAATTAGATAGACGATACTTTCTATAACATGAAATGTTAAGATTATTGATTAGCTTAAAATTCAATTGCAAACTGTTCAACCCCAAATTGTACATAAAGTGCCATTCATGTGTATTATGGGATGGGATCTCATCCTTTTTTATAATTTTTAAAAATACCGGAAATTGCGTGTGGCCTTATTTCTTACTAAAACTGGTATAAAACAGTGTTTTTTAAGGTCAAACACTTGGTGCGGGTATTGCTTTCTAATGACAGCATCTAGTTATTATTTTGATTGGATGTTGGTGGCTAGATAGGATTAAGATACATTGTGAAAATTTTCTATTAGTTTTTTTTTTTTTTCGAAAACTTAAAACATTCTTCAGATGTTTGCAAATAGAAAAAGACAACTTTGCTTTACAAAAAATATCAAAATGGGTTTTTTTTTTGTGAAATGTGTTTTAATATTAAAATACGTGTACAAAAACATGTTCACATTCAAATAATGATCAGAAGTTTAAACATTATTTTAGGGAATTGACGCCTTTGGATTAAAACATTTACCCAGCGCATAAATAATGAATAACAGGTAAAACTTTATGTTAAACATAATAATATAGAAATTTCAATGTAAACAACATTCATCATAATAACTCTTGAATTGAAATTTGGTCAAGCTTTTGTAACTGTTTAATTCCTGAAATTGAATCACTTCGTAATAAAATAAAAGTAATGAAATGTACCATCAAATATGCACATTTTTTAGACTTTCCCTTTAACAACATTTATATTTACATTTTCCAGTGTCCCTGTCTATGATAACACTACGAATTGATTTCGTAACGTATAGTCAAATTCATTTCAAAAATAATCAAGTTGATATTCTAAAAATTTTATAAGTAGTAAGTAATCATTGTTTACACATTATGAGGTAATCAAATATAGTCGGCATGATTAAATATATCATAAAGCCCTCTGGTTTTTATTGGACCTGATCTTTCCCGACTCTTTTTTATCACTCCATTATATTCGTACTCAAAGAATCATTCCATATACGAAAATGTGTAACACTGATTTCGTGAATTTAGGATCTCCTGCAATTAATCCCATCTTGGATGAAGAAAATTATTTTAATGAATACAAGTGACACAAACAAAATATCCATATCTTAATATGTTAGCCCTGCACAAGCATACAAGCGTTAACTTAGCATTGCATAGTTTTGAATAAAGAAAATACTACATGTATTTCCTCACATATAATGAGAAGAAAAATTTAGATCGATACATTTTGCCAATCTTAATATCATTAAATCAAACTATTTAATATTTTTTTCAAGGCATTTTGATTAAATCATGTAGTTTAAAACGCAATCTCGTTTTTTTTAAACTTCATTAAACAGAATCTATTTTTTTCTGAACGTTTTGATTTTTTTCATCCATTTGAATCTCCTGTTGATTATTAGGAAGCTCTTTGTCTATAGCCCTCTTTTCTGATGTCGGCGTTATTTCACGCTGTTCTTGCTTTTTATGATAAAGAACGACAAACACTATTCCAATAGCTATAACTGTCAGTGGGATAACCACACCAACACCGATTTTCCAGCCGTCATTGGATGAACCATCTAAAGTTGTTTGAGCTGAAAAAAAAATGAAAAATGATATGTATTACAACTCAAAGGTACATTGCAAATATTTTGCTTACTTATCGGTTTTCAATTTCTCCTTACGTGACACTGAAAATTAATTGTTTGTAAGAAAACTATTTGGATTTTGTACAAGCGTTTTTAAATCTTTTAACGAGAGGTTTTGAATGTTCAATTTCACATATTTGAACGCCAGTGAATACTTCCAGCATAACACGATACTGATCATGAGCTTTTGCTGAAAAAAAATTTTTAATTACATCAATTGCCAGAAAAAAAATACAAGTTGTCATAAACATTTTCAGCAAAAAGGACCAAATAGCAACAATTAGAAACAATCACTGACAATTATGATAATTGATAAATAGCTTCGAAAAAAATGGTAAAAAAAATCAAGTTTAACTGTTGATGCTTGTTGTTTTTCCAACTGAAATGAAAAAGATCCTGAACCCGATTATATATATTTCAATTTACAATCCTGATTGAAAAAAAACAACCAGATTGAAATCAAAGTGAACCAGTTGTGTTAATGATTTGAGCTAATCAAGTCTGCTGTTTCTTGAATAAATGAATTTATCCTTAGAGATAAATTCCACTTAATTAGTAATTTTTACCAGAAATATCTCCGATATATTTCTAAAAATAATTAGAATTAAAAGTGACGTGCATTTCATGCAGGATGATTATTAATTTCTCACCAAAGACTGCTGGTTTCCGTTTTGCCGTAGCTGTAGTTATGGATTTCATGACTAACAGACAAAAATCATATGAAGTTAAAGTTAGAAATAATCATTGGTATATATTTTATAAAGAGGGGAAAATGGATATTTTGGAGTTGCAATACAAATATACTAATTATTGTATATAAATATTTATACATTTAACCATTTTTATGAAGTATTTATCTCTTATTTTAATAAAACCATCCGGAATAAAAGTTAAGTAAAATATTTTGATGCGTGGGCATAAATGATAATTCGTTAAGACTTACTTTCAAAAATAGAAAATGTTGTTAAAAGTAAGTACTGCATGCAATACAAGTTAGTATTTTAAGGACATGCATTATATTATTTGTATCAAGTGTACACTGCACGCATGTTATAAATTTAACGATTAAATGAATTTAACTTAAATAAATGACAGCCTTAATGAACTTTCAGATTTTAAGATTCCGTTCAATATCTATATACAAGCATATGTCAAGGGAAATCATGCTAGACTAGATTCCTTTGTAACTTAAAGTACATAACTCTAGATTAAGAAAAGAAATGGCCATTGTTGAAGAAAAAAAACCTGCTTATTTCTAAAAAAAAAAAAATATTGATGAAATATTGAAGAAAGAGAAAAATAAACAATCAGCTTGATAATGTACCTTTTTTTAAATTAAAAATTTCTAACAAGTTTTTGAGTTAGCAATTTATAATAAAATAAAAGCTACATTATCAAGCTGATTTAAATCAGCATGAATATTTATCTTTTGGAGTTACTTAGGTTGCATATATTTGCAGCTTATCTATATTCTGTGTTGTATAAACAAACACATTTACTGAACCTTTATCAAAAGTAGAAGGTAATATTGATGTTTTTTCAGTTTAATTTTCGTTAAAAAAAATAAGTCTCACAAAAACTTATCAATGTTAGTTGCAAAATATTCTAAAGCCTTCATGTAATATCAGTATAAAAAAACCCTTAAGTTGTTGGAATCTTTGGTTTTGTGGAAATATGAGTTCCCTTACCATTTGGTGTGTTAATCATAGTTGACGTAAAATCGATAGATGCAATTAATCGAAATATTTAAAGTCAATGTATATACATATATAAACTCTGAAGGTTTAATAATAATATTGACAAAACGAAATGATAACGTATAAATGATAATACTGATTACATATCTTTAACTTTTATATATCTTATAATGTTCTCAATATTTACATACGTGTATTTTCATGAATATTTTTTTTCTTTTGTGTTACTTTTATTCATGTCTGACTTAAAATGTATAAAATAAAGAAATTACATTTGATAATAAACACAAAATTACTTTAAAATTCTAGCTCCTAGAAACTGTCGGTATAAGCAATGATTTTGATGTTGATAAAAAACTTAGCATAGTTTTATAATGCTTAAACAGTGCTTTCCCTTTATTACCAGGGTTACCCCATTTTCATTTCATGCAAATAATCTTTTTAAAATCACATAAGCAATATAAAAAATTCAGTAAATTCTCTTTTTGAAGATAAGAATTCTTAGATGAGATCATGTCCTTATAGACTAATGTAAACTGAATATTCATTGAGAATTTTAGACTATGTAACTCTTTTTTAAAGGAAAATGTTTTAAAAATATACAGAAAATATTCAAATTTCAAAGCTATATTATAGAATTTATTACTTAATTAATATATTATGATTTTATTATCATTGATATTTGCTGACCATTCAGTCTTTTTTTGTTTCTGTTGGTGACATGATGAAGCATTCATTTGACCATATTCATGTTATTTTTTATCTAATAAAGGTATACAATGCTTGCCTGTGTTCTTTTTGTTTCGTTTTCGTCAACTACAAATGTTTATGAACCATGGGCATAATTTTTTGGAAGCAACCTTTTCAAATAAAACATAATCCTTACACTGGTTTTAAATAAAAAAATCAATGCTGATGTTTCATTTGCATTAATTGCCGAGAATCTATAACGAATTACTTCCCAATTCAAGCTACAACCTGCTTGGTTGTCAAGCAAAGGAGAAGGAAAAAATAGCTACATACGACAACTTTTACATCGGGTGATCCTGCAATGTGACAAGGGATTGAGTAAGCGCAGCCAAAACATAGAAAGACACAACTAAGTATGCAGTTGATAGGACAACAAGCAATATCTGTTTAATGAAAAGACGGGAAAGGTGGACATGCAGCCGACCTGTCCAAAAATCAATGAAACTCACCTATTTTTTTTATCATATATGTAGAATTTATTTTGGGTGATGTTGATAAATCTACATCAAATAGCAAATTTAATAAAAGAGGGACCGTTCAAAAAGCAATATTCAAGATAATAATAAACCTCAATACATGTAAACTATTAAAGGAAACCATAAACATTCATGATGGTTCACGCAAATTTTAGATAGACCGTATTTAAAAGTTCACAAACACTGTTGACATTAAATGCTACTAACCATGCAAAAATACACATTTGAAAACAGATTAAAGATTTCCAAAAATTATTATCATTATCTGCGGGAAACATTTTCACCCTTTAAAACTGAACTTGAATTTGTCTCAGGTAAAATAAATTTAGTTCATTTTAAAAACAGGTTTTTTAACAATAAAACACTCATTGGATGTAATTTTTATTAAGTATATTTTTTTCCAAGACAATGAGTTTTTTTTATTATTTTGAAATTATTATTTTACACTTAAGAAACTTGATATATATATATATATATATATATATATATATATATATATATATATATATATATATATATATATATATATATATATATATATATATATATATATATATATGGGTCTGAGGAAGGCGTAATGTAGCCACAACCAAAACACAGTTAAATTCTAGCAATTAATGAACAACATGGATATATATGTGCATTGTACACAATGAATAAGTAACTATATACCCAGTTTAAATTCGTATAATGCGAAACTCAATAAATTTACCTCTTGATGAGCTTATCATAGATGTTGTCAAGATGTGTGATGTAGATGATTCCACTTAAAATCAAATAGATTGGATAGGTTATTGAAAAAGACAAGTTAGTACGACATTTTCTTCGTTTCAAATATAGTTTTAATATGGAAGTGAAAAACCTATTAGAAATACTCTGCATGTTCTTGTCATTGGCGTTTCAAATGTTATGTAACTATTCGATTACCTACGCTATTCAGGAGTTAAAAAAATAATCCAAAGTCATGTGTTCAACGTGCTGAATAGGAAAATGATAGTAACACACTATTTCGATCTAAGTTATATAATAACATTTTGTTTTTGTTATAAATGACAGCAATGCATTTTTTTAAGAAAACAGATGTTTTCGTAATGCACATAATAAATATATGGTAACACTTTAAAAATAGTATGCTAGAAAGGTGGTGGTGGGAACAAAATGAAGCCAAAAGGTAGTGAGAGATATTTTTGCAAATGGTTAGGAACCATTAAATATTCGTGTTAATCACATGCATTGGATAAGAAAAGTACTTGGTCTTCAGTCGTACAATTCGAAAATCAAAGAAATCTACCTGTTGATGTGCTGGTTACAGATGAACTAGTAGCTTGTGGTGAAGGTGATGATTTTACTTAAAATTAATAAATATGGAAAGTAAATATAAATGCCTATTAGACCCAGTCTAAAAAAAGCTGCATTGTCAAAAACCTATCATCAGATTTGCCTTAAACTTTGAGAAAGGAAGTTTTTGTCTTTAACTAACATTCAGAGGATGTGGTTTTGTCATCCAGTCAACTATAAAGGTACAAACTTAATAAAAGGTTAAGAAAGGTGACTAAAATTGGCATTGCCCAGCCTTTTCAAAAGTAGCCAACTTTCTTCAAAATTTGTTTTCAGTGTTAGCTTGCTATTTTGTATGCAATCTTCACATAAGTTATTTAATAAAGTATAATTTTTTTTCTCAAGATCATATATTTTTTAATCAGACTAAATAAACTTAGAACATATCTAATATATTGATGTATAGGATGAAATAGTCGAATAAAAGTCAATGAAGCAAACTCACTGATTAAGAGGGTTATACACCTTATAAAAAATTATTTTTGATATTGCATGAATAAACAAAATGTAAAAATAGACATGTTAAAAATAAATATATCATGTGTCTAGGGAAGGCAAAATGTAACCATAACCGATACACAGTGACATCCTTGCCTGTTACAGAACAACATGCAATATCTGTGTAATGTCCACAATGAATAAGTACTGTATATACCCTGGAAATCAATGAACTTACCTGTTGATGAGCTAATCATAGATGTAGTTAATTTGTGTGATGTTGGTGATTCTAGTTGAAATCAAATAGAATGGATAGTTAATTAAAGAGACCAGTAATTGCGACAATTTCTTTCGTGTCTTATATATATTCTAACACGGAAGTGACAAACCTATTAGAAATACAATGCCTTTTTTGGTCAATGGCGTTTCAAATGTTGTTTAACTGTTAAATTGTTTACGTTATAATTATTTATAAGTGCATTTGGACCTGAAGTAAATGAAGTATTTTTCATTTCGATAACTTAATGTATTAATACCACATTTCATGCTAAAACCATAAATCCAAAATAAAACGCTCAACGTACTAAATTTGATAACGATAGTTGAACAATATTTGGATCCAAGTTATATAATAACATTATGTTTATGTTAAAATTGACAACACTACATTTTCAAATTAAAGATATTTCGTAATGCATAAAATAAATATATGTTAACACTTTTTAAATATTATGATCGAAAGGTGGTTGGGGAACTTAATTAAGCAAACACGTAGTACCATACAGTACCGATCAGATCAAACTTAATACCAGAGTAAACACCAACTATACCCTGGGTTTACTTTCTGGGTTTACTTTGGGTTTACTTTTTGAAAATTTGGGTCCATTCGGAGTTTGCTCAGGGTTTACTTTGGGTTTACTCGAGAATTGATTTGATTGTCAACTGTACGCACTGAAGTGTGAAGCAGGACTGTATTTAATCTTACCATCTTACTGCTTGTAATTCCTGTCCCATTTATATTCCGAATACACATTAGCGTCTGCTTTCAGGGGTATGCTTCTGATTGGGGTTTACTCTCTATGTTCATTCTGAGTTTACTATGGGTTTACTCTGGCTTTACATATAACCCAGAGGAAACCCAAAGTAAACCCAGCAAGCAAACCCAGGGTTTAGTTGTGGTTTACTTTCTGTTAGGTTGGGTCGGATCGATACTGTATTTTCGAAAGTTGTTGAGTACCATGCAATATTCGTGTTAATCGCATGCATTAGATAAGTATGATACTTAGTCTTCAGTCTTACAATTTTAAAATCCACAGGATGAATGACCATCTTTAAGTCCTCCTTAAAGATAGCTTAAAGGTGTTTAAAGGTAGCTTAAAGACGATCTTTAAGCCACCTTTAAGCTACCTTTAAGCTATAAGTATTGCTTAAAGGTGGCTTAAAGAAAGCGTAAAGATGGCTTAAAGGCAGCTTAAAGACCATCTTTAAGCCACCTTTAAGCCACCTTTAAGGACAACTTATAGGTCCTTAATGTCCAAACTTCTTTAAGCCACCTTTAAGCCACCTTTAAGCTACCTTTAAGCCACCTTTAAGCCATTAAAAAAAATTTAATTCAATATTGTGCTTAATTTCCAACAAAATGTATTAACTTTATGAAAGAAAAGGTATTAAAACAGTTTTTGTTCAAGAAAGAAAAATGAAAAAAAAAACACAAAAAAAACCGACCACGGCGAGATTTGAACCCCGGACCCTTAGTTTACTAGCATCACTACACATCCTCTGCGCCACGGCAACTTACATATATCTCAGCGTTTTTATATCCTATATATCAGTGAATATTGAATCACTGTATTGAATGTGTTTACTTGAAAAGATTTTGACAAACCATTCAGTTTGTAACAAACAATTATATCTAATTTATAAATTACATGCATGCATGTATTTAGAACGAAATACGGAACTTGGTCTTCAGTGAACAAAAATATATTATACCTAAATGGAAACCGTTAGGTTCACTATAGTAGGCTTTCTTAGTTAATAAATTTAAACCGAGTAGATATACGTTAATCTAATTTATAGCTATAAAAATGTAAGAAAGAAAATGAAATCATTTCTTTTATTAAATGCATTGATACTATTAGGGTATTTGTTCAATTTCCCGCAATTTCCCGGTTTTCATGATCGCGGCGCCGTTCCAATATGTTTAAATATTTACATGTAATTGTATGTACATGTACATGATTTTTAAACTATCAATTCTATTACAAACAAAATTACCAATTACCGGTGACGCATTTACTGCATGTGGCAATTGCAAATGACTTGTACATACAATTGTATGATGTGCCAGGCCGGGTATATTTCACATATTTACCCTTATACATATATTTAAATAATCAACCCCTATTTATGATCACCGGTACATTAATTAATTAGCCTCAAGATTTTACTCTTACATACATGTATCGTTAATTTGTAGACGTAACATCTTTGAAACCCAGAGCTAGGAAATAATACTTTGAAAATGAATTACAAATGTAAATTAACTTTTATTCACTAGACTTATCGTATACTCGTACATACTAAGATTCAACGCCTTTAGAAACCCTGACGTGCACCTGGGCACACGACACACCTGTTGTGTATATCTTGTATATTCTGTGTTAGTTCCAGGGGTTTTCTTAAGTTGGACAAACAATAGACTTTAATTAGATATACACAAACATGCACCTGGGCACACGACACAACTGCTGTGTATATCTTGTATATTCTGTGTTAGTTCCAGGGGTTTTCTTAAGTTGGACAAACAATAGACTTTAATTAGATATACACAAACATGCACCTGGGCACACGACACAACTGCTGTGTATATCTTGTATATTCTGTGTTAGTTCCAGGGGTTTTCTTAAGTTGGACAAACAATAGACTCTAATTAGATATACACAAACGAACAAAACTATGTCTAGACAAACAAAGCAGTAATATCCTGCCCGATATAACAAAGGCAGTTGAGAGTCTTTTCATCTTTAACATGTATCTAGCAGATCTAGAGTTAGAAATAATGAAAATTGAAAAAAAAATACAAACCTAAAACCGATAAACAAATTAAATCATGCATTTTTGGTTCATTATCTTTATTTTGTTTAATAACCGGATGAACTGAGAGAGAGAGAGAGAGAGAGAGAGAGAGAGAGAGAGAGAGAGAGAGAGAGAGAGAGAGATTTTTTTCACCGATTAATTTATAATAGGAAACAAATATACTTTAATTAGTTTTATGCACATATTAAGATACAGAGACTGCGCTCATACCTACAATAATTTTGAAACCCCCAAAAAATTATAAAGAATTTTATAACGGCAATCTATGTCCATCAGAGCGGTGCTGATGATAGCGATCTGTGTTTAATGGAGCGACGATTAAAACCGCCTGGAACACCCCCCCCCCTTCCTTGGAAATTATATTATCACTCGGATGACCCCCTCCCATCTCTATAAAAGAGCTTTTGCATTTAATATATGTTTTTATTGTTCAGCTTGATCAATATTGACTTAAAGGCCACTTAAAGACAGTGTAAAGGCAGTGTAAAGAGAGCGTAAATGCCACTTAAAGATGCTTAAAGGTGGCTTAAATGTGGCTTACAGGTAGCTTAAAGAAGTTTGGACATTAAGGACCTATAAGCACTTGCTTAAAGGTGACTTAAAGGGGGCTTAAAGGTTGTATAGCCTTTAAGCTCCTTTAAGTCACCTTTAAGCCACCTTTAAGGACTTGCTTAAAGATGGTTTTTCGCCCTGTGATCAATGAAATCTACCTGTTGATGTGCTAGTCACAGGTGGACTACTGTGGAATCATTTAAATTCATGGGGGCCAATTTTCGTGGATTGTGACTTTTTTGTTTATTCGCGGTGATGTAATTTCCCGGATTCGTCGGTTACTGTTTCTGTAGCAAAGATAACTCTTTCTAAAATTGTTTTCGTTGAGGATTTAAATTCGTGGGGGAGGGCTACCCACGAATTCCACGAAATTTGAGCCACCACGAATTCTAATGATTCCACAGTAGTCGCTAGGGGTGAAGTTGTTGATTCTACTTAAAATCAATGAATATAGAAAATAAATATCAATGCTGCTTGTAAGACTAATTCTTAAAACAAACTGAATGGTAAAACAATCATCATAAGATTTGCCTTAAGCTTTCAAAAAGGATATTTTTTTGTCCTATACCAGTATTCACAGTATGCAGTTCTGTCATCTAGTCAACTTAAAGGTACTAAGCACCTGATATGTTTAGACAGGTGACTTAATGGCAATTCAGCCTATTCAAACGCAGCCAACTTTATTGAAAAATTGAATTGTTTTCTGAGTTAGGTTGCAATTTTATATGCAATGTTTACATATGTAATTTTGATGAAGTATAATTTTTAATGTTTTATGTTTTTTTCAAGACAATTGAATTTTTTAAATTTTAAAATTGCACCATGAATAAATATATATCCAGTTTGCATTTGTATAATCCGAAAATCAGCGAACTTACCTGATGATGGGTTAATCTTAGATTTAGTAAATTAGTGTGATGTTGATGACTCTACTTAAAATACAATGCCTTTTCTCATCATCGATGTTAAAAATGTTGTTTCAATTACTATTATTTGTAATAGTCAACGTAAACATTTATTGCTTTTGATCCTAAAGTGAATGATGTATATGTTATTTTGATAGCTTAATGTATTAATGCTATTATCCACTGCTTATATAAAAGATCTTAAGTGATACGTTCAACGTGCTTAATACAAAAATAATAGTTAATACGATTATCATATGTTTAAATTTTTAGTTAAAGACAATACTGCATTTTCAAATTAAAGATAGTCTTTCAATGGACATGAAAACGATACTGTAACGGTTACACTTTTCTAAATAAAATATGCCGAAAGGTGGTGGGGGGAAAGAATATCCATCCGAAACGTAGTGAGGCCATTTTTTTTACAAACGGGTAGGCACCATGCAATATTCATATTAATTGCATGCACTGAATAAGTATAGCAGTTCGTCTTTCTTCGTACAATTCGAAAATCAATGAAACCTACCTGTTGTGCTAGTCACAGGTGGACTAGTAGCTTGGAATGAAGTTGATGATTCTACTTAAAATCAAATATGGAAAGTATATGTAAATGCTTATAAGATCAATTCTTCTAAAAAAACCTCAATATCATGCATTGCTAAAAAAAATCCAAGTCAATCATTTAACGTTCAAAATAGCAAAATAATTGTTAACACCAATTAATGTAAGTTTAACGATATTTTTACAATGAACATAATTACGATACAGTAACACTTGGAAACGTTAGGAAAGGTGACGAGGGAATAAATGCAGCAAAAATGGTGTACGCTATATGTGCGATTCATGTTAACTGCATGCTTTGGATAAGTATACTTATTCTGAAGCCGTCCAAATTCGAAAAAAGCAATGAAATTTAATGTTGTAAATGCAACCACAATGTAGTGAGACATGTTTTTGTAAATGGTTGGGCACCATGCAACATTCGTGTTATTTGCATGCATTGGATAAGACAACTACAGTCCCGATCAGACCCAATCTAACAGAAAGTAAACCCCAACAGAATCCTGGGTTTACTTTCTGGGTTTTACTCGGGGTTTACTTTGGGTTTACTAGAGTGGACCCAGAGTAAACCCAAAGTAAACCCAGAGTGGACACAGACAGTAAACCCGGTCAGAAGTATACCCTTGAAAGCAGACGCTAACTGTGTATTAGGAATATACAAGAGGCAGGAATTACAGGCAGTAGGATGGTAAGATAGCAGGCAGGTCTGCTTCACACTTAAATGCATAAATTCGACCTCACTAGCAATTGCCAAGTAATCCCAAAGAAAACCGAGAGTAAACCCAAAATAAACCCCAAGTGGACCCAGATTTTCAAAAAGTAAACCCAGAGTAAAACTCAAGTAAACCCCAAAAGTAAACCCAGGGTTTATTTGGGATTTACTCAGGTGTTAGGTCGGGTCTGATCGGTACTGTAAGTCTGCAGCCTCACCTGCTGAAGTGCTAGTCACAGATGAACTAGTAACTTGTGGTGAAGTTGATGATTCAACTTAAAATCAAAACAAATGGTAAAAGTATAATAAAAAAATACCAGTTATTATGACATTTTCTTTCCTTTCTTATACATTCTTTTATGTAGAAAACATATTAGAAATACAATGCCATTTATTGCCATAGGTGTTTCAAATGTTGTTGAACTATTAAGTAGTTTACGTAAACATTTATTGCTGAATGATTTATATGGTTTTTGTTGGGATAGATTCTTGTATTAATACTATCATTCATTGCAAAAATAATAAATTCGTAATACGTAATACGTTCAACGTGCTAAAAAGCAAAACTTACAACTGTTAACACGATTTTAATATGTTTAAATATTGCAGTAATGTTTCACAGGACATTTATGCAGTTTCAAATTAAAAATATTCTTGCAATAGACATACATGTAATAACGATGCGGTAACACCTTTTAAATATAGTGTGTCGAGGGGTGATCGGGGATTAAATATGAAGCCAAAATATAGAGAGACATTGCTTGCAAATGGTTTAACACCGTGCAATACTCATGTCAGTTGGCTAAGTATACCTCATTTTTAGCACTGCAATTTGATTTACAATGAAATTTACGGTTACCTGTTTATAATTCAGTCAAAAGGTAGTGAGACATATATTTTGTAAATGGTTGGGCACCATGCAACATTTATGTTAATTACATGCATTGGGTAAGACTACTTAGTCTGCAGTCTTACCTGTTGATGTGCTAGTCACAGGTGGACTAGTAACTTTTGGTGAAGTTGATGATTCAACTTAAAATCAAAACAAATGGTAAAAGTATAATAAAAAAATACCAGTTATTATGACATTTTCTTTCCTTTCTTATACATTCTTTTATGTAGAAAACATATTAGAAATACAATGCCATTTATTGCCATAGGTGTTTCAAATGTTGTTGAACTATTAAGTAGTTTACGTAAACATTTATTGCTCTTAAAGCTTAAATGAATGATTTATATGGTTTTTGTTGGGATAGATTCTTGTATTAATACTATCATTCATTGCAAAAATAATAAATTCGTAATACGTAATACGTTCAACGTGCTAAAAAGCAAAACTTACAACTGTTAACACGATTTTAATATGTTTAAATATTGCAGTAATGTTTCACAGGACATTTATGCAGTTTCAAATTAAAAATATTCTTGCAATAGACATACATGTAATAACGATGCGGTAACACCTTTTAAATATAGTGTGTCGAGGGGTGATCGGGGATTAAATATGAAGCCAAAATATAGAGAGACATTGCTTGCAAATGGTTTAACACCGTGCAATACTCATGTCAGTTGGCTAAGTATACCTCATTTTTAGCACTGCAATTTGATTTACAATGAAATTTACGGTTACCTGTTTATAATTCAGTCAAAAGGTAGTGAGACATATATTTTGTAAATGGTTGGGCACCATGCAACATTTATGTTAATTACATGCATTGGGTAAGACTACTTAGTCTGCAGTCTTACCTGTTGATGTGCTAGTCACAGGTGGACTAGTAACTTTTGGTGAAGTTGATGATTCCACTTTAAATCAAAGAGAATGAATAGATTAATGAAAAAGAGAATTTATTACGAGATTTTCTGTCGTTTTTTTTTTACACGTGTATATTATAAATGGAGATGACAAAACTTATTATTAAAAATGCAATGCCTCCTCTTGTCATGCGTTTCAAACGTTTTTAAACTATAACATAGTTTACGTAAATATTAATTACTTTTGAACCCGAGGTATTAGATGTATATGTCAGTTATATTGATAGTTTCATGTATTAATACTATAATATTAGTACATGTACTATCATTCATTGCTAAAATAAATAATCCTTAAAAATACTTTCAACGCGCTTATAAGCAAAAAATAGTCACACGATTATAAAATAAGTTTAAACTTGGTTATGTTATAAAGGACGTCAATGCATTTTCAAATTAAATATATTCTTGCAATATACGTAATAACGACACGGAAACACTTTGAAACACAATATGTCGAATGGTGGTGGGGGAATAAATGAAGCAAAAATTGTGTCATATTTCTTTAAATGGTTGGGCACCGTGCCATATTCATATTAATTGCATGCATTGGATAAGTATACTTTTTCTGCAGCCGTCTAAATTCAAAATCAATGAAACTCACTGTTGTAAATGCAACAAAAATGTATTAAGACATATTTTTGTAAATGCCCTTAATTGTTGGGCACCATGCAACATTTATGTTATTTGCATGCATTGGATAAGACTACTAAATCTGCAGCCTTACCTGCTGAAGTATTAGTCACAGATGTACTAGTAACTTGTGGTGAAGTTGATGATTCTACTTAAAATCAAAACGAATGATAAAGCATAATGAAAAATACCAGTTATTATGACATTTTCTTTCGTTTCTTATATATTCTAATATGAAAGTTACAGACCTTTTTAAAAATGCATTGCCTGTTCTTGCCATCGGTGTTTTAAATTTTTTAAACTATCAAATAGTATACCTAAACATTATTATTTCTATCCTTAATGATATTGTTATTTTGATAGTTTCATGTATTAAAACACCTACTCATTGCTAAAATAAAAATACTAAGCAATACGTTCGACATGCTAAATAGCAAAATGATAGTAACAAGATTTCAATACATGTTTAAATATATGGTGGTTATGTTAAAAAGGATATACATGCATTTTCAAAAAAAAGATATTCCTGCACCGGGCACAATACGATACGGTAACACCTTTGGAATATAGTGTGTCGAAAGATGTTGGGAGGATAAATATGAAGCCAAAAGGTAGTGGGGCATAGTTTTTTTTTTTTTACAACTAATTGGGAACCATGTAATACCTTTTGGCCCCACCCTAGAGCCTGAACCCCTGACCCAGGAATCATGAATTTCACAATTTAGGTAGAGGGCTTCATGGACATCATAATCATGCATTCAGTTTTTAACAAATATATATGGGAGTGGAGAAGAAGATTTTCTAAGATTTAATACATTTTTACTATGTGGCCATATTGGCCCGTACCTAGAGCCAGAACCCCTGACCCAGGGGCCAAGGATTTCTCAATTTTGGTAGAGGGCATCATGGACATCATAACCATGCAACCAGTTATTTCCTCACATGTGTGGGAGTAGAGAAGAAGATGTTTGAAAATTTGGCTTTTTTTTGGCTTATTTGGCCCCACATGTGGCGCCCCGGGGGTGGTAGAGCCACGAAATTCACAGTTTCAATTTTTCTTACCATAGAGATGCCTCACATCAAAAATGGTAACAATCAGCCTTGTAGTTTTTAAGAAGAAGTTAAACATGTAAACTTGTTAACCCACGACGACGGACAAAAATGGATAGCAATAGGTCACCTGAGTTTACTCAGGTGACCTAATAAAACAAGAAAGAGGAAAAGAAGATAATATTAAAATTACTGCATGTATGTACATTCATGTATCACTTTTCATATATATGGAACATTCCTGGAATTGAATCGACTTTTGTGATACTGTATCGGAAATGAAAAAAATAATCTTATTTTAGGATTAAAAGTTATTGCTGAAGATAGAGATTTCATGCGTTTGATAATATGCTATTATTTAAAACTTTTGTGTGCCACTTGATGAAGAGATTGACGTAAGAATTTTTTAGACACTGGAAATACCATTTTAAAAAAAATTATGCTTTGCAACATGTGATTTTTACGTTTACTTAGCATAATTAAAAAAAAATACAAGCATTCACAGACGAGTCCAAACTCTTTCAAATACATGCACCCATGCATCAGATAATGTGCTGGATTCAGAAATATGTACATTTACACTTAAAACGTCATGCTAAGTCCGTGACCTTTAACTTACTACTTGATGTAGCGGAAACTTCAAATGAGGTTGATGTTTCAACTTAAGTTAATAACAAACAAATGAAAGCCCTTTTAAAATAAGATATATGAAAGAAACCTTTGTATAGAATTTTATTATGAATTTCATTTAAATTGGTGTTTATTACAGAAAGTATAACAAAAATACCTAAATCGACTCAAAATCATGAAAAACTTATTGTGATTCCAAAACAAAGCTAGATGATGTCGTATAGCGCAATTTAAAAAGCAATTAGAACTTACCCTGTAACAAGCTACTTTTAGAAGGAACAGTAACTGATGATGTCGATTCAACTTTTAACAAAAGAAAAATATCAGTTCCAACAAATCATGCAAGCTATGTTCATATTGCCGGTTGAAACATCTGCATAATATTCTTTAAGAAGTATCATTATGAAATCCAACGACCGTTTGTCGATTCTTCAACTTAAATTTAATCAATACTGATTATTAAATCAACCAATCAAAATCACTGTTTATGCGCTCAATTAATATTTGAGCGTAATAGCATAGAGCTTTTATTCGAGAATAACTTTTGCATAGAATATCAATAACAAGACGAATTAAATCGGAAGATTTTAAACCATTGATTATTATAACAACCTGGTGTTTGACAATCATGATAAATGTTAACACAATAAGAGTCCTTTTAATGAGAGTCATACGAGCTTCTGTTACTGTTTTTTGATAAAAGTAGTGTCTTTAAATTTGTTTGAATAAAAGCTACATGTATGCATTTGTATTAACCAAAGGTACACAAAACAATTATAATACATGGTTCCTCTATTGCAGTTGCACGTTTGTTTTAAAACCCTTTCCCCTTAAGATATGCTCGTTTTGGCAAACATGATTTTTTTTTATCTCAATAATTGGATGTATAAACATTCTGGCATTTTATTCCACAGGTTATTTGAATTTTACTACGTGTTTTAAAATAATTTTTTCTTGAAACTGTGGTTTCATTAATATTTGTGGTCATTTATTTGTGAATAAAGGGAAAATCACAATTTCAAAGATTCAAAAATTCATAGCCAAGGGTCAAAGGGACAAAATTTTAATAGAAATTGCACTTCAACAAATATTAAATTTCGTGGCCAAATATAACAACGAAATCCACGAAAATTTGTATTCAACGGAAATTGATGAAACCACAACAATACTGATTAGGAAATATATGGCAATGTGTTCTTGCAGATGAATTTCATATACAGTAAAACATAAAACAAATGTGAAAACTGTACTTCTTCGTTGCATTTTTTTTAATCTGCTACTTTACTATTTTTAACCTTTAAAACTTTCTTGCATTCATATTTTTTCTTTCAAATCAAAGTATATTACATATCATGATAAACGTACATGTATTACAATGTATTACAAAGGAGAAAAATCCTGTATGTATAATATCAGGCCATGCCATGTTTCTAGCATACATTATTATTGTTGCATTAATCATGATATCACATGATTAAATTAGTTGTATCATGCTCCATTTATACGTATATGTGAGGTATGTTTATGAAGTTCTACTCACCGCTCAACGAGTTACTCATATACAGTGTTGTGGATTCTCCTACTGAATAACAATCATTTAAATGTTATGATTGCAAGCACATCATCATGACTACGACGTGAAACATAGGATTGCTGTGTGCTAAGTATTTGGTGTCTGCAAAGTCCTACCTTACTATGAGTGCATTATGAGCTAATTTGTGTATTATCTTAACTTGG
This sequence comes from Magallana gigas, assembly GCF_902806645.1. NCBI lineage: Eukaryota > Metazoa > Mollusca > Bivalvia > Ostreida > Ostreidae > Magallana > Magallana gigas. Next base: position 25,473,175 of record NC_047567.1, on the reverse strand, counting down.
TTTTAGTCCACTCGTGGAAAAAACTGATCTTTAAAATCATAACTACAATCATTTCCATTTTTTTTTTTACAAATAAGCTACCCTGTGGTAGTATTTACTGTGATGTTTTATGCAATGCTTTCAGATTGAAAATCTTTGATATCAGAAATTCGAATGAACTGTTTAATGGATGGTATGATAGTTTGATATTCATAAGCTTTTGCACAAATACATTTTCTTGTAAAATAAGAATGGTTAATTATTCATTGAAAATTTTAAATATGATTTAGCTAGACATTTGAACTTAAGCTATATAGCAATTAATAGTGAATGTATTAAGGAAAACCATTGAATGACGAATGATATGTTATGTTAACTTATATGGAATGCATTATCAAATGCAATCTTATGAAATTGTAATGTAACACTGGTTTTTTTTTCAGTATAATGTAGTGAGAGTATAATAATTTTACAGTTGACCTGCTAAATGTCTGAAATGTGCATTGTATATACTAAAATATGTTATACATGTATGTACTTACAACTTGTGGTTTGAGCTGGAGATGTAGTGGTAGCAGAGATTAAATCTGACAAAAAGATGATCGGCTTGAATTATCCATCAATCAGATTTATATCACACATATCAAATTTGTATAATAATGTTTAGATTACACCACCCAGCAATATCACTGATGATATGAAATTTTTGTTGATGATATTGTTCAACTGTTTTATTCTATAAGCTGAAAAAATGGTAATTAAATTGGGTTCTTACTCAGATATCTTTTTAATTTGAATGAAGATTTTTTTCTTCAATATTATAGTATGGGATCTAGTGTAATTAAAAAACATAATAAAATCTTAACTTTTTTGTTATTTTCCTAACCAGAATCTCCACAACCTTTAAACCCCTGTTTGCATTAAACGATTTCAAACAAATTTTATGATTTGCAGTTCGTACATGTAATGCATTTTTCAGGCAAAACAAGATTTTAAATCTATGGCTTAAAATGACGAATTGTACGCAAAACAAGTTACAGGTAAAATATACCATTTTTATTTATAACCTGATAAACAAGACATTTTTCTGAAGAAATATTAAAAATAAATGAAAACTATCATAAAGTTTTACTTTTACTGACCCAAATTTAATTCAAAAATTTTGTGTTTTAGTGACAACTTACGTAGTAACATGTAATTGTGTTTACACAACAGGACTAAAACCTTTATGTACCATTTGTGCTTAATAAGGAGGACAGGGTAACCGAAAATGGTCGTTCGGCAGTAAAGCCAATCAGCTATACAACAGCTAGTATAAAACAGATATTCTCTCAGAATTCAAAGGGTCAAGCGTAAATCATGATCATTTACAATTAATATTCTAAATTTATTCTAAAGGTGAATATATAATTACCCGCAAAATCTTGTATTTATAGTACACTTGATCTAGCTGTTTCTCTCGGCTCCGAAAGAAAACAAGGGATATAACTAAGTTTCATCAGTTTCGTTAACACAAACTGTCAAATGTCGTTAACAATGAAGGGAAAAAATGCCGTCGGAAATTTGTGAAGTTCAGATAATGCGTGATTTTTTAAACATAGATGAAAAGCTGAGGTAAGTTTCATTTATATCAGGTATTTGATACGGTAAATAATATTTTAATATCGTTTTATGGCGAGTTAACGGTGTTTGATCATTGCAATGATTTGACACGATTACATGTGAAACTATGATGAGGGTCTTAAGAAGAAACGTGATGATCATCAATGTTGTCTGAAAACGCATTAAAAAACATAAATGCTTATAACAAAATCTGAAATAAAGATTTTAATGAACAGATGAAATAAATAACACTGACAAATTTTTTAAGAAAATTGTGATTTTAAACTCATCTAAGGGCAAAATGAAAATATAAATGATCAAAGATGCAATTTTGTCTTGCTTTGAACACTCTCAATCTCCTTGACGGTTAAATTCCAAGATGTGGAGAACCCTGCATATTCTTCTTTCAAATTAAATTAAATAATATATCAATGTTACTGAATATCCATCTTTATCATAACTACTGTATGCATATCGTAACAAAGTTTTACTGTGTTTTGAGGTGATGTAAAAAAAAAACAATTTTTATAACAACATATTTTCTGAGTTATTTTGCACTTTGCAAATGTCATTCAACTTTTAGCATTACAATTCAATTGTGATACCTATGTAATGTACTGAAATGAAGGACAATATATTGTTACAAAAATCAAATGGGACCATTATTTCTATTTCTCATAGGAATAAAAGAGATCAAAATTATCTAGGTATTTTCATGAGATAAAAATTGTCAGTGACTCTTTAAATCTTGATTGTTATTCGATTTTATCGAAGTGTTGTTACTTAAGCATGGGAGTCTTGTTCTTGGATGTAATTGGTCTTATAGCACACCAGCTCGTTCAGACAAAATGAATATTCACTAAATAAAGGTATCTATAGATATTGATTTTGTTCTTATCATATGTGCACTTACTTTCAGGGTAAATTTTGGCTAAATATCCTACTTTTGGACTGAAACCATCACTAAAAAACAAAATGGTCAATGAGGATCCGGTTGATGTAATTATGCCAGGAACAGTGGTTCCACACACCTGCTGGATTAGCGTTGAGCTAGTTGTATCTCCTAACAACCAAAATATGTTCAAATGAAGAAATAGAGATTCATTGATGGAAAACAGTATGTTAAGTTTGTTAAAGCTGAGCAATTGAATTTTTATGTATAGAAAAAGTCCTTTTCTTCCCTACCGTCATATATATTAATATAATCATAACAACCGCTGGGCCCGTTTGATTCGACGTCTAAAAATAGGAACTCCATCTTAACTATTCCATTGGGGTTTGTATAAGTGTAAGAACACACGTAATTCCTGTGAAAAAGAGAACAAAAAATTAAAATATGTAATGGATATCTAAATTCAATTAACCCTTTCAAAACAACCGTGATTTATGTTTTTTATTAAATATGTCACAAGGACATTTATATACAATAAACATAAAAGGCCAGAGATTTGAGTTTGAGAAATAGTTAGATTCCCATTTAATAGTATATAACAAAATTTACGTTTTAGATAAATAAAATTGTTCATGCTATTCACATTTTTTGAAATTGCCATTTACTTTTTAAAACAATATCTAAAAATACATGAAATAAGGTTCAGAAACAAAAGAAATATTTGTAAAGTGAATTTTCTCTGCTGGAATCCCAATAAGTATTCCTTTAAAGTTAACATCACATCAAATATTAACAATTAAAAAGAACTCTTGCATAGCATATTCAGTAAAAAAAAAAACAACTAAAATGTGGAAGTCTTACGTTGGGTACGAAGCAGGAAACAGCGGCGAAGAGAGAGTCACAGAACCTGATAGATCAACATTATTTGATGTTCCATTGGAAGAACAGTTTGCTAAAAGAAGCAACGTTAAGATAAATCATCAACGGTACATGAACAACATTAATATATACTGTGAAGAGATATCACATAAACATGTAAAAATCATCCAATCTCTACCCCTAACGAATTAATAGCGTAAAGATTATCTTCTTTTTTTTATTAAGTATAATAATTGGTATTATATTTAATGGTATTATAATAACATTTTATTTTTATAACAAAATACAGGTTTTGGCATGTTCGTTATGTGACATCACGATAGCAATTTAAACGCCTATTATTTATGACCACACATTGATTTTTATCGTTATAGTTGAAAAGTATTGGTAAAAACTAAAGTTTATTAGTTATATATATATATATATATATATATATATATATATATATATATATATATATATATATATATATATTATCTAGCCTTTTGATATCAATTGCTACAGGTTTTTATAGACCCGACGATACTATATCAACCTCGGAATTTGTCCTCGGTCGATTAACTCTTATCAACTGAATAAAATAATAAAATAAGACAAAAACTTCTTTACATTCATCCTTTTCATAAACAATTGATACTTTGAGGACTATAAGATAAAATTTGACTGCATCAATAGGTTATGATAGTATAATGTAAAACACACTAAAAGAAGATTATATTATGAAACCCAAACTTGAATAAAATTCCTTACATTGATCCTTTCCATAAACAATGGATACTTTGAAGCCATTTTCCCTTCCCGTATTAGTAGTGCTGTCAGTGGTTAACTTAGCATATATTTTATTTCCGGTTGATGTTTTCGCAGGCAGTGTTGTCCCACAAACAGAACAACAGATAGAGGTAGCAATAGTCGGGGCGCTGTCTGAATCACCTGCAATATAATTATATAAAATTCGTTAATTTATTACGCAAGACATGACTTGTGCCAGATGAACAGCTAGTATTGCCCTCCTTTTTTTGATAGATAGTTCTTATGAATATAAACACTGAATCAGTTCATTTTGTCCATTTACAAAAAAAAATTCTTAAAAAGACCCAACAAATTTTATTGACGATTTCAACAATGCATGTAGCACCAACCTTACCACTATACATTTAATGGTAAGATAAATTGTGTTAGGTACATAATGTCATAACACTTGATAGCTTTTGTAAAAGCTAAAGAAAGGGGTCTTTGTTCCAAATACACAAGCTTTTGAACTTTATCATTAACAAGTGTATGCAAGCTTTAAGTTTCTTTTATTTTTGTCTTTACTTCGAGGAGGTCCTATTGGCATATCTATCAACATTCGCACTATCAACATTTGTAATACATTTACATGTTTGACATAGTTTTACACAAATAAAAGAGAGCTGGAAATAATGTTGCAATTCATTTTAAAAAAATACACACTGGAGGATGAACAACGCGTAATATATTAGAACTTGATTGACAGTATTAAAATATCACTCAACAACAGGTTTTTAGATGCCTTTCATATAAAAACAGCACCCATGCAGTCTTATTTCAGTGTTTCCTAATCATTTTCCCTTTGAATTTGAGCTGAGACTTTTACTTGAAGGCGGAATCATTGGTTTTTAGACATAATAATTCATATATTAAATTAATGTGGAATCATCATTGTTAGTGGAAAACCAATGTTTTTGGCTTTCGTTGGTAACCCTTGCCCACGAATTTACATCCCGACGAACCTATAGCTATATACAAGGATTTGTTTAGTTTTCAATAAAATTGTCCCGAACTTGCTAAATGTACCAACTAAATTACGCCCCAACGAAACAGGAAATTTTTGCTACCCACGAACATTTACACTGTTGAATAAAAATGATTCCATAATGCCCCTATTTACTTTAAATTATGACCAAAATTGTTGAAAATTACTGTTCTCACCGTCATAGAAATTGAAAACATCTCCACAGTCGACGTATATATCAGACACAACGAAGGAAAATTTTGAACTTGAATCAGGTGATTGAAACAGCCATTCGCATGTTGTTAGTCTAAAATAGAGCATCATTACTCTGATAATTATATCACTAGACAATAATTAAAGAAACATACAGAAAGGTGGATATATATAACAAATTTTTCTCTCGCATCCAGTATAAAAATACGAATTCTTTTTTAATAAAATGGTAATTTGAATAGTACAAGTAAGTCAAATAAAAAACTAAAGGTTCATTCAACTTATTATAAAGAGAACATTATTATATGTTCATTGATATTCATCAATATGTTTTTGTTTGAGAATGTGTCGTAGATCAATGCCAATTTTATCCTATTTTAATTGAAAAACATTTTTCTTATCAATTGAACACAACAAAGACACAAACTGTGGATGAAAAGTAGTTGAGGCTTTTTTCCAGAAGAAATGTTTCAAGAAATAGATTTTCGATGCACGACGATCAGCCCTACATGAAATAAAACCAACGAGCACTTAAGACTACTACTGGTACATGAACATCTGCAGATCAATAAACTGAAGATTAACTGAAAGATCTGGAAAGGTGACTAAATGTCAGTCTGACTAAATCAGATTCTAGATCCGCTATTTCTTTTTTTATTGTCCCTACACGAGGCTCGTTTAGCGACAGTAGAAAAAACAAGGAGCGGATCAAGAATCTGATTTTAATCATATTGACTAAAATGTCAGAGAAAAGCCATTAAAGAGGTTCGTTCCTGTGTTTTTGGGTAGCCATTTTGGGTCACCTCTATTCTAGAAAATATGCATCATATATTGATTCTACTGATAAATTCAAATTTTAAAATGCCAATTAAACTATTTTAAATGAAATAGTAAAGGAAAAATGACATATTTACAGAGTTTAGTATGGGACTATATTTTGTGGCGGAGGGTTTTTAAGAAGAAAATGAATATTTTTCATAAATCAGTTGTTTTAGAGTAACGTTACTTTAGCTTCCTTATTTTCAGTTAAAACAAAATATCCAGATAGTTTGTGCATTAGGATATCTTCATTTTGTTACGAAAAACACAATTTTACAATTTTTCAATTTTGGCAAATTTAACTTATAATTCATAAAAGTCAAGGGAAAATGAATTCCAATTTTAGCCTAAAATCAGCTTATTCCATGCCATATCTCAAATTTTACATTATAGACCTATACGTTTTGTAAATTTGTATTTGATGCCATGGTTCATTCCGATAATAAAATATAGAGGGATAAGCGATTTAAGTGCAATCTGCACTTTCAGTGCAAAAAGGTCATTTTAAATACACCGTAGCGCCAAATGAAGCACATAGACCCCAAAATTTTGTTTTGAATTTTGATTATACTATGTTTGTAGATTTTTAAAAAATACTTTAGAAAAAAGACTTTTGATTGCAGGATCCAACGTCCTTAAGTCATCTTTAGTTATTTTTCAGTCACATTTCAGTTGACCTAATGGCAGAGGGATTCATATCCTTTGTAAACGATTGTAAACGATTTCTGTTTCAGAAACTTTTATATTTACATTTAGCAGTATATATCTTTGTCTGTGATAACACTTCAAATCGATTTTGTAATGTATAGTCTGATAAGTTTCATCCATGAATATTTCAATATCTAAAATTGTTAAAAATTCTATACTAGATATATAAGTAATAAGGAATCATTTTTTTTTTTATTATTTTGAGGTGACAAAATACAGTTGGGCGTGATCAAATCTATCAAAAAATTTGTCATGCTTTTATTAGATTTGCTAACCTCCGACTGTAATTAATCACCCTGATGAGTCCTAATTACTTTTAATAATTAAGTTGTTACTAACGAACTGGCTTCTATACTCACGTTGGGTATGAACCGGATGCAGGATACCTGTAGCTTTCATAAGCACTGTTAAGTGTAATTGTAGAGGGGGATCCGCAACTTAGGTCTACAACTGAAACACGACCAATATCAACGCAATTTAAAAAAAAATGAAGAATTACCGTATTGGGTAATGCAATTAAATAAAGTCTGTCAGTACAGGCATGTAGCATCGTTTTTGAAAGTAGGGGATAGGGCCCAACAAATCTTGACAAGAAAAAAAAGCAACTTTTCATGAAAATCCTAATCCCTTGGGGCTGGGGAAGGGCGGGGGGGGGGGGGGTTGAGGGGCAGAGCATATCGTACCTATTACTTCATATAACATCAAAATTAATTTGACTGTTAATTTCCCCCTTTCAATTTTATTTTAACATGCCCTTAAAAAAGTGTAAGAAAGGGGGCTGCTCTTCCCTCCCTGATGCTACGTGCCTGCAGTATGACTCGAACAGCATAAAAGATAAACAGTTGAAATTTCAATGGATATATTCATATCATTGTCTGTAGAGCAAGGGTAAAGAATTTTAAAGAAATCAGAAATTTAAAAAAATCAAAATTCTTACCACATTCTGCTGGACAGAGGAAGACCAAGAGTGTCAACACTACTGAAATAACAGTCCCATACCAAGTTGCCATGTGTTTCATGTATCCATTGAAATCACAAGATAGGACTATGCGTTTCTTGTTTATATCATTCTGTGAAATAAAAGCAATAGTTCGTTAATCACAGTAGTTATTCTTTCTCCGATAAGGAATACTCATGCAATTTCATTTAAATATGGTCAGTTTGTTAGTTTTTTACACTCATGTATGCTAAAGTGCATTCTACTGTTTGCTTAGTGTAAGTTTTTTTTCTTGTACGGGCGCTTAGATTGATATCATTTTCATTTATGAAAGTTTAAATGAAGTTTCTTTTAAAACACGGAACAACTGCTGGCCATTTGCATTTAATTTGACCTTTCTACCTTTCAATTGGGCCGCACAATGTCTCTTGTTGTAAATCCTTCGAGAACTGAGAAATCATCAGACGATTTTAACAGGAGTTCGTACTATAGTCGACAAAATTGCATTTCGAAATATAAGACATACCTGATTAAAATATGATTCCTTCTGATGCATGTCGACACTACATAATAATGGGATCATCAAAACCTATCTAATGATCAATGTTTCTTCAGTCGAACTGTCGTATCTTAATCAAAGATTGATTTTTTCTGGTGGGGGTGACAACATGCATGTTGTTTAAATAAAGAAACTCAATTGTTATCTCTATCCACTGTGCACAACGTGTAAGCATGTTCCAGAAAAAATAAACACCTTTATCTACCCTCGATGTTATCTATGATGACGTGTTTTTATAATTATCCAACGACGGCTTCTTGGAATTTGTATCTTTCCAATGTCTCCTTATAGTTTGGTATTTTTAGAATGAAATTCTAAGCATATATGTTGCTAGCATTTACAATAGGTATAAAATGTGTCACCGTCATCTCTTTCATATTGTTATAAACAACTAAACATTTAGATCTCTAGAACTTTTTTCACACTGTTTAGATTATTGCTTAGTTTTTTCACAATTTCATATTAAAGTAAATATTAGGACATAGATTATTCTATTTGTAATGAGAAATTCTTAAATTGGGGCTAGGTTTTTTTTAAATGATACTTGGTAAAACAAGAAGTGTTTGCAAATTATCTTTAGACCAATGAAAATTCGAATCCTATCAATCCTACGGCGACATTGATTGTCAAGGTTTGCAACAAAAAAAATTAATCGCACTCTGGGATTAAATTGCATTGTTTTCATGTGTGTAAAACTCACATTGTTGAGTAGATTGTGCGGAAAATTATTAGATATTCACACATAACACTAGAATATTCATTGATATCAAGATTAGGCTTTTCAGGCTTAGTAAAATATTACTAAAACTGATTTGGTTAGACGTTTCCGATCGCGTCGCGGTCAACTCTACCAGCTACGTCATACACACCTTAACCACAATGTTCTTATTGGTGGATTCAGTTTACGCTTATTGACTGTTGGTTAACTAAGACTAAATAATGCACGGACAGAGCAACAACATATCAGAGAATGAAATATTCACATGGGTACTCGTGACTGTCGAAATTGGGCTATCTTTCGAAAGTGCACACTTGTGATAAAACAAACATACGGTATATAACATATATAGCTGTAGCTCTATGTAGAAAGTTTGGGTTAGTAAATATAAAGCCTCAGTGCATACAATACTTACATGTACAAAAAAACTTTACGGCAATTTACCGCGCATAAAAATAACGCTATTTGTGAAAAGATTTACATCATACATCAAATAATCCATTTAAATAATTCTTCATTTAGTTTACTACTGTTTATGATTGTATTTTACTTGCCCCAAACTTTCTCCTATTTAACAACCTTTAACCGTACTCGGAAAGCGGATCAAGAGCTGAATTTTTATGTATGTAAACAAACCAGTGTACATGTGTGGAGCTGGTGATCGGTGGTTCAGAGACAGGTAAAAAAAGAAATCAGCAGTTAATTGTTTGGGGATATTTTAGTATATATATTTACACCGAAAGTGATAGGGCAACAGAAGAGAAACGAATCGGACACTTGCCTAATGAAGACGCACATGCACAAACCCCCTTGCTCTCTCCACTTTCGTTCTTTTTTCGTTCTTTTGTTCTTTCACACCATCGTTTAATTCTTTTATTGACTGTCTATTGCCGATCGAAAGGTGTAGAAATCAAGGAATTCATATCATATCACTTCGACTGGCAAGTTAGTAGGTAATACATGTGCATAATATATTTACGATATTTAAATGAAATGAACGCTTAGCACATGTAACTTTTATATATTATGTTTGTTATAACGCCGTACCCTGGACCGTAGCTTGAGGCTATGGTTTAAAGCCCGTTTACACAGAGAGAGAGAGAGAGTGGGGGGGGGGGAGAGTTTTGCACAGAATTTAAACAAAGGGGATGGTCGATAATGACTCCATATTGGGGGGGGGGGAAATAGACTGTTCTGAGAAATCCTTCAGCTCTGGCATTGCATAAGCGTGTACTGATAACTCCGCCTAAGAAAAGGAGTTAACCAATCATAAAGTTTTCACAACGGCGGCCTGTATAATTTATGCATGACGTAGCTAAAATAAATTATCGTGACGCTATAGGAAAAATCCAACCAAAGCGGTTTTGATTAAAACCGATTTGGTTGGATTTTTTCGATCGCGTCGCATGTAACTTTATCAGCTACGTCATGCATAATCAATACCCGACCTTAACCACAAAATTTTTATTGGTGGATTCTGCTTACCGCTGATTGGCTGTTGGTTAAGACTAAATTATTCAGAACAAATTCACCGGGGTACTCGTGACTGTCAAAATTGTTTTTTTTTCGAAGGTGTCCACTTGTGATAAAACAAACATACGGTACATACATGTATAGCTATAGCTCTACGTAAACACTTTGTAGAAAGTTGGTAAATATAAAGATACAGTGCATACAATGCTTACGAGATCACTGTGACGTCATCCATGACTTGGTTCGTCTCGACTCAATACGAAGGTATGAAAGCATGTAACAAATCTCTTGAGTCTCGTCAAAGCATATGCGGTACACAAAACGTATTTTCAAACCTTAAGACACCATAAATTACGAGTTAAAAGTCGGCCATTTTTGGCATAGCACCACGGGTGAAAACATTAGAGAGCATTATGGGACGTAGACAAAAAAATTTGTTTGATGAACTGTAGGTTTAGCTCGTTCTTTTTCCCGCGCACACTGGTTCCTAGAGCTCGCAACATTTGACAGTAAACGCATGTATATGTGTATATATGCGTGCATGCATGCATGCATTATATAAATCTATGTGAATGAAAACTAAACAGTTCTTATTCATAATCGCTGCATTTCTTTGATGCCGGCAAGGCGACCCAGCCAGCTCGAATGCAGTCGTACCGCGTGGGACTTTCGGCGGCAAGTCTTTGATGCCGGCGAAGCGATGGGCGTCTGGATATAGCGAGCTGCTGACGAAAACAATACTGTCACCAAGTGGGAAAATCGGCGGTAATTTGAAACGAGCTCTAACAACGGCAAAATTTGTCCCCAAATGTCAGACAGAGTTCATGTGTAACAAAACAAAACTGTGTACGCATACTTTGACAAATATGCTGTGTGATTCGCCTCAGGCTATAGAGTTTCAGAACGAGTAACTATTAAGAAAGGTTTTATACATGTCTAAAACAGTCACACCCCGTACAACGTTTCTACCAGGAAAATTACAACTAATAAATGTTTAAAGATCTCCAATCCGCAGCAATGTTCGATAACTCTTAACAATCCCGAATTTTGTTTATTCGTACCACAAATCTGCCTTTTACATAGACATTCCAATTACTCTTGAAGTGTTAATATTACGATAAGCCATTCAACGAACTAATTGGGTTAGAAGCTCCACGGAGGCCTACTAATCAGAGGTAAAGTGGTTAGAGCAACTGATGCACCGGTAGAACCTTTTTTTCTAATTTGAGTACGGTAAGGTCATTGTCTCAGTTGAGAACATACAATTGTATAGGCATATTGCCTGGGTTTTTTTTAATTATTCAATATATTTATTATTGAATAAACACTTCTTAAATTCTTCTTTAAATTTAACCTTAAGTTTCTAATTTCAATGTTAACAAATTCTCGGCCAATATCTTACTGGCATTTTTCAAGTTATTAGAGACATACAGCTCAAGTGCTCACATTTCATTGCTGAAAAAGCCAAAAGCTATGATGGATGGCTGTCCGAAAATAATTGCATTAAAGAACGATTAGATTAAAAACAACTTCTAAATTTTTATTTGTCGACTAAACAAAAAAGATGTTATTTACCATGCAATTTCGTGATATAAGTATCAATTTTCAGTCAAAAATTTCGACAATGAAAGAACTCTGCTTTATATGAGGAGTTAATTTAACAGGTGAATAAGATCCACGCCCGCTGAAATAGGGGATTGTGTGTTTTATATCACGCTTGTATATACATATGATACGTCGTATAAAAAGCTATTGGAAATGTTAGAAATGCCGATATAAAAGTAAAATATTAATTCAATAAACCAAATGACAAAGCAATATTTAAGTCATCAAGTACGATGACCTCCATTAAGTCCTCGACCTTTCAAATGCTTTGATCGAATGCTTGACGAAATGAAAGAGACGACAGTGTTCAAAAGCTACATGTAAGAAAGCCTGTTGGATATGCCAATAAATTGTCAATGAGATGTGCAGAACGATTTCAAACTTTCATTTCATAGTTCTGTAGCTGAATTGTTTCAAGGTATTTGAATGTCATTCTTTGTGCTGTTTTTGCTATATAGGAAACCCAACCCAAAATTTGTCAGTGTGATGATCTTTATTAAACAAAAAACACTACGACGAATGCACGCAGTAATTTATGGGTATTGATTGCATAGTATTCTGATTACTTTATGTAAGGAGAAATGAAAATCTTCTTATTCATATTCATTGAAGTGTAAATCTGCGATTGCATGAAAAGTACTGAGGGTGGTGGGGGGGGGGGGGGTAGTATAAAAGCAAATTTATTTCAAAATAATTATTTGACGTTGAAAATATTATATTCTTTCAGAACTTAAGCTACGAAAGAATAACTCATATCCATAAACCCAAAGACCTCCATTTAAATTCATACATGATCAGTGAACAAGTTGCTGTCCTTATAAAAAGGACTGCAATACGTGGACCATATGCATGTGTTTCCAACGAAAACGTGAAAGTCTTAAGATTATCTGAGATTCCTCCGACTCTAGCCACCTACTTTTAACCACTAAATTTGTACGTTGTATTATCTATGTATAGCCCTGACTTTTCATCTCAGAGTTTAGGTTCATACCTCTAAAATAATTATGATCTTTATTAATGAAGACTGCATGTATAGTATCAGGCATTCGGCGAATTCTACTATTTGCGCAAAAATTACGCTTTGCACTACTTTGTTAACTATGCAGTGACAGCTTTGAGTAAATTAATTTCATATTTTCATGTAATTTTCTTTGAGATTTTAACTTTTATACAGTCACATAATTATTCAATCATACTTAAATGCTTAATTCTTAATCGGAAAGTTTTCGGAAAACAAGAAAACTTTGCAAATTATGCTATTTGATGCCTGTTGTAGTTTTGGCATAACATTAACTTATTTCATAATACTGACAGTTCATATCATATGCCGATCATTTCCTTAAAAGGAATTCTTTGTTTCTGTACTGTTTACCGACAACTTTACAATTACAGCGCCTTTGAACTTATGTGTGCATATAGCATAGAATCCTGATCCCGATTCATGTGCTTGCCTGGTTCCCTAAGCAACCCATTACGCACAGGAACCAGACTAGCTCATGCGCAGGCTGAATTTCCCCCATATCATCCGGTTTAACCTCGCTTATATATTTTTCTGCGTGGACCTCAGGGTCCACGCAATAAAGGGGCATGGTCACGATTTTGAGTAAATTTTATTTTTCTTTTATGTTTCTTTATAAGTTGTTAGAAATACACTTCTAATAATCAACCTTAATCTAAGTGTCAGTCGTAGAGTAACTATGCGTAAGAAAGATAAAGAGATCACAATTCTTTGTCATGTAAACAAGGATCGTGCCTTGTATTTGTCAAGTGACTTTGAGTTTATTTGTTTACATTGGTTCAATATACCGGTAAAGGTTCTTTTTCAAGATGATTTCTCTCTGTTCGAATTTTTAACATAAATAAATAGTTCCTAACGATTTACACACTTATCTAAGATCCAAAAATGGAATTTTCACTCCAAAATGCAAAACGTAGACCAAAAAATGACGTAAGCTTTGTTTTCATGACATTTACACAACGACTGAAACTCAAATTTTTGGTGACTGTTAGAAATGTCTTACTGAAGCATTGTAAACATTGAAAACGGAATAATAACTTCTGACCAAAATTGTGAATATTTCCCTTTAAAAAGGTTCTGTCTAAAGAAAAAGGAAAACATATGAAATAAAAGTAAAAATGTATTGGATTTTTCTTTAATGAATGATAGTTTATAGTTAAACAAACCTATTATTTTTTTTTAGGTCGACCCGATGGTTAACTAGTTGACCACCCAGCCCACACATTAAACGAAACGTAATCCAAATGTTAACCGATATTTTCTTCAAATAGAGGTAGGTGTAATCGAAACAATACGACTCCAAAATATCCGTTGCTACATGTATTCTAGAATGGATTTAACAGTTCAAATTTATATTGGTCGCTGAATCGTCGCTCAATCATCGAACGTTTTGGGAAATGTGAATAAGATTGAGGTTTAAAACATTCCCCCGGACCCTCTCCCCCCCACTCCCACCCCCATTCATTACCCACCCAAATGTAACCAGGTTTATTTAAAGCAATCGACTAAATCAAATTTAGAAAATTGGATGCATTTTTCTTCTTTCTGTTACACTCAGAGATGACTGTTTAGGCCTATAACCAGGTAATTTCGTTGGTTTTTGTAATTTTGCATTTGAGATTTTGATTTGTTCTTATCTAAATGTTTGCATATACTTCAGACGACAGGAGGTTTAAGCCAAATACTCCAATTAGCGCCGAATCGTGGCGTATAATGACATCTGAGCTCTTTCAAAAGGGCAGGAGGTATTTATCTAGAAATAATTGACTAAAAATATTCCACGGTTTCGAATGCTTATCTGAAGTTCAATAATCTAAACATATGTACAAACGTATTACCCTCGGATGACCAAAACTACTTCAAACAAACAAAAACCCGAAAATAATATACTTTTTAGGAACACCCACTCGATTAAGATGTGCAAGGCCATTTTCAATGGAAAATTCAGTAACACAACAGATAGCCTCCTTATCAACACTCATATACTCGACACCGCTTCTTGTTTAACTTCAAACTTTGACACCTCGTTGAGAGACCTCTTATATTCCATTCCATGTTTAATTAAATGACCAATTTGTTTGGAATTAATTTTTTTAAATGTAGCACATCATGAATTGAGGTTTTTGCAGCAAAATGAGATTCAAAAAATACAGCTCATTTGCTTTAAGTGTTTCTGCGTGAACATCTTGTAGTAATTTACACGTTATATAAAACATGAAAATTATTCTTACAAAATTCATTCATTTGATATAAATATCATGACTATTGACACTTCCACAAACTAGTGAAAATTATCGTGTGCCACTTGAACCACATTAACACATTCTGACAACTTATAAACCTTGTAAATGAATCAAATCTCCATCTTCTATTTATCCGTGTACGTGTAAAAAAAAGTCCATTTACACCATTTATTTATTTTTAGATCATTAGAAATTTGATAATATGTTGGAACCCATTATAACTCGGATTATTGTGCCAGTGCCAAGGTGACATTTTTGTACCCGTCTAAGCTGCATGTATAAAAAAATCATACATACTATATGATAGACCATTGCTTAAAGAATGTATAAATACCTTTGTTATTAATGTATCTCACCTGTCAGTAACAGGAAAATAATTTTTCCCATAGGAAAAACAATTTTTTATGGGATATTTGGAGTTTCCTACCGGAATAAAAGAACCTCCGATAGGAATTTAAATTCCGATAGGATTTGGACCAAAGTCTCTCAGGATTTTAAAATCCGATCGGAAATCGTTATTTCCTATAGGATAACTACCTATCTGAATCAAATTCCTGCAGGAAATACCTTTCTCTTATAAAAATTATAAATCTTATAGGGTAAGTAGAAAATCCTAAAGAATTTTCAAAATTCCCTGTAGGAAGATTATTTCTCCGATGGGAATTTTTATTTTCCTATGGGATATTATTTTTTAAAGGTAAATATCTCACCTGTAAGGTAAGACACACTAAAAACAAAAATTAATATACACTCTATAGACAATGTCTATCAATTAGTAATAATATATGGATTTTTACGAAACTGCATTTTATGGTGCAAAAAAATCCACATTATTGAAATTAGCAAATTTATCCAGCACAGGGTTTTTATAAACACTTAGGCAGGTAAAACTAAATAAATGTTTTTAGCTGGTAATATTAGAAAATGAATCAATATATTTTTACCACATGTTTTTTTTAAGGTAAAGTTTAATAAACAAGAAAAAAATTATAAAACTGAAAAAAAAATAAATGTAATTTTAAATGAAACAGATCTTGATTAGAAAGATCGTGTGTCTGACACTTATCAAAATTGAAGGCATGGCTATTATGTTATTTAAAATGACGTAGATGTAAGGAGAGAAAAAGATGTTTGTTCCTCTGTTTTTGGGTAGCCATTTTGGATCACTTCTATTGTTGAAATTATGCACCATACATTTATTTTACTCATAAATTCATATTTCATAATGCCAATTAAACCATATTAAATAAAATACTAAAGGAAAAATTATATATTTACAGAGTTTAGTAGGGGACTATAATTTGTGGAGGAAGGTTTTTTATGAAGAAAATGAACATTTTTCATAACTCAGTTTTTTAGGAGTATCGTGACGTTTGCTTCCTTATTTTCTATGCAAAAAAAAATTCCAAATAGTTTGTACATTAGAATGTCTTCATTTTGTTACGAAAAACAGATTTTACAATTTTTCAATATTTCCATAGACTTGTGTTTGCAAATTTAACTTATATTTCATAAAATTCAAAGAAAAATGAATCCAATTCTTGGCCTAAAATTAGCTTACATGTATTTAATGTCATATCTAAAATTTTACATAATAGACCCATATTTTTAGTTTTCATTACTAATTAGATTAGATAAGATTTTTCTGACAAGTCTATCATTATTTGAGAAAAAGTTGACATTTTAAAATAATTTGATTTCATAATTAAATCCTTTCATTGTTGAATCGTTAATTGATAAAAAAAAGCGGGATTTTTCCTCAGTGCAGAAAGGTCAAAAAATAAATAAGAGGAAGACATTTTAAGATTTTTCTTTATTATAATTTTAATTTTATTTATTTTACAAAGTATACATTTGTATTTGATGCCATGGTTTATTCCGATAAAAAAAAAGAGGGAAAAGCGATTTATTTGCAATCTGCACTTCAATTGCAGAAAAGGTCATATCAAATACAACGTAGCGCCGAATGAAGCATATAGACTCCAAAATTTTGTTTTGAATATCGGTAAAGCTATGTGTATAGATTTAAAAAAAAATACTTTAGAAAAAACTCTTAAGACTTTTGATAGCAGGATCCAACGTCTTTAAGTTGATTACCGATATATATATATATATATATATATATATATATATATATATATATATATATATATATATATATATATATATATATATATATATATATATATTCTCATATCCTCGTATCTTGTCCACTACAATTCTTTCCAATTACTTATAAAATAAAACATTGAACAATTTATAGATAGTACATGTATCTTATTCATATTGAATTAATAACTCTACATTGTGCGCAGTAACAGATTTTCTCCCACTTTAAAAGAATAAATTGACGCCAACATCTAAAATGACTGACGCACATGTTTTATACCCACACAATAATATTAAATTGGTTAGCGACACAAGATAAACGTGTGCCAATTATTCAACTTGAAGTTAATAGAAGTGTCGTTTTACTTATTTACATTTTTTTTAAATTACCAGTGAGTCTATGACTTATATTATTAGTCATGGACTCATTGACAGTTAAAAATTGCTAATCAATTAAAGACAAAAGTATTAAAAAGTCTTTCAGACATCCATCATTCACTTTTTAGTCACACATCAGTTATCTTTCTATTACTTTTCTGACATCTTTCAGTCATTTTTCAATCATCTTTCAGTCATCTTTCAGTCACACATCAGTTATCTTTCTATTACTTTTCTGACATCTTTCAGTCATCTTTCAATCATCTTTCAGTCATTTTTCAGTCACCCATCAGTTATATTTCTATCACTTTTCTTAAATCTTTTAGTCATATTTTAGTCACCTTTAAGTCATTTCTAATCCAATTTCAACTTATCTTCCATTCACCATTTAGTCATCTTTTAAATACATTTTAGTCATCAGTCACATTTCTGGCACATTAAGTATCATGCAGTAGAATTTTACGGGTCACTCTTATAATTTAACCACTAGAATGACTTATTCATATTTGTTTTTCCGCCTTTCTTTTATACACGGTGGCCATTTTTCAATACTGGGAGATTTCTTGCCTCACATTCTGGATAAATAATCACCAATGTCTAGTAGTCTAAAATTCCAATAAAAGCGTGTCAAAGTCTCGTATATGAAATAACGTTTCTTTAGAACTTAACGCATCTATAAAATTTTCATAGATTTTTTTTTTTGAGCAAGATAATTGTTTACTGGGTGAAATTCCAACTTTTAAAGCTTTACCTCTCGTGAAAACTTTCTGCAATGGTAAATTAACTTTCGACAGTTGTAATTATCCGTGAAAAATATGTTGCTGTTTGTATAAGCTGGAAATTGATTTAAATGTTTCCTCTCTCTCTTTACGTGTGACATTTTCAACAGTGTGCGCGTAGCAAAGGTCTTTGATTTAATATGTGACACTTAATAAAATCTTTGCATGTATTTCTTTGATTCAATCAATTCTATTACTATCGGAAGTGCTACAACGTCCTGTAAACTAGCATTTACATGGTAAACATATACAATTATACTATATATATACATATTGGCCGCGTATTCTATTTAGTTTTTTTGGGGGCGGAATTCAGCTTTCACTAAATCACGTTCATTACTAAATGCAACGCATACGTGTCTACAAGAATAGGAACATTTATGTCCGGAAAACACTAATTAAATCCTCGCTAAACAATTTTGAGCCAAATACCGTATCAACACAATATACTTCACATAACGTTAGCAGTATACAACTTAAATCATGAATAAAAATAGCCTTTATTTACGTTACACAATGTAAACAAGCTCACTGCATGTAAGTGGAAATGCGCAATTGTGATATCAGTTCAATATTTCAGAAGATTGTACAGAAAAAAAATACATTTGTCCCTCCTAATTATTTGCACATCATCATATGCCGAATTCCGAGAGTGGGGTTCGTTCCCTCTGCGATTAAGGACAGGACACCCCCATCCCCCCACCCCCCGACAATTTTAACCCCGGGGTAATCAGATTTTCCTTTATAGAAATACCTTTAAGCTCGTGTAAACAACATGTTCTATTTCAAATATCTAAAAATCAACAGAAAATAATGATTATTGTAATCACCCTCTCCCTGGATAATCCTCTTTTTGTATGCAGGTTGTGTTGGAATAATTGCTTATTTTTAGTTAATTATCAGATATTCGACATGAAACATTTTGTGTACATAACTTTAAAGGAATTTCCATCAACAAGAGTCAACTTCCCGGGGGATGTAAATCCGGTAAGGGGGCCCTGTCTTCAAACACCTGTGGTAGTTTACTGTTACCAATAGACGATGTACATGTATAAACTGGACTGTAGATATGTTGAGAAAGAAAGAAAGACAGAAAGAAAGAAAGAAAGAAAGAAAGAAAGAAAGGCGAAGTTTAAAATTTTAGACGCTGTGCTCAATATATATTGAGCTAATACAATATTTGAATTAAAAATTGGAGCTAGAAAAGGGGGGATCGAAATGTCGAATATTCTTTTTCACTCTGGCTTACGACACCATTAAAAATAGCAAACCAGGACACATAGATACACTCTTATCATGCTTGTTCCGACGAATTTTACGCGGAAGTAAATTCGTGGTACTCGTATCTAATCTTCTTTATACCGAGCGATATCGAACTCTGTTTTAAATGACATTATTGGAATGGGTATTGAACTTATATGAATATATCGGTGAATTTGTCCCAATGTATATCTGCATGGCAGAGTATTATGAATGGTATTCAAAAGGCGCACTCCATAAAATTATACGGTCCT
This sequence comes from Magallana gigas, assembly GCF_902806645.1. Classification (NCBI taxonomy): domain Eukaryota; kingdom Metazoa; phylum Mollusca; class Bivalvia; order Ostreida; family Ostreidae; genus Magallana; species Magallana gigas. The sequence continues at coordinate 25,452,997 of NC_047567.1, read as the reverse complement.
GTCAGACATGGGAATATATGTCTTTCGTTTGCCGTCTCTTAAAGTTTTCATTTTAAAAAGTTTAGTTTGAGAATATTTTCGATTAATATCATGTTCAGATTCTCATTTGGGATTTTTTTTTCTGCGCGGAAATGGGGGGGGGGGGGTGTTTATGGTTATGCAGAATATACAAAGCAACAACAATTTTTAAAAGAAAAATGGGGGATCGGTGGTACATAGCCGATGCAGAAATTACACTGTACAACAAATCCGACAATCAACAATTTAAAAAAAAATGAAAGAAAAATTATTTCAACCCAGGAAAAAATTTGATCGAAGGTAACACAATGCTTATAACGACATAATATACTTTTGTATGCCTGATAACAACGACGGAAAATTGATAATTCACATGTTTCCTTACCTGAACTTGCGTTAAAGCTCATATGAACATTTACGTTTTAAATTAAAACTGATATGTACATGCATTTGCAGAGACATGAGCAATAACGGCCTCTTATGCGGGCTTTAAATGGAAGGAAAAATAAATCAAACACTTCACCGCTAATCAGTTTGCATGAGCAGACACAGGAACGATCGAAGAAAAAAATGTTTCCCCCACTTGTATTATTTTGAGGATGACGGCAGATAAGAGTTAATGACCATGTACATGTACAGAAAAGGTAAAGGTTCCGAGGATAGGGGTTATATATGTTAGATGCCAGATACCCCCCCCCCCCCCATTGTTTGTTTTCATTTATGAATAGCCAGAAAAATATGGTAACATTATTTATAAACACTCATCTTTTAAAATCGCATTGGCATGTTGTTGCAAGTCCATTTTCCGTGTTCTACATAGAAGATACATTTAAGCTCCGCGTTCAGAAAATTTAACTTTCATAGACCCTGTTCCCTTCAAACGCTCATCATTCAAAATTATGTTAAGATAATGACAGAAAAATTTGAGATATTGTAGATTTATGAATTTGACAGATTTGTATTTGGCTACGGCCTGTCACATTTGTGTCCATATGAAGCATCTTGCTTACTTTACTATTTGCGCACGCATTGTGCATTGCCCTACTTTATTTACTATGAAAAGACAACCTCATTTAAATCTTTAATTACACGTAGATAACTAAAAAAATCGTTACTCTTATCTGTTTACCTTGAAAGTAAAACATTTATACAGTTACATACATAATGACTCATATCACGTTTTTCTTTACATCGTAAGAATTTTCATAGGAAATAAAATTCGCCTTCTAAAGGTAAACTTTATTCATACCTTGCTATTTCGGAAATCAACAAAACAGTGTTATATAATAATCTTATTTATTAGGTTTATTGCATGTAGCGTAATAGACAGGCCTACGTCACATTACTGTTTGACACCAACTACCCAAACTCCAAGCTCTGGTTAAAATGGTTCTATGTCTACATTAACCAGTTCATCATTGAACTTATAACAGTTTGAGGTAAACAAATAGCTGGATTTTGTGGCCATTGGATGAATATTGGTCACTATGGCAAATCCCATAACGATTATATAATGTCATCGCCACCTTATCAAGACCATTTTGTCCACACCTTACAAATATTATAAAATGTTATAGCTATAGGAGATTAGAATGATACCCTATTTAACAGTTTATCTCATCAGGTAAGAGTTTAAAGAAAAAGGGTGTCAGAATTTATGGATCATCCTGTAATTCATTATAACAAATAAAATATTCAGCATGGCTATGGCTATGGCTTCTTTCATTAACGTATGATTACCTAGGCTTCTCGGGCCTATATATATATATATATATATATATATATATATATATATATATATATATATATATATATATATATATATATATATATATATATATATATATATATATATAAACAACACATTTTACGATCTGTTGAAGTGTGGGCCAGACCTTGTTAAAGTCAATGATATATCATAAAATATACCACAGAAGAGACATACTAGGCAGTCTAGCCGATACTTATTGTAATGGGAAGAGACTCCATTTTGTATAGAATTTTAACATTCGGACAGGTAATGTTAATATATTCGACGTGTTTTTCCGAGCTCTGCCTTAAAGGCCCGAGAGGTTGCGATTGTAGAATTCCATCAATATCAAAATAAAGGATATAAAGATCCGCTTACAGGTTTTTTTCACACTCATAAGAAATTTTCTTTGTTACTCAAGGAATAAGGAATCATTCTTTGAGTATTATGAGGTCATGATTTTGGTCGGGCGTGATCAAATTTAATAAATTCTGACAGAAATAATCACCTCATAATATTCAAATAATGATTCCATATTACTTGTATTTATATAATTTTCAGCCATTGTACGTTTAAATATTTGAATTTGAACACAAATAAGCAAACCCGGCCTGCGCCCCAAGTATACGTCAATTGAATTTATTGGACTGTACTGGCACTGTACCAGTTATCGGCTATAATTTTACGTTTTCTTTTCGTGTTTCCTTATTTCTTGATATATTTGAATAAAACTCGACATATTTTAAATGGTGAACTCCTAATTTATCAATCTGTTAGATTATATCATCATTTAGAACCCAAACATATTGTTTTTGTGCTATTTAGCACGCTCCGAATTTGCCGAGTTTTTATGATTTATTGTACCAGTTATCGGCTTCGTGATAATAACACAGTAAAATCCCTTTACATGTTGATTTTATATTCTGCAAAGTTTAAATTGAATTATGTCCCTTGTGGGGTCAGCCTATAGGTCGAAGGGGTTACTATACATAAACAAAACTCATAAAATTATCCGTTTATCATCATACGTTAATACATAAAAACGTATGCTGTTCAATACATAATTGTGCAATCAGGCGTTCAACTGCACCATGAATCTCTCAGAATTTAGTGAATTTCTTTTGTTTAGAAATTTTATATGTATTGATATTATATGTCAAATCAAAGAAGGGATATAATAACGTATCACAAAGAGGTCATGTTCTATTTTTAACTTATTACGTCACTTTCCCCATAGCTGAAAGTGCAAAGATGTAAATCAGCGGTAAACAATGATCGTTAAAGCTCATGTTTAAAACATATTCAAGAAAGTTTTCAAGCAAAATTACTTTTCTTTATACGAAACAGACGACTGAATTAAGAAATCTCGGAAAGTCGCATGCTATAAACCCGAACCCTCAGTTTAGCCGATAACTGGTCTTAGCCGATAACTGGTACAGTACCAGTACAGTCAAAACAAAATCGATACGTATTGTAATTACAGTCAGAAAGAATGAAATTTTTTTTAAAAAATTCTTATAATAGTCGAGTTTTATATTTTTGTTAGTTATAATAAATTATACCAGGAAGAACATTGTAGACGTAAGCATCGCTTTATTGGGAAGGGGCATGGAAAGAGGATTGGTTAATTTAAGTTTGCTTGTGAAAATAATATTGTATAGGACATATGTATGAATCTCATACATTTAGAAAGATCACATACTTTTATCTTTTGATAATGATAATCGGGGTAAGCTTCTTTGTGTTATCATGTTTAGCATACTGTGAAGTCTTGCATCACTATCTACTTTGGAATTTTGTTCCTGCTAGGCGTTTAAATTCGGAATTTTATCAGACGAAAATAAAAAATATTTGGCAACGTGAGGAGCTAACCAAATACATAATTTTAAGCATTACAAATACAAGAAATGGAGGAAATACATGTATTTCAAAGACCCCCATCTCTTTCAAAACCCGCTGTTTCGATCCATTTTATGTGTCATTTGGATATTAAATGACAAATTGCGTTGTATAGTAAACAAGAGGCCCATGGGCCACATCGCTCACCTGAGGAACAATAGGTATGATAAAATCAGCTTAATGGAGTCATAATACAAACTATCTGGACAATGTACAATAATACATGTAGATCCTGTATAAATAAAATCCATTTTTCCCCCTGGATATTCTTAATATGTTTATAATCATTTTTCTAACAGGCTGATTTTATAGTCATATCACATTATGAGTATTGCAGTTCTCAAAAAGATACATCAAACTCTGAACCTTCTTGTGAGGCCAAAGAATTGTCCTGGAGCCAAAGTCTTAACAATTATAAAGAATCATCTGGCTGATTAGTTTCTGAGAAGATTTTAAAAGATTTACTCTATATATTCCTATGTAAAACTTTAACATCCCCCCAATGTGGCCCCAACCTACCCCCAGGGATCATGATTTTCACAACTTTGAATCTACACTACCTGAGGATACTTCCACACAAGTTTCAGCTTTCCTGGCTGATTAGTTTCTGGAAAGAAGATTTTTAAAGATTTATTTTATATATACCTATGTAAAACTTCGACCCTCCATTGGGCCCCACCCTACCCCCAGGGATCATGATGTTCACAACTTTGAATCTACACTACTTGAGGATGCTTCCACAGAAGTTTCAGCTTTCCTGGCTGATTAGTTTCTGAGAAGAAGATTTTTAAAGATTTACTATATATATATTCCTATGTAAAACTTCGAGCCCCTGATGTGGCCCCACCCTACCACCGGGGGTCATGAATTTCACAACTTTGAATTAACACTACCTGAGGATGCTTCCACACAAGTTTCAGCTTTCCTGGCTGATTAGTTTCTGAGAAAAAGATTTTTAAAGATTTACTCTATATATTCTTATGTAAAACTTCGACCCACCAATGAGGCCCCACCCTACCCCCCAGCTTTCCTGGCTTTATGGTTCTTGAGAAGAAGATTTTTGAAAATTTCTCGAAATTTTTCATTAATTTCTTATTATCTCCCCTTGAAAACGGGTGTGGCCCTTAATTTTCACAACTGTGAATCCCCTTTGCCTAAGGATGATTTGTGCAGTTTGGTTGAAATTGACCCAGTTGTTCTTGAGATGATGTTGAAAATGTGAAAAGTTTACGGACAGACGGACAGACAGACGGACAGACAGACGGACAGATGGACGACGGACAAAATGTGATCAGAATAGCTCACTTGAGCTTTCAGCTCAGGTGAGCTAAAAAGGGCAAAGAAGGGCAAATCACTCTTTGTACTAAGTAAGCCACTCGGCCATTGCGCTTTGAAATCAACAAGATATGTCTGACTTTTGAGCTAAAACCACGCAATCGGTGTATATTTCACCCAAAACTAGCATACGAATTAGTAGTGTCATTTTTAACTTGTTTTGACGCAAGAAATAGATAGTGGATACTATAGTCAATGAGCAATTTATTATTAAAGCCCTTAAAATATTGGATATTTCAGCTTTTATTTGAAAGAAATGTGAAGAGGAACCAAACAGAGGTGTAAACTAGGTTGCAATGATAATTTGTCTTGTATTTATACTTGTATGTGGAATTGACAGGATTTTTAATGAATATATTAAAAATACATGTGACATTCTGCTAAATCTTTATGTGGAGTTATTTAACAAGATTTTGAAACTGGAATTATAACTACACAGTGGATACTTGGAAACATTTTCCCAATTTATAGAAATAAATGTAACAATACTGATCCATCAAACTATAGACCAATTACACTTATAAGCTGTCTTAGAAAATTATTTACTTCTATCCTTAGTGAAAGATTGACTGAGTATGCAAATAGAGTAGAACGTATTTTAGAAAATCAAGCTGGGTTTCGTAAAGATAATTCGACTATTGATCACATTTTTTCGTCATATTCTTTGATAGAATTATCCAAGACATTTAAAATAAAATTATTTTATGCTTTTATAGATTTTGAAAAGGCGTTTGATTCAGTTTGGCGTGTTGGTCTATGGAACAAAATTTTGTTGAACAATATTGATGGCTAGTGTTTTAACGTTATTACAAATATGTATATTCATTTAAGTACGGAGACATTAGTTTTGAAATTGTAGATAATATTAAATACCTTGGAGTACACATTTGGAGTAAATTCAGGTGACCTATTGCTATCTGTTTTCGTCCGTCGTCGTGCGTTGTGCGTCGTGCGTTGTCCGTTAACAATTATTTTACATTTTTAACTTCTTCTTAAAAACTACAAGGCTAATTTTTGCCATTTTTGGTGTAAAACATCTCTATAGTAAATAAGAGGAATCTGAATTGTAAAATTTATTGCTCTACCACCCCCGGGGCGCCAAAGGTGGGGCCAAATATGCAAAAATAAAAGTCAAATTTTCAAAAACCTTCTTCTTTACTCCCACACTTTTGAGGAAAAAAATGGTTGCATGGTTATGATGTCCATGAAGCCCTCTTCCAAAATTGTGGAGTTCATGGCCCCTCGGTCAGGGGTTCTGGCTCTAGATTGGGGCAAATATTGCCATATAGTAAAAATGTATTAAATCTTAGAAAATCTTCTTTACTCCATATATATTTGTTAAAAACTAAATGCATGATTATGATGTCCATGAAGCCCTCTACCAAAATTGTGAAATTCATGGCCCCTGTGTCAGGGACTCAGGCTCTAAGGTGGGGTCAATATGGCCGAATAGTAAAAACGTATTAAATCTTTAAAAATATCTTTTATACTCCCACACATGTGGGCAAAAAACTGAATACTTGGTTATGATGTCCACTATTTCCTCTACCTAAATTGTGAAATTCATGGCCCCTTGGTCATATTTTATATTATATAATATTTTATATATTTTAATATTAAGCTCTTCTTTTACAGGGAACCAATACTGTCTAAAAAGGGCCACGACCATCGGGCCCTCTTAAAAGGCCCATGATCTCGGTTTTAAGCCAAAAAAAAAATCCACCTGTTCGGTGCGATTTATTGGCTATTACAATATCAGATAATCTTCCATACAAATCAATTACCTTGAAATGTTATAGACTTGCACTTTATAATTATATTCACCAGAAAAATCGGTCTCTTAGAGTAAAACAGTAAGTGATCATTAATATATAGATCTTTTATTGATATTGTACTGAAATATAAAATACTCGTATGAGAACTGTGCATTCGTTTACTGTTGAAAGGCCGGGGGGGGGGGGGGGGGGGGTGGGTATTGAGCGTAAGGCACTACCATACGAACTTGTTATAATAACGTCTTTTTTTGCAATTTGAAAGGGCGTTATATCATATAACGCCCTTTTCGCATCAAAACACATTTTGAAAACCGTCATAATGCCTCTACAAAATGTTGATACACATTAAGCAAAGGTCTAATAACGTATTATAACGTCCTCATTTTTTTTCGCAGGGGGGGGGGGGGGTCAATAATGGTACGACTGCACTTAAAAAGGTGCAATCGTACGAATTTTTACTTGAAAACTGGCAGAGTGTTTTTATATTGATTTTTTAAGTAACAAGAGTCAACATAACAATGTTATATAAAAAGTATATATAAATTACTCTGTATTTTCGCTTAAAATGTAGAGTCATTCTTGGACTTTTGACTTTTAAATTTAGAACATACTGCAAACCTAACAATTTACATAAAGCACATTTCATAAAGAACCACCTTATATAACAAGGCCTTGGACTTGCAGTAACTATCCATTTCGTGAAAAAACTCTGTGAAAAAACTACTAGGGCTATGTATAGTGTAATAGGTAAATGTAAAAAACACAATATGTCAATTGATTGTTAATTAGATATGTTTGACAAAATTGTGAAACCAAGTAATTCTAAATTCCCTACACTACGAGGTAGATGGTAGGATATACCTCGTGAAAACCGTATATGTACCATGTGTAACTGTATTGAGATAGAGATGAATTTCATTATTTATTTCATTGTACAGATATAACATTTAACGTCCTTGTTAAAGTGGTTCTATACCTTTACAAGTCAGGTTGGAAAGAGTAATGTATCCATATGTTATACTTTGAAATATTATAGGCACAAGATGCAATATAAAAATAAATGCAAAAAACAATTGAGGTATGTACGTTATAACTTTTTTTTTATAATCAAGTTTAATTTTGATAATTTTTAGTTGTTCGAAAAATCATACCAAATTGTCAGTTGATGCACGAAAATACCTGCATTTTGCGCTAGAAAGCCTTAAATCAGCATATACGAATTGCCCCTTCTGAAGATATTTTGCTGACACGAGAACAATAAACCCGCCACTGGGGAATCCACTGTACAGAATATTACATTTCAATGAAAACATTCATCCTCAATCCTTTGCGATGGTTGAACCTTCGACAACGACAACTAAGGCATACGAACTTTGTGTATGTAAATTTGACCAGGACGACGATCTAACGGTCAGCTACAATTACTTTGGTTATCTACATATACTGATACTGAGTTCAATATGACGCTACCCAAGTCCGTGCGGAAGAGCATTAAACTCCCATACCCGGATTTAGTAGACGGAAGAAAGAGTTTGGGACCCCACTCCGTCCCCTTCACCCTTTGAAAATTCATATTCTTATATTCACATAGTATCGTTACCTAAAATAGGCAATCTTACAAACAAAATTATTTTAAACCCCCCCCCCCCCCCCGTCCTTTATTCGCCTCCACCCCATCCCACCCCACCTCCCTCTCAGATTTTTTTAATGCACGCATGAATCTGGGATACATTAAATAATATTGTTATTACAGCGGTGTAGCCATTCACTTCACGGCGGGAGGGGGGTAGGGGTTTGGGTGGGGGGGATAAGTCTGCCCAGTTGCGCAGTCGATCGTCTAAATGTATCTGGCATAGTGATATGAAAGTATATGGGACAAACACGCTTCAGATTTTGGTTGAGGTGAAAGAAAGTCAATGGAAGTTAACACATGTAAAGTGAATGACTAAAAGTTCATGTATCAGTCAAAACGAAAATGAGAAAAGAAAGTAAAAAGTTAAATATTTGTAGGAGTTCAAACTTCCTTCCTTCTCTTATCTGAAAGTTGGTGTAGGGGTAGGGGTGTAGTTTTTCGTTGCGTGTTTTTCTAACTCCATCCATTAGCTAAACATACGGATTATTACGTTGATTATGTCAATTATATATTTTTAAAATCCATCGTATTACATTGCTAGTTCACTTGTTTTACTGATGTATAAGGAAATGGAATGTATATCCAACCGCACTGACAACAGCTATCAGCGACAGCTATGTATTAAATGCCCTACTTGTAATAATCAGAACAGATATGATAAAAAAAAAATGAACCCACCTTTGTCATGCTGTAAAATTTCACAACTTCAGCACTTATTAAAAAAAGTTCTCAGATATCCAGTACTCTGTGGTGAGTTCGACACTAGCTGGTCATTGCTTGGTCAAAGAAGTGCGCTCGGTTCGTGTATACTGAATTCTTCATTACGTGGGGTTTTCTTTTGTATGCTGTCTAGACCGCTTTACTCGATATCCGCCCTACGGAAGCATATGCCATCCGGAAATTGTAAAACATAACATGCTTTGCATCACCGACACAACATATTTTCACACCGCCCTTGTTTATTAATACACAAAACGACATTTTTTCAACAGGGCGTACCCACACACACACACACACACACACACTCTCTCTCTCTCTTCTTTTTTTCTCTTTCGCTTTCCGGTGCAACGTAATGGACTTGTGCTCTCTCTCTCTCTCTCTCTCTCTCTCTCTCTCTCTCTCTCTCTCTCTCTCTCCTTTTTGCCCTTTCGCTTTCCAGTGCAACATAATGATTCTCTCTCTCTATCTCTCTCCTTTTTGCCCTTTCGCTTTCCAGTGCAACATAATGATTCTCTCTCTCTCTCTCTCTCTCTCTCTCTCTCTCTCTCTCTCTCTCTCTCTCTCTCTCCTTTTTGCCCTTTCGCTTTCCAGTGCAACATAATGATACTCTCTCTCTCTCTCTCTCTCTCTCTCTCTCTCTCTCTCTCTCTCTCTCTCTCTCTCTCTCTCTCTCATTCCCTTATTTCAGTCATTTGTCAGCCCACTCTTTTGCATAAGCATTCCAAACAAATTGCATCGTAAAGGAAATTGCCGTTTTCCGATATGAAATCCAAAGTGTTTATAATTTGAACAACACTCTTTATGCAGTAAGCTGCTTCAAATGATGATGAATACGGTTTCTTTAAGAATACGCCCATCTGTTGGTTTAACGCGCCATGGAATTACCAGTAGCTGCATCCTACAGGAAAGAATTCTATTAATGAGAAATCTAAATCAAAAAAGCCGGAAAACTTCCAAGGACATTCACATTTTTTGTTGCACATTTTACATAGCATTAAACAAATAGGAACTTTTATTTGATACAAGTAAATTATCATTGTATAAGCTATACATGTATACTATCTAGTCAGCAGTATTTCTAAGCTAAAGGGTTTGGATTCCTGAATTGATTTCAGTATCTTAAGATATATATATATATATATATATATATATATATATATATATATATATATATATATATATATATATATATATATATATATATATATATATATATATATATATATCATTATAAGGTGGGTTGAACTTCACAATGAATAAAGTTAAAGTACATTATTTGGTCAGTTTTTTACATGATACAAATTCATTTTAGATAATCGGATAAGAAAAACATTTCATTTTGAAATGCTGTGTATTAGGGTTTGCACACTTGCAGGGCATTGTCCGCAAGCGCATGTGGGCGGCAGCCCGTGTATACATGTACATGTAGCAGGCGATGAAATACACAGTTGAAAAATCGCAGCGGTCATCTGGAAACTGTCTCTCTGTCTCCTCTTTATACAGATTGGGAAACAGGACCCCCCCCCCCCTTCATGAAGGAAGTAACACCTTTGGAGGGTCAGCGCCAAGCATAACGTAAATAATTCAAAAATGACGATCCAAGGTTTAAACTACAAACATATAAGTCAGTTTGATGGTATTTACAAAAAAGGACTTTTAAAGGACTTTTAAAAATATAAGCTTTGTACCTTTAAAATCATTTTATGTATAAAACCTTTAGTTATATAATAATATATACCGGGTAGTTTATGATTTTTTTCTTTTGTTTATTGTAGCAGTATCCAAGTTGCCGCCATTGCTGCATCAACGATCAAACTGATGAATTGCCATAGACACTCAAAAATCAAAACCGGAAAGCAGTTTGATGGAGTATGAATAGACTCTTCGTCTCTAGGCTACTTCTTGCGTAGAATCTCAGCCTGTTGTCATAAAATTCATCAAATTTCCCTATTTCAAACGGGAGAATTTACAGCCGCATTGTTCAATCTTCCCCGTGAGGAGAAAAGGAGCAAATCGGATTTCACCATAAAATAATCTGTTTGTTGCGCTCAACATTATTTTTCTTGACGATCCGGAACCGAATACCGATGTAAAATAATTAAATACTAAAGGGGGGGGGGGGTGGTTAATAAAAATGATATAAGCAAGTTTATGAATCCTTCATTTTGAACTTTGTATCAAGGACATATATATAATATATATATCTATTAACCAATTATACAAAACATGTTATATGCTTTGCGCAATCTAGGACTTGATTTCTTGGCCAATGGAATGTTTTATTTCTTTGTTTAGGAGAGCCAGCTTTAGGTATTAAAATGACTCTGTCTTCGTAAAAGGCATTTTCAGAACTTTAAATTCGATGGCACCTGCATCGTGCCAATACGCATATGGCACCAAAAGTCTTAATTACTCTAAAGCACGATATATAATTGTTGCAAAACTTTCATTTTAACTATATTTGTATTTCCTAAGTGGGATAACGCCCAAACGTTTACAATGGCAAAGCGTTGCCTCATTGAAATGTGTTGCAAGAAAAGAAAAAAAACCGAAAACCAATCATGATAACATTTTGAAAAAATAAAGGTTTATCTACCATGGCCGATTTATAAAGAAAGACTTTTGACATGTTGTAATTATCTTTTTTTTAAAATCATATTCAGAACATCGGTGTTAAAACCAGCACGAGTTTTAAAGTTGACAATTGCACAATGTAAACATGTAAATGAAAACACACCCACGTTTTGTTGGGGGGGGGGGGGGATATAGTTGACTCGAAAAAAAAACCCCAACATTCAGCAACTTTAAATATCTGTCCAGAGATCCAATTTGTTAATCACGCAAACAATAAAAATCAAACATGATTTCAGTGATGATTTGTGAACTGCTTATTATGAATCATACTAGCTATAGTGTAACCTATCTTTAAAAATGTCAATTTTTAATTGACCTATAAACCTTAGAACAATTAAAGCTTAAATTTCATCACAAAAACAGAAACAATTATTTTTCATTTCAATAGCATTCTTAAAGCAGTATAAGCTATATGTTCCTTAGAAGAGAAATCTTTCCTCTGACAAAAATTAATGATATTTCTAACTTCATTTATCATAAAAGTTTAGTTATATCCAGACTTATCATACTTCAAGGTTTTTGCAGCAAGATAAAATTCTAAAAAAAATACAGCTCATTTTGCTTTAAGTTAATTGGAAAACGAGATTGGCATTGCTTTTGATTAACTTTTATAATTAAACGCCCATTCATAAGATTTATCATATAATCAGAGTGGAGATTGGTTTTATCAGAAGCGTGACGCACAGTGTAGCAATTAAACATTGATATTAAGGTTTTACGCGCCTTCAGGTGTAAAATAGATATCGGCAACTTCGGAAATTGTTTGCGTATTCAATACAGCCAAAAATTACTTATATTTGTGTAAACATATCGTTATGCAGTTATTGAAAAATGGTGCAAGTTATTAAAAATAATGTTAAGGACATCAAATCAAAAGTGGCAGAATGACTAGAAAGCACTCGACTATAGAAATATGATTAAATTTTGACACCACAATTCATGTTGCACACTTGCTTTCACGCAACCTCTCCCCACACCTTTCACACATCGTTAATCGTGTCTCGTATGAAATACTATCTGTATGCGTAAAATCATTATTCACTCAGTACATGCATAGTCATCGAAATGTTTATTAATGTCACCGCCCAGTATCCTCGCTCTTGTTTCATCACCAATGAGAATTTATTTGTTATTATTAAAGTAGGTATCAGCGTCCGAGTGGATATTCTGGTGGGAAAAAGGGGACGGCAGAAAATGTAATGACGTTTTAAACTCCTATATCTTTCGGTGTCAACTAAAGCAACATCCAGAAGTGCAGAAGTCAGCAGACGGTACAGATTTTTTGCTATTATTGTAAAAAAAATAATACAACCCCCCAAAAAGATGCTAAGGCGTCCTATACTTTGCTGCTTACTCGTTAACGCAGCCATGCTATGTTATGCGCAACTTCGTCGAGACAACCTGCGGCCATCAAAGAAAGATAACTACACTTTCGATTTGCCATCACATTTGATGCAGTCGGGGAAACACGAATGCATTCTGACGATTTATCAAGACCTTCTAAACGGGGTTCCGTCAACAGGGGGATCCCCTCACCTCAATCTGTTCTCTACGCATGCGCAGATGTTTAACACAGTACGATGTCTCAAAGGAATTCAAACTGGTAAGTCTTTGGAAAAAAAATTAACGTTAACCATTTTGTTTTGGTTTAGTTTTCATTTGCTTAACATACATTCTTTCGACACATATTAACACTCGTCATCAAAAGTAGAACTTAAAGAGAATGCATCGTTTTTTGACAGGTTCCAGTTTTATTTGAGAATGTTACGAAATCAAAACCTTTTTCATTTATCCCGTGTATAAGTACAACGTATGTTTTAAACTCTTGATATATTTTGTTTTGTGTACTTTAAAAACAAAAATCGTGAAATAAAAGACGTAATAATGTCTTCTCAACATGCGTTACACAATGCCTAAAAGCCGTTTATAACGTTTATAAAAAATCATTTAACTTTTTAACTTTTGATTTTTTTTTACAGCTGGCGAGAATTCTCGTACTTTCTTTATCGAACAGCCTTGGGATGAGAAGTTTCATCATTTTGAATTTCAAGCAAAGGTCGCGTCTACTCCGAATTTGAATTTATTTATGTCGTGTCCAAACACCAACGAACGCATGTTTATTGACCAAGTTCGAACACCGCTTCACCAGACGTTTAGCAAAGACATAACTGCACAGATCAAACGTCTCAATATCCCCGATAAAGCAAAATGCAACATTACAATAAGTTCTCCGAACGCTTTTTCTGCGTTGCATAAGAAACAGAGCGCAGCCGATGATTTCAGATTAATAATTCTGTCTAAAAAAGAAAACACTCAAACACCGCTCCGAGAAATCGCAGCGTTGAGCGCTGCAGCAAATGGCCGCCATCTTGACAAATCGCCTTCCAAACGAAGTAGTTCAAATGGATGCAAGAGAAAACAGATGAAGATAGACCTTTGGAGAATTGGATTTATGAACAAGTATGTCATCCATCCATCCACCGTCGATGTTGGGTCCTGTAGCGGGGAATGTCGTGCGAAAAAGGTGATTGAAAAGAACACGTCGAACAGAGGGGTCTTCCTCAGCCTGTACCAAATGACCCTTGGCACGAAGAAAACAATGACAAGATGCATACCGGAAAAGATGATGAAACTGAGCGTTCTTCATGAGGACGAAACTGGGGTATACGTCAGCTATGTCGGTGACATAATCATTGATAGTTGTGCTTGTCAGTAGAATCCCCCAAAACCGATGACGTTGATCCTATGAACAGCTTCATGTAATTCAAAGTGCCTTAAGGTGGAATAACACATCATCACAAAATGGCTGACCGCTGATCGAAAAGACATTTCGTTTTATTAAAACGATTTTATGGAACATGTAACTTAATCCATAGCCGAGTGATTAGAATGTCGGACTTGTGATCATCCCTTCATCCTGAGTTCGAATCCCGTAGGGGCTTTTGTTGTTAGTTACTGGAATATTTATTTTAGATAATTCATTTTTCATCCCCAAACGTAAAACTTTTCACTTATTTGACATTTGTACATTTCTTTTATTATTATATCTTCATTATAAAAAAAAAATTCTGTTAATTTGAGTTACTTTTTTCAGGTGTGTTATTCCACCATAAGGTTGTATGGGACACACCCTTATTGTGAGGTACTATTTTATCGAAATAAATGGAAGTGCACTTGAAAAAATGTTGTTGTTTAATTAATTTTAAAAGACTTTTAAAACTTAATGATGAATTAAGCCTGTTACCTTTTTGTTTATTTCTTTCATGAGAGTTCCGGTGAAAGTTTTATATAGGTATGTTACAACGCACTTTGAAAAATTACGCAATTTGAAATTTTTTTTTCAAAGTGTGTTAAATTTTGGACCATTTTAACGCATTTTGAATTTTATTTCAGTACAGTATAGTATGCTTACGCAAGATAAACCCTTTGAATACTATCGAAAATAGATGAGTATTAATTGTATAGACACACACTTTCAGGAGGTATCGATGGTTGTGCTTGTCAGCAGAAGCCCGAAAACAGATGATATTGATCAAATGAACAGCTTCATGTACATGTAATTCAAAGTGACTTAAGGTGGTATGGGACACATCCCTACTGTGAGGTACTATTTATCGAAATTAAAGGAAGTCCGCATGAAAAAAAAATTAAGGTTGCCTTATCAATTTCAAATGTCTTTTGAAACTTCTGTAATTATTAAATTTTCAAGTGTACTAATGCTCAATTTTGGAACCACGTTATATCTTCTTGCAAATACGTATCATTACTTTCTTATAAAATTACAGGATTATGCACTTAATACATATTTCTTTATTCATCTCTAATCGTTTTTTCAAGTGTATGGCGTGTTTGTAAAATGTCACTCGCATTTCAAATTTCCTTAGCATCCACTCCTCGCGTAGTTCCCATAATAGCGGTCTACAAATAAATGTTCAATAGTCTCATTGGGTCTTTTACAAAAGGAACAGACTGGGGATTCTTTAGCTTAAATTTTGTCAGGAAAATCATTTGTTGGTATTATTTTGAAATTTGAAATTGTAGCCAATGAGGTTAAGATTTTTTTGTATGTTTGTTTTAAAAAATAAAGCCTCTTTCTAGCCATTTATATGAAGATTAAGTTGAATCATCATACATGTTTTTGTAAACTTTTTTTTTATAAGTAAAGAAGTATAAAATAGTATCTAATGTTATGGTTATAGTATCTGAAAAGTCATCTGTAGGATCAGTGTAAAGCTTTTGGTACCAAAAATGCAATTGATGATTTAGCTAAAGAGGATCGATTATCCCTTTTGAAATACAAACCCAAAAACGACGACAACAGAGTCACATGTGTCACTACTTACCACCCTGTCCTAAGGGGTCTAAATGCAGTTCTAAAGAAGAACCTACCAATCCTTTAAAGCAATGATGAAATGGTTGAGGTTTTCAAAATCCCCCGATGGCAGCTTTCAAGCGCCCTAGAAACCTTAAGGACATGGTGGTAAGAACCAAACTAAAGAACCCTCTACCCAATTATGGCTTTAAAACTTGTTCTGACACCAGATGTCTGTTGTGCAAACACAGCTCTGATGCAGACGACCTTTTTAGCCCCATTACTGGCCCTACTTACAAAATTTTCGCAAATACTTCTCGGCGTACTGTCAATTGCATATACCTCATCAATTGTAAATTTTGTCAGAAACAATACGTAGGGGAAACAGGAGAACACCGCAGGCGCATCAATAATCATCGTTCCACCATAAAAACTAAGAAAATTAAAGAACCCGTCGGGGAACATTTTAACTGAGATAGTCACAAATGGGAGGACATGATGGTTTTGGTTAATGATCACAACCAAGACTGGACAGATGCGGAGAGAAAAAATAAAGAAAAATTTTGGATGCATTGACTGAAGTCATTCCGCCCTGACGGCATGAGGAAATTAAGTGACTTCACCAACGAAAATGAACATCAACTAAATCCTAAACTTAGCAATATCACCATCATCATCTTTTTGGTTCCATGTACAAATATCATTCACGTTAATTATTCAACTTATTAGCTCGTTCCTTAATCGGTTTAATCTGTACGTCGGGTTCTTTTTTTGGGAGTTGATTTTAATCAACTCTCCTATGCAGTTACTCTGGCAAACCGAAAGTGAAACAGTGTTTGGACCTAAGCACAAATCATCACCGCTGAGAAGACTTAGTTCTTGGAAATAATCGATAAATTCGCTGTAATGAATTCTGAAGCATTGTTTTTCAAGGAAACTTATTTATTGATACCTTGAAAATATTCAGATTTTAAATGGTACGAAACAATCTAGATATTTTTTGTAGTGGTATGTATTCCTATACTAGAGGTTACTATTAATAGTATCGTTCAACCAGACGATCGGTGATTTCCGTAAATCTTCGACAAGCACAGAATTTCTCTTGCTTGTCGGAGATTAACGGAGACAGCCGAGCGTCAGGTTGAACGAAGCTAGAGTTCAATATTGCTTGAATCCATACAATTTTTCAGAAATATTTCGATTACTGATACATACATGTACGTTGATGGAATTAATAGTATTTTTAAATATTACACGACATGATTCATATGGAGTTTTCTCAAAATTCTTTTCGGAAGAGTCCGAGTAATCATATTTTAAAAAATGTGCGTAAATCAAAAACATACTAGTAATTATAAGAAACCACTAGCCATGCAAGATAACATTATCGTTGATTCTAACACAAATAATAATCGATAAAATCAACTCCCGTCATTACTTCAGTCCTTTGATTTTTTTTTTTTTTGTTATTTTGTTATTTTTAATTGTTTTTAATCCATTTTTTTTTCTTTATTTATCTCCTATTAGTTTTTACACTCTTATGTATATTTATGAGGTCATTTACAGAGCCTGTCTTCCATACAAACCTTCATTACAAATTATCTTACAAGTACAACTTAATTAACAGCAACCCCCAATTAGTAAATTAAATCGTTCTCGTTATCTTTTACATCTACACAGACCGTCCGCTGCGTCGCACGGGATTTTTCTTTCTCAGGCTTGAAATCTTTAGTTTAATACAAAGATATAGTTGCCACGTTCCAATCTGGAGTTTTATATATTATTTAGTTTTTATATATTATTTTGTTTTTAGTTTAGTGCTAGTTTTGTAGATGTTTATTTTCTTTCATATGTGGTTTTTATTTTGTTGTCCTGAAGAAGGGACTGATTGTCCCGAAAATTTGACAATATTTTACTTCATTGTTCGTGTCGTTGGTTATTTTTAGTGCTTTTTTATATCTCATCTTATAACGGAGTATCTTCTGATCCGACACTATAGAAAACGAGTGTTGTTGGTTTGTTAGTGCTGGACCATACGGCTCTCCTTAATAAGAAGAGCTCCTATAAGATATAGGAAAGTATTTAACACTTTAAGATTAAATGTATGTAATTCTTTTTTACTGAAGACAAGTTTATTGTTTAAAACATAGTTTAAAAAATTTAAAGTAGATCCGATGGTTAAAATCTTTTGACCACCCAGCCTCCTTCAGGAATATTTATCGCTAAAGTATTTATTACATTTTATTTCTGTGAGTAGTAGTGATTTCCATAAAATTTGGAATCAAAATGCAAAACTATAGCTTAATTGTGCATTTTCGGACTTACACAAAATGAGCACAAGACGTTGCCGATATATATGTTCATATGTAATATATACCTCACGTAGTTCTGCGTCTATTGGATGTTAAGCAAATACGATTCTATACATATAGGGCCCATGACACCCCCTCCAAAAAATAATAAATAAATGAATTAATTGATAATTTAAAAAAAAATGCCCAGATTGAATACGATACGGTACATCGGTGGCTCGAACCCCATTACCAATGTGTTGTAGAACTTCTTTGAACCA
This sequence comes from Magallana gigas, assembly GCF_902806645.1. Classification (NCBI taxonomy): domain Eukaryota; kingdom Metazoa; phylum Mollusca; class Bivalvia; order Ostreida; family Ostreidae; genus Magallana; species Magallana gigas. The sequence goes on along the minus strand of NC_047567.1, from coordinate 25,434,349 downwards.
CTAAGCCAAGCATTTTGTTGAATAAATGATATACACACTAGAAGACCTTTTTTTTTTAATTAAAAAGGTCAATTTATGGTATGAATAAAAATCCGGATAATAAAGAGTTATCGAACATGGCTAACGATCGGAGATCGTTAAGGTGGCTCACTTCACCTTTATAAAAAGTTTCTCAATCAGCAGAATATTACTTGATTGGGATAGAAAACATAACGATTTAGATATAAACAAATCAGAAAGTCGTAAACAAATTGCAATTATATATTAGATTTAAAAAAATTATCGTTTCAAAAATATAGTGAAATCAATGTGAAAAAGCGGATGCGAAGACGCGATCTACTTTTCACAAGCACAAGTACATTATCCACTTAATTTTCAGAATAAAAGAAATGAGCCTCGATGAAATGTTTTTAGATAAAACAACTCTTACATCAATTAATTTTGATATGTTATATTTCAAAATTATTTAAAATTAATTTCACTAAAAATGCTTAAAATGTTCTGTTAGACTGAATATAACATACCACATTAATTAGTTTTACGAGAGAATAGTCATCGCTTATTCACACGCATATGACCAAAATACACCGATATCTTTCGTTAATTAATGACTTTGTTACAAGTACAATGTTGTTTTAAATCATAGAGCAAATCATAGAGCAAATAGTGTTTGCACATTTGATTTTTTTATCAACTTTTGTTTCAGCTGATCATGAAGAGAATATCCTAATCATAGAATCTTGATTAGATTTATCAGTTCAACATCATTTTTATTGTAATATGCTAATTTGAAAATCTCTATTTGATGAAACTAATCTGGTTTTAAAGTCACCTGAGGTACACGATTGACCTATATTGTAATTGGTCTTTGTCCGTCGCCATGCGATGTGCGTGTGCTAACAATTTTACCTTTTTTTGTTAATCATCTTTATAAAAAGAGGAATCGTAATTGTTAAAATAATGTCTTTACCATCCCTTGGGCACCACAAGCGTGGTCATATATGCTAAAAGCGCTAAATTTAACAAAAATAGTCTTCTCTACTCTGAGGAAAAAAACTGAATGCATGGTTATGATGTCCATGAAGTCCACTACCAGAATTGTGAAATTCATGGCCCCTGGGTCAGGGGTTCAAGCTTTAAGATTGAGCCAATATGACCATATAAATGAAATGTATTTGATCTTAGAGAATCTTCTTCTTTACTACCATATAATTATATTTATCCAAACCTAAATGCATGGTTACGATGTCCATGAAGTCTTTTACCTAATTTATAAAATTCATGTCACACAGACAGGTGTTTATGCCCTAGTGTGTGGCAAATATATCCTTGCAGTGAGAATGTATGAATTCTTAGAAAATCTTCTCCTTTTCCCTCACACATGTGGCAACCAAAACTGAATGCATGTTATGATGTTCACAAACTCCTCTACCTACATGTAAATTGTAAAATTCACGAGGCTCAAAATGAGGATATGTTAGAAGCATTTCTAATATGATCCGGTAATGGAGTCAGCGTTTGACATTGAAAGGAAAAGAACGGTACATTTAAGATGTTTTCTAATTTGTGGAATTTTAAATTGTACATGTACATGTACATCACCATCTTCCCAAGTCAAGAGGTTCTGATCCTTTCCGCTCTACATAGACTCTTGACCGAATAGGCAGAGTTTGGCGGGGTTAACATCCTCGAACGCTGGTTGGTGTCATACAAGTTTGCATGATCCAACAAGAAACGTTTCAGATATTAATTGTGAATTGATCAATGTTGAACCGTTGTCAAATGAATTTGAGACAGACTAGTAAGTATTTGCCTTTCTGTTATCGATTTTTAGTCCGAGTGAATCCATATTTTCTAAAACTTTGATTTTGTTCATGAGAGCAGCCATATTGTTCTCTTTATAACACAGTCTCTGATTGGTCAGAACAAGAGGTCACAAAAGTTTTAAAATGAGTACTCTCACTAGATGGCGTAATCGTGTTGTCTTTTCGGTCAAGGGTTTGTGTAGAGCGGAGCGGATCAAAAACCCTTAAGTTGGAAAGATGGTTCGTCACTGGTTCTTAGATTATAATGTGGACTTGTGGACGATATGGTTCTAATTATTCATACAGATACTGAGGTGAAAAACCATTAATGATTAAAAAAAATAAGATTACATATGTAACTTATGAATTTTCCATCTCGATAGTAAAAGATTCCCATCTAATTCACTATATAGCTTTTTGCGAGAGGAATAACATCTTTATCCTGTGATTATTATGGCAGTTTTATAGCCTTATTTTTGGCCTTTCGGACTTTATGGGATTTGATCACGTGACTAACCCGTATTTATATACCGTTAAACATCCAAATGTTTTACCTTATTTCTTCCATATTGTCAACAGATCGCTCGATGACATATGTTCTTTTCATATCCGGCTGTGTATTTGCGTTAGTTTTTTGCATACCAAGTTGTCATCGGCGTAATTATGTAACATAGCCGTTGATTAGATGCAAAGAGGGTCAAAGAACAAAGCGATATACTAGTATGTGTTACTTTTTTTTATTTACAACATGCAACGTTTGATGACACGTGAATCGACTTTGCTGCCGCTGTCTTACATAAAATAACAATATTTTTTTTTTTTTAAAAACATTTAAAAATCTTATTAATAGACTCTTGACTCTTGTAAACTCAATATAATATACACTTATGTTTTTCTAGTATAAGGTTTCATATGATCTCCAATATCATCTAAATGTCAGCAGCATTACTAAAAAAACACTTCTGTAGTTTCTTTTTTCTACCTTTTACTTAAAAAAATGTTCTAAAGTTTTGAGACTTTAACATAATGTACATTTCCTGCGATCAATTCTATACATCGAGCAACAACTTTGTGATGGAAAGCTTAACTAAGACCCAAATGAGTTACAATAATTTAAGCTTATGCTTAAGGGAGCATTAAGTAAGATAATAATAAGAAAATTTAGTATTCATTATCATATGTCCTTCACACAGTTTAAAGACCACAAAATATCGTTGCAATGAATTTTAAAAATCACATTCACCGTCGTAAAATGATTACAAGGTAACAAAATTATGACATATAACATTTACTAATCAGGTTGACATTTAAGAAATGAAAATCGGGGACTTCAATGAAGATAAATATTGAAAATTAAGTAGAAAAATAGTTATTTGTCATTTGTGCGATTTTAAGTGTCTCATTTATTCATCCATTTAATATTCTTTTCCTATTTTCAGAAAGTACATGAAAAGTAATCTGTAACAATATCGTCACAGAAGTATTTCATACAACACACCTAGGTACAAACATTTGTATAATAAAGTGTGTATTTTTATAGCAACAAACGTCATGTAAATGTAAATATATTTACACAGGATTACTATGTATGGATAATCTTTTGTTTATTGCAAAAACTTGAATAATAAATCTTCCACATAAAAGTACATGTAGAAGTTTTTTTTAATTTTGTTCAGATAATTGGATGTTTTAAAGTTTACCTTATAGATATTTGTGGGGAAAAACCGCCTTGTCAGGGGTTCAAAGCTCGGCACAAATACAAAGATCCAAACTACTTATATCACTCCAGAACTGGTCCCTGTTTGTTGAAAAATACGGGCAAGTACAAGCAGAATGGTCAAATATGTCGGTGGTGTCAGTGTTGTGTAGTTGGCAGGTGCTGAGACTTTATGTTGGAGTAACAGTCCAGAGTTTTCTTTGATCATTTCTGCTTCATTTTCCAGATTCTTGGTAAACCCGTTTTTTAATGAGTATAGGTAAGTCCGAATCATGAGGTGTGTTCGATTGGTCCATTAATGACTTTAAAATATTTCCAACTTAGTTAGTAATGATGAGAATGAGTTATCCAAAGGAGTAATCTCGCTTCTCATTCCAATTTGTAGTCTGTAAAGCAAAATTTCTTTTGCTAAAATTTAATGGGAAAACTTAAAAGTTTTTCAAAAAAATAATTATTTCCTCTGATCTATTTCTGATATGACGGGTCTAAGACCTACCAGACTTTCACACACATCTGATGGCGTTGATGTTTTCAAGCTCTTAAATGTATATGACGAAAAAATGTTGAAATTTAACAAATAACTGATAATCCTGGGATTTAAAACCAGACTCACATACATAAAGTGTAGAGGGTAATTGCACTTTTAAAATAAAAATAAAGATTCACAAGGGTTACTGGGTTACAGTTTTCACAAAATAATTTTTGTTATTGCATAAAATAAGTGACGGCTTCTTTCATTTAGTAATAGACTTTTATTTGCTGTCTTGGATTATACCGAAATGGTTATAATCATTATGTGTGAGCATGATTTTGTCCCTAGTAACTAATAACTGATAGTGTTAAAAGTCAGGTTTTTTTCTCAAAAAAACTATTATGCTTGATTTTCCAGCGTTGACAGCGAAACTCCTTTTGCAAGAAGAGTTGTATGCTGTATCAAGCATGTTTTGAAGTAAATTTGAGTTTCAAAACAAACAAGCGATGTCCTCTGCAAGGTCTGGGGGTTGATGATATAATTCTATGAATTCTGATGTTCGCAATTACGCGTTTGAGCTTGTTAGGTAAGTTATCAATGAAAACTGTATAAAGAAATACAGATAACACGCACCCAGTTCCACGGTAAACCAGTTTGACTGTTGTTAGTTTACAATGACTGCACTCTTAGGATTGATATGAGAGTGGTCTATGAACACCCACAATTAACCATAAGTGTTCATATTCCTAGTGTGAATAATTTTGTCAAATACTTTAAATAAAGTCGATAGTTATGAAACAGATTGGCAGATATCCGGATTTGTTTTTTGGGTTTTATTTCCACCTTTATAAATTGGGACAATAAAGCGCTGTTTCATACCAAAACGAAATTCGACCCAGGCCAGGTTTTAAAAAACTGTTGAACAAGACACGTATGTTTTCAAACACAACATCTTTTTCATGTATTAAAGGTTTTGTCTTGATTTTATCTGGTCTGAGAGCTTTTGTAAATGTTAATACTGAAATAGAATTGTGAACTTCTTTTTCCGTAATGCTCCCATTTGAACAAAAAATATAATAACGAGTCGCTCGTGACTTGTCATTTTATTTAATAATGATACTAGAAGGCATTATTAGAGGTGTATCATTTTGTTCAGTTTGATATCTTGATGAAAAATATTCAGCAAAGACGGCCGCCACGCTTTCCGGTGTATTATCTATCGATCAGCAAACATGTTAAATAGAGAGAGCTATAAGAATAAGCGCTGTTGCTCATATCAGATATCTTGTAGGTTGTTTTGTTATTTCACCTTCTTGCGAGAATATATGCAGACGGGCTAATTTACATGAAATTGTAGAATTGTACAATTGTTTGTAACAAGGCATTACAAAACTGAGAGAACACACACAGTTTCTCATCTGAACAAGATGAGAACAAGTAACAATACTTAAGGAATACTGTATGCAGGATTATTTTCGTCCAGTGTAAATTTCGCTCTTGTAAACTTAAAAACAGTTGGGGTTTTTTTTCGTGAATTTGAGACATTCTCCCGCTGACAATGAGGACAAAAAGGCCAAAAATAAAACAGTGGCGAATATTTCCCTGTATACGGTAATTGATATATTCCCTAAAAAAAATTGGTATGCACACGAAGCAAATTCATTCTAAAACACCATCCTATAAGGCTAAAACACTGAAAACTACTGTTAAACCTAAATCAAAATAAGTGATGCATATACACAGAAGGAGACTACGTTGGTACAAATAGTGAATATCATCATACATCTGTCAAGTCTTTTTGCCTGACACATCTTTTTTTCTTGTTTTTTGTTCTGAATATCACTCTGAACTGAGCTTCTTTTTGCAAACATTTCATGCAAAGTACCACTTTGGCCAGAACTGTCTTCTACTAAATCTAATGTACGTGATGAAACGACATCCTTGTAATAAATGTGCAAGACAACCGTCACCATGATAACACTGAAACCATTAAGAATAATCTGAGTTGTAACGTACACGCTAAACCAGGAGATATGTACCGAGTTCTTTGGCATCGAGTCACTAATCATGCTTCCGAACACGGCGAAAGTTAAAAATATGGCCATAGACATTCCCATTTTTTCTCCAGATTCAATAGGCAATAGAGAGCAAAAAGTGTTCATGATTGACAAGGCAATGATCGGAAATATCAAAGACAAAGTTGGAAATAAAGGTATCCTTCTTAGGGTTATCGTCATTTCAAGAGTGTAATAACCGACCTCTTTCACGGCTGTTGAAACTAAATCCCATTCCTCATTTGGTATATAGTATCCTGATTGAAAGCTGGACTGGTTTTGGACCAAATGTATGTTTTGTAGAAAATAATTGGGGGAGAAGAACTCAAAACTACAAGTCTGTGTATCAAAGGGAAATTTTTGAACGTTAAATGAACAAATAATAATACTCTCAATAGTTTCTGAGAGAAAAACACGACCAGTGTTTTCAACACCCACCTCACTACCAGAATTTTTAACTGAACCGTAGGTCACACATTTTTTGCCAGAGATTTCTTGCAGATTACAGACGACTGGAACCCAAACTTTGACCGCAGGTAATCGGAGATACTGAATGTTAGAGAATTCACTCGTATTCCATGTAAGATATTCGTCAGTCCACGTGACTTCTAACCAAGATGCGAGGTGTAATGTTTGCGATTTCACATCCACCTTGTTGAGGGATAGAATATATAAATTAATTCCGACTGGGATTGTTTTGGAATACAATTCAACAGGTTTCCTGTATCTTGTGTAGTTTGTAAACAGCGTGTCTAACAGGATAGTTTCTGTGTCCGCTTTATATTTCCCCTGGCACACGGCTATTTGAACAAGACTAGAAAAGAAAATCACACCCGTCAAAGTCAAACTTATTATTTGGTAACTCATTTTGGAATGTTGCATTTCCTCTTCGTGCTCTAGATATAAAAGTATTTATAAGCGCTTTTTTTATTCACGATATCCCGGTTGATAAATTTGGATGGATGCATAATTTTATTGAGAATTGGACCATTGATAGGAGATCAAAACTCATACATTCAATACTTGTTTGCCACTCGGTTTAAAACGTACAATCCCATTATTTAACTATGAATTATTCAATGAGCGCCGAGATCATTCCAATTGTTTCATTATTGACCATTTCAATATGTCTAATGATTACACAAATATAGTGCCATTATCTGGTTCATCTTTTGCAACCCAAAACAAATAAAATTCAGGTATGCTTTTTACCATGAAGTGTGCTTGAACTATTTTACATTAAGCTTTTAAATTAACGTATTGCAAAAAAAGTAATTTATGGAATGGGTTAGGAAATTATAAAATGCTGGTTAATTTTGATGACATAAATGCTTTTCAAATTCTCTATATTTAAATTAGCTTTATTTAAAAAAGATTTCTTTATTTGATTACTTAATAAAACGCTAGGTAGAATAATGAAGTTTAAATGTAGCCTCCAACGACTGTCTTTAAGAAGATTTGACTCGACTTTGATTTGATTTGATTTGACTACAAGTCCTTACATTGTTGAATAACACAGCAAAGTCCCTACATTGTTGATACACACAGCAAAGTAACTACATTGTTGATTCATATAGTGAAAATATATTTCACAAAATCAAAAACAAATACACATGTTATATACAAGTATATATTAAGTAATATTTGCATATTGTGTTAAATTGCTCTAGTCACTGCATATGTAAACTTTTGTGTTACATTACGTTCATGTATTGCTGTTAAAGGGACCATTTGAGCTCAAAATTTTCAAATTTTACTATTTTCATTCTTAATGTGTAGAATGATTAATATGGGTTTTGTTAATGATTACTTAAACTTTTAAAGTCAAATATCGAGAAACAAGCAAGATGCAGAGTTTGAAATTCTTTATTTTGTAAAACAAAGCCGACCAAAGTCTTGTTATTTTTACATATGTGTTGCATTGGTATAAGTTTCAATTCAATTCAATTGGTGCTTTCTTTTGTTGATAGTATTATCTATGAACACATTGAATCAGTTTATTTTGGTTGCCACGAGTCATTTTGTCGAAGAAATGGTAATTTCCTTACTTAACATTATTTGTAAACAAATATGAGACTCGAGCCTTGTTTACATAACAATGAATTCTTACCTCTGTATCATACTTGTAACTTGTCATCTTACATTTAAATTTTAGTCTATAATTCAAAATGCACAAGTTAACCATTTTATGCATAAAAATAAAAAAATAACATTTTGATATCAAATCGTGTTTAAGTCTCTTTAAAACATTTCTTAAAAAACTGATCTAGATCCAAATTTTATTATATTTAATTAGTTTTTACGTCACTAATATTTTACACACGGACGAAATTTCAGTAATTTCGGATAGAATCAAGGCCACACACAAAATGAAGACACATTTGCTAAGATAACTCGTCCATGTACACCACGTCATGATAGTTCAAGAAAACGGTATTTGTACAGGGAAATAAGTAAAAAATGTGTGATTTTAAAGTTTTATTTAACGAACATTAGCCGTAATATATTACTTTGTGGGATGTCCATAAAAACACAACTTTTGGGCAAACACACACAAAATCAACAAATACATCAAAATTTATACAACACACAACATATGTTCAAATGGCCACCCCGGGTATAATCTTATGGTTTACCCCCCCCCCCCCCCTTCACTAGTCAATGATGACAACTTCACAATAATACAAAGCTTAGGTACAACTCAGTTGCTTTTGGTGTGCGCAAGTGCTTATGCCACATAATTTCAGGAAATGAATAGTCTATATAGATAGGTCTTCAACGTTATAATCTGCAAAAACAGAGAAAACCCCGCAGCAAAAAAAAACAAAAAACAAAAGAACAACAACAAAAAACCCCAAAAACAACATCAACAACAACAACACCCAAAAAAACCCAAAGTGTATATCTGTATTAAAAACTTAGAATTCTAAACAAATTGGGAATGAATGGGCGGGATATTCAAGACGAATGCAAAAACTTTTTTTTTTTACAGGAAATACTTATATTGCCCTTTCTAAACTATAATATTACTCTTGAGCTTATGTGCATATTGTGCATATGAATTACATCAGGTTTGAAAATCAAATAGCCGGTTACTAAGCAAACATAAACAGTTCTGCGAAAAACAAAATGTCAGGACAACGTTTGTTATTCGGTAAATACAGACTCAAGTGTGAAACGCGCTAAAAACAACAAACGTCAAATTTGCATTTTACGGGGAAAAGAAAACAGGCTTTCGAAATGTCAGCCAGCCAAAATTAATGATGAATAACAACAAGAGATTTGTTGATACACAGAAGTACGACAACAATATGATTTATCAATTTAAAACTATCAAACACCGTTCGCTTTTTAAAAAAAATCTTATATTGAGTTTTTTATATATAAGCAATCTCTATACCAAAGTACTTAAGTAATGAAGCTGAGATCTTTTGATGTGATGAAGATGAACATTGTCATTAAAATTCATGCGCATTGTTGATGTGCACAATTTGTACATAGTCTTGTTTTTAAAACACGTAAATAATAAGAAACGACTTAAAGAAAAACTACATCTCATTAATTCGCAGAAAAAAAAGAGAAGACAAAACATGGATCTTTGTTAATATGTGGCATAGCAAAAACCTTTATTTTGACGTTCTTCAGTTTTTTCCGTTTATTTATAAAATGGTTCTTTTATGCAACATTGACAATTTGCCTGCTTTTAGAAAAGCCCGTCTTGAAATACAGTTGTTAATGAAAATATACGCCCCTACACCGCTTCCATATTTGTCAAATGTTAAATACAATGTAACACATATTCCATGTCCTCCCGGGCGACAATACCAATACAATGTTGTCGCTTGATGATAGGAAACATTGTATTTGGCATTGGGCGACTTAACACTCCAGACTTTCCTTGTTCCATGGAAGCAAATATTCTGATATGTCGCCCTCAAAGCAATGTAATATTTGTATTATATATTGGAAAAAAGGATTTAAAATGTTTGCACAATATTTTAGATTTTTGCTAAAATTATATCATTACCTGCCATCAGCTTGTTTTGTACAATAATCGAAATGATTAAAAGCTCTAATGACAATAATATTGGAAGGAATTATGATCTGATAAAATCAAATAAAGGAAAATGAGAATGCCATATACTTGAATGGGCCATCAAATATATACACCTATTATTATTTAACTTTGCGCAGAGCAATAAATATCCTGGTTTTAAATACCCTAACATTCAGTATTAGATGAAACCCCTCTAAATAGATTCTAGACATATACACATGTAGATGTGCTCACAAAATAACAGAATTCCAATGCTATTAAAAGCTATTTACCAACGGCAGTTTGGGATCGCATTGTCAATGATTATGCTATGATAAGGAGTTTTAAAACGAATATTTGATTGTTATACCCGCACTTTCTTAAGAAAGTTCGGGTATATTGTTGTTACCCTGTTCCGTCTGTCTGTCCGTCTGTCCGTTTGTCACGTTTTACTTTCTCAAACTGCTCTTACATCTTATAAACCAGCAAACTGAACTCTTGGAGTTTGATTTGGGGTATCATGTTGTTTTATGAAAAGGTTTCAAAAATTGTCCCCTAGTCCTGGGGGTCAACAAATTCGTAAAAAATGACATTTTTTCACAAAAAAACCTTCTTTCTCGAACTCCTCCTACATTTTCAACAGAAGACAAATCATCTCTTGGAATTTGTTTTAGGGTATCCTATAGATGCGCAATAAGGTTTCATAATTTTCAGTTTTGTCCTGGGGGGTCATTTAATGCCTGAAAAATTACGTTTTTTTTTTAGAAAAAAAATGGTTTCAAAAACGTCATTTTTTTGGCAGTAGCCAAATGATCTTCTAGAATATGATTGGGGGTGTCATATTGAAGTGTGATCAGGTTCCAGAATTTTATTAAGGAGATCAGTGGGCAATAAAAAAAACGTTTTTTTGCAAAAAAAAAAGTATGGTTCCCAGAACTCCTCTTACAATTTATAGAATAGTAGCTATGTCATCTCTTGGGATATAATTGGGGCTGTCCTATAGATGTGCAATAAGGTTTTAAAAATTTAAATTTCATCCAGGAAGTCAAAAAGTAGCAGAAAATTGACGTTTATCACTCAAAAAACCCTCCTAGAACTATTCTTATGATTTAATGGATAGACACGTCATATCTTGGGATATGTTCCATAGATCAATGTAGATGTGCATTACGGTTTTGAACAATGAAATTTAACCCTGAGGCCCATTACCTACATACCTTTTGATGCCCTTTAAGGATCAAGAATATATATGGCTAAGGGGTGGGGATCTCAACCGTTTTCGAGATATTCGTGTACTTCCTGTTCGAGGGGGGTCACGTCTACCCCCGGGGCCCATGACCTTTATACCGTTTGTTGCCCCTTGACACAAGGAACAAGAATATATATGGTTTGAGGGTGGGGATCTCAGCTGTTTTGAAGATATTATGGGACTTACTGTTCGAAGAGATCAGGACCACCCACAGGGCTCATGACCTACATAACAATTATTGCCCCTTGACAACAGAAACATGAATATATATGGTTTAGGGGTCATGATTATAACAGTTTTTGAGATATATGGTAATTTCAAATCCCTGGGGGGTGGGGATGACCCCAGGGGTCAGATCTAATAAACCCTATATATTGCCAGTATTATTATCTTTGTCCGTTTTTAAGTTACCATTTGCAATAGAGTCTACGATTCTTCCTACAAGGTTCAATGTTAGACCCGAAACCCTTTTGACCCCCCCCCCAAAAGTGGTTGTCTAACCCAAAATGAGCAAAATCAAACCAGGGTGCACAACTAGATATGCAGGCCTATCATATCCTAGAGTTTTGTACAATTCTGTTCAGCCATCTCTGAGAAACAAGTTGAGAGCGGGAAAGAAGAAAAAGAAGACGAAGAATAATAATACATGTATTAAGAACCGTACAAATACAATAAATCTCCAAATTTCATTCGGGAGACTAAATAATAATGATTAAATAGAGATACCTCCAAGGATCATCAAACATCAATAATTTAAAGATAATTGACAATTTCTGATTCTACGGGGTCAGGATGACCCCTTAGGGTCATGACTTACATGTCATAATAATCGGATGCGCCATGACCTAAGGAGGAATAATATCTTTGGATTAAGGTGGGGATCTCAATAGTTTTTATGATATTTGATAATTTTAGGAAAAGCACTTGGGATCATGACCTACATTGTACATACCATCTGAAATGCTTTGAACAAAGAAACAATCATATAATATTTACATGATATATGATTCAATTTAATAACCCAGATATAGATCAATCATCTATGTTTTGTAATACTTCCTATGTATATATACATGTATTAGTTTGTGTTTTGTTCTATACTATTCATGTTCATGACTGTAGTATAGCTAAGTCTTATTTTAAATTACATTACAAAAATTGTCAAATATATGACTTTGAACCCCCACCCCCAAACAAACTCAAATATGAACTGTTCTCTCCCCCTTAATTGTTGAATGATTTATCATCAAAATATAATTTGGGTGTCTAAAAACTTTTATAAACTGGTAAAAAATGTCATTATTAAAAAAATTAAATTACACCTTGTATAATTGACAAATGATCTATTGAGATATGACCAGAGGTCATATTTCTACCTTGGGATCAATAACTAATATTCATTGACAAGTTAAAATTAATAACAATAAATGATTCAAATTATAAATGTTTATACTCCACATCCACCCCCCCCCCCCAATCTAACCTGGTTCTAAAGATTCAGTCTTCTTAATACATTCTTACATGTGTACAGTAGCAAATTTTAAATCATTTCTTGATTGCTTTTTCTCTCCTGATGCACATTAACATTTTGGAAATTGCTTAATTCAGTTTTTAGGATTTATAAACAAAATGTTATATGCATGTGTATTCGCCTATTTGGAACAATTGTAAAGTCTCCTAAACAAAGCTGTATCATCATTAGGCTAGGAATTACCCCACATGGATCAACCACTGCATATGAATAAGATAAAATGCTTTATTATTTCTAGTTCTAGAATGTCAGAGTGTCTCCAAGGGGGCATAACCTATATACAATTTGACGCGCAATGACACAAAGAGCAAGAATAAATTATATGGTTTAGGGACGAGGATCTCAGAAGTAAACAAAATATACAGTGTATCATCATTTCCTATTTCATAAAGGGGGGGGGGGTTAAAGACAACACCCTGGGGGTCATTAATGTACTGAACACCATTTAATGCATCATAATGACATTAGAAGATATTCTGTATTTTCCTGTTTTGTAGGGTCAGAACAGTCCCATAAGGTCATGACCTACATTGTATTTGATGCATTATAATACATTAAGAAAGAAATACTCCTTCTTTCCTATTATAACGCATATAAAAATGATAAATGTTTACACTTACTTACATGTAATACACAAATTTAATACAAAATTGTTTATACGGGGTCAATATGGGGTCAACTTAACAGTGTAAGTCTGACAAATGAAAAAAATAACTTTTGCAATTAAAATAACAGAAACTTTACAAATGCGATAGGATAGGTAACAATGATAAGCTTATTTAAACATTAAAATATGATGATACAGTATGCTGTCTAAGAGAGATCACATTTAGAAAGTGAAAGTAAAACTTATGTATGCTGGAATCTCATTATATTGTGCTACTGCTACTACATGTATTATGCTTACCTATACTGGTCAACATCATAATGATAATCCAATTAAAGCACAATAATGAATTCCTTTAGCTGATATAAACTGATCGTTTTCTGCATATGGAAAACACATACGTGTATGTATACACGTGAAACCATCTAATCGAAGAGCTGGGTAAAACTAGTACCCGCTAATGAGACCTGCAGACCTGTGTTGTGTACGTAACTTCAGACAAAGATCAGTTATTTGTAACATGCATGTATTTTTATGACCTATTCTTCAAAACCCCTTGCACTATTTTATTAGGTAAATAACAGCTTTAAGGTGGTGCAGGACCACCTGCATATTGTGATGTATACTTCCTATTGAGATAAACAATTAAGTATAAATATTGATTAAATATTTACCCCAAAATAATGTTACCTAACATTGAAGCGGAATTGGTTAGAGCGTTTACATGTCTGTAAGAGCATTGTGGTCCAAGGTGTATTTTTGGTAATTTTACTATTGATATAAATGAATTTAATGGGGGGGGGGGGGAGGGGTCTTGAGGTCTTGGGGTCTTGACCGCTTCTCTAAATCTGCATGTGCACACGATGATGTACATGTAGGCACACAGAAGCAAATCAAAAACCGGTAACCGCAACGGGGAGGGGACATAATTTAATTTTTAATTTTGTTTGTAATAATTATGTAGACCATTATACTTTCTATGACATGAAATATTAAGATTATTGATTAACTGAAAATTCACTGCAAACAGTTCAACCCCAAATTGCACATAAAGTGCTGCTCATGTGTATATCATATGGGAAATAATCACATCCTTCAGTTATGAAAATTATAATTTTTAAATGTATTACTTGCATATGGCCTTCATTTTTAATTAAACTGGTAGAAAACAAGCAGTGTACATGTATTTAGGGGCAAACACTTGGTGCGGGTATTACTGTCTAATGACAGCATCCAGTTATGACTGTATTATTCTTATCATCTTTAACAGTAAATTTCGCAAGACGTTCAAGCAGTGATTTATTTCAAATGCATTCAGTTTAGCGAAATTTTAGGCATGCATTTTCAAAATACGTTTTCACACACTAAAATGCCCGATGTTTTAAGATGTGTTAATCGTAAATCATCCCATTTCCTATCTTATACTTAGTAAATAAGGCACAGAACGCAGTATGGTTTGGATATTGACCACAAAATGGTTAAAACAAAATGTGCAAAAGACTGAGATCATTTAAAAGATATTGATTACTCTCCATCAATCTATCGACAAGCTGACCAAATCATAATGCTTTTATCAATCAGCTTATAATAGGCAAACTGATTATGTTACTAGTTTAACCATCGTTCAAAATGGATTGATGCATTGAATAAGCTTATGTTGACGGTAAACTTGTTAGACACCCACTTATCCATTAAAAGACACCGTGTCAAAGATCTTTACATTCGATCTGTACAGTGTGGATAACTGCATTCGATACTGCTGGATCTTACCGTCTTCCCTACATGATTATTATTGAAAAATCAAAATGCGAAAGGTTTTGGTACCTTTAAAGTTAGTGGCTATATTCTTTTGTACTTATGAAGTTGTCGTCTGTGAAGAAAACGAAAACTTTGAATACAGAAACGTCTTTGCGTCAAGTGGTGTTTAAAAGCTACGACAGATACAGAAAAACCACGAAGCTTTTTTCAAAAACAGTTATCCGTGAGTATCAGTTTTACATTTTCTACCTACCAAAGCTGGACATTAAGTCTCAAACTTTACATGCTGCCAACTGGTTGACATATTCTTGGGCGGGACGAGTACCTTACATGGAATTCCAGTTATTTTTCTGGTACGATTCTTAAGACTACCTGCTGATAGAATATGGATTCCAAATGTTTGTAACATGCAGGAAATCTCTGGCAGAAGATGTCTGAGCTATGACTCGGTGAAAGACTCCAGAAGCGAGGCAATAGTTCATAGCTCATGGTTTGTATATCTGACTGAAACGTTTGATAGCATAATTCTTTGTAATTCGATGTCACTAATTTCCCTTTTGACACTCAAACTTGTATATTTTCTTTTTTTTCACCAAACGGAAATTTCAAAATGTAGATCTAAAGTTAAAAGGATCTAGTTATGAATCAATTATTTTCATTGGTAGCGAAGAATGGGATTTGATTTCTACTAGTATTCAAGGAGCTCACGGTATGCTCTATATGAACATTGTGTTAAAAAGAAGACCTTTATTATTATTTTGACGGTACTTTTGCCCTATCATCGCTCTGTCTATTATGAACACATTTGCTTTATACTGCCTATGGAGTCTGGAGAAAAAGTTGGAATGGCTGTAGCTTTATTTCTTACATTCGCCGTTTTCGGAAGTATTATCAGTGACACAATGCCCCAAAACGCCGCAAATATTTCGTGGTTTATGGTGTATGTGACAACTCAGATACTTTTAAGTGGGCTGACGGTTATCATGGAAACGGTTGTTTTACACCTGTATCATAAAGACATAGGTACATCAGGTATATCGGACATCAACAACGGCAGATGACGTTTCACCATGGAACTACAAATAAAATGGACCACACATCCAAGAGAAACGTCAGTTTCAGTAATGTAAAATGGAACATTCGTGCAAAGAAACTTGAGAGAACAATGCTGATTTGTAACGTTTGTGCAAACATCATATCTTTTTGCGTTTGCATATCAATTATCTTGAATTAAACTACAATGAATAAGCATATTTTATTTGAAATTTAAAAAAAAACTACTGTGGAAACATTAGAATTCGTGGTGGCTCATTTTTCGTGGTATTCGTGGGTAGCCCTCCAACACGAATTTAAATCCTCAACGATAACAATTTTAGAAAGAGTTATCTTTGTTGCTGAAACAGTAACCGACGCATCCAAGAAATTACATCCCCACAAATCAGCAAAAAAAGTCATAATCAACGAAAATTGCCCCCCCCCCCCAATTTAAATGATTCCACAGTATTTGAACAACGATGAGTATAATCGTTTGTCACCCAGATGGCAGACTGGGTGTACATGTAGAAAATAAATAGTTTAAACTATACAGCAGCTATTAACAAAAAAGAGGGAACGCAATTTATTGTGATTTCAGTGTTTTAGTAATCAATGTATCAATTTCAATACACTGCTTAATAAAGAAAAATTCTTAATAGAACCATTATTGGCGGAATACCGTGGATTTTTAAGATTAAAATTAAGTTAGATTTTTTTTTTAATAAATCCGTTCATGCTATGCATTTTCTTTGTATATGATTGTATTTAATTATGTGTATTTGTATTCAGTGTACATTTCCCTTATGTTTGCATTGGAAAACTGCGACGTTCAATTTTCTATGAATAAATGCGCCATGAGAACAAATATAAACGTCTTCACGTGTTTAGAGTAAAATGGTTTTTGTCGGAAGAAATGAAACTTTCAATCTTACATAACCAATTTAAAATGTACTTTTGAGAAACATTCATCATATATATATATATATAATATATATATAATATATATATATAATATATATATATATATATAATATATATATATATATATATATATATCCTTCATAAAAAATATTTTTCTTCACAAAGTTTCTGGCACTATATTTTTTGTCGCGGAAGATAACTAAATAACATGTTAATATGGCTGTTCCATGTATGTTTCATTTCCCTGACAAAGAGCGTCAATAATGGTTTAACAGCGCTGGTAAAAAATAGTTCTTACAAATACACATCAGTATGAAAATATAAATATAAGCATTGAATGCTTATTCTTGAATGTCGTCGGTCCTATGACACACCAAGTGTGCAGACAAATGTCATACCATGCTAACGCGCGGTATTTGATTTGTCTGCACCGCTTGGTGTGTCACAGAACCGACGACATCCAAAAATGTCCGTTGCAAACTATTTTTTTTTCTCATGAAACTGCTAAAGTTAAACAAGCTATGAAGTTACTAAATATCGGAATGAATCTTAATTGTTTGCATTACTTTGGAAATCATGTCACCACAATATAATAAATTTGATATTAAGAAAGCTTGATTATCGTGAATGTTAGATTTTTACAGATTAAGTTACTAAAATGAACACTATATATACTACCTTTAAGTTAAAAGGCTCTCTTTTTTTCTTCACGTGTTAATAAAACGAAAATCAGTACGCTTGTTGACTAAAACAAAGAAGATGAATACATGTAGCTACTTTTGAGCAAAACCATCTTGAATTATAAGTGGACACATTTATATTTTTCTCTTTATTACATGTATTCCCTCAAGGTTTCACTTAATGATCATATGGAACACACGTTTTAATTAAGTTAACCCCCTCTAATGCAATTGAATTTCTAAATCACTAATAAATGATATTGACCAGCATACTCTCTTTTTTTTATCCCTTTATGTTATAACGTTTATTCAGAACGCATAAAAGCTAATGACAAAGACACTTTGAAACATATTAACTCAGAGCCCGTAATAACACAGAAATGTATTATAATTTGATACAAAAGGATTCAAACAGTATCGAAACAATGAAGAATTTATCAATGTTTACAGACCTAATTCAAAATGATTCGATTTTATTCTACAATGTACATTAGACGATGAGTGGCAAAGTAGTTTCCATTGTTTGTAATTGATGTTCTCTCAATGAAGCCATTACCAAATGAAATCAATCAACGTATACACAGTTCACCGGGTCATCCTAAATTAATGCTTTATAAAAGGTTCTTATGAAATTATGAAAAGTTTCATGTTTGAACACATATAAAGGAAACATTAAAATATATGGAGGGTTACAAAATGAGTAAACAAATGATATCGTATCCTTTGAAGCCCGTGTTTTTAAATTTACCACTAATAAAAAAACTGCGTGTTTAGAAAAAAAACTATACGGATTGATTAAACGTATATGGCCGCATCAGACACAGGAAATCTGTAAAGCTGCATTTCGAAATGATCTGAGTTGTAGTAAATTTTCCATCACTTAATAAGCTGGATATTTAATCGCAAACTTTTCATATTGAATCTTCGGTAGAGGTGTCTTACATGAAATTCGATTAAATTCAACGACATCCTGCATGATAATAACGTTCTATATGGAGTAAGCTACTGATAGATAAATAATACCATTCAGTCAACTGAAATGTGACTGATTATTAATTCTCAATATAGAACACAAATTCTAATTTCTTTTCCTTTAGTAAGTTTGTGTGTTTGAAATGCAAAGTGCAAGGGTGTTAAGTCTGAGTTGCATTTAATTCTGCGAATAAACAAATCGTAACTATAAATTAAGTACTTATACGTGTATGTGTGAAAAACCAAAGAGACAGAACAAATGAATTAGATTAAAAAACAACATTTTTTCCCGATAAAATAGTTTTTAATACGTAATCTTAGGCATTGATGACGCTATGGGGAAATTGGTGTTCGAAAAACAATGTTAACATATTCAAATTCAAACAATATAAGGGTACTTTTGATTGATTTATTAAGAATACAACACAGGACTAAAGTAAATAAATTCCTGAACATTATTAAGAATACTTGTATTCGTTGGCTAGGTTTTCTCATGCCATTGTTTAAAAAAAACTACATAAAACAACAACGTAATTGAATTAAATGAAGTTTGAAGACAATCATATGAGCAATATTAGACAACATGCTATTTTTTTTATCCCATTCCGTCATGATATTTTCAAAAATTAAGTTTTAAAGCTAACTACAAACACATTCCATCAAAATGATTGATTTTTAATTTAGAACACGTTAGCAGCTAATGCCAAAACTACTATGTATATAATTGATGTTAAAATGCTCTTATTGTTTTCTCCTGAAATATGTTCGTTTTGACTTAAAAAAATGTAATCACATAGAAAATGTGTAATCATTAGTTTAATGGAATACAGCAAGTTTTGAGACAACGAAGTCTCAATTTTTTACAGACTTATTCATAAAGGTACAATTTTCCTTTGTTTAACGTTGTGTGACAAGTAGTTTAAACTATTGTAATACCGTTAATGAAACCACCTTGATGAAATAAATCAATACCCTCAGTCCAACAGCCTATCGTGAACAAGCGCTTTTTAATTGGCTTCAGAATAGTTAATATTTAAAAACACGCATTGCAGACACTTCATAATAGATTAAGAAAATATCAGATAAAACTCAAAATGACAGCTTTGATTTTTATGTTGTTTTATAAAAGGTTTCAAAATTCCCCTTCCTGGGGGTCAAAAATTCGTAAAAAATGACATTTTTTCAAAAAAACCTTCTTTCTCGAACTCCTCCTACATTTTCAACAGAGACAAATCATCTCTTGGAATTATGTTTTAGGGTATCCTATAGATGCGCAATAAGGTTTCATAATTTTCGTTTTGTCCTGGGGGGTCATTAATGCCTGAAAAATGACGTTTTTTTTTTAGAAAAAAAAATGGTTTCAAAAACGTCATTTTTTTTGGCAGTAGCCAATGATCTTCTAGAATATGATTGGGGTGTCAATTGAAGTGTGATCAGGTTCCAGAATTTTATTAAGGGATCAGTGGGCAATAAAAAAAACTTTTTTGCAAAAAAAAAGTATGGTTCCAGAACTCCTCTTACAATTTTGGAGTAACTATGTCATCTCTTGGGATATAATTGGGGCTGTCCTATAATGTGCAATAAGTTTTAAAATTTAAATTTCATCCAGGAAGTCAAAAAGTAGCAGAAAATTGAAGTTTATCACTCAAAAAAACCCTCCTAGAACTATTCTTATGATTAATGGATAGACACTCATATCTTGGGATAGTTATAGGAATTTCATAGAGTGCATTACGGTTTTGAAAATGAATTAACCTGAGGCCCATTACCTACATACCTTTTGATGGCCCTTTAAGGATCAAGAATATATATGGTAAGGGGTGGGGATCTCAACCGTTTTCGAGATATTCGTGCACTTCCTGTTCGAGGGGGGTCACGTCTACCCCCGGCCCATGACCTTTATACCGTTTGTTGCCCCTTGACACAAGGAACAAGAATATATATGGTTTAGGGTGGGGATCTAGCTGTTTTGAAGATATTTGGGACTTCTGTTCGAAGAGATCAGGACCACCCACAGGGCCAATGGCCTACATAACAATTTGATGCCCCTTGACACAGAAAACATGATATATAGGTTAGGGTCATGATTATAACAGTTTTGAGATATATTGGTAATTTCAAATCCCTGGGGGGTGGGATGACCCCAGGGGTCAGATCTAATAAACCACTATATTGCCAGTATTATTATCTTCTCCGTTTTTAAGTTACCATTTGCAATAGGGTCTACGATTCATCCTAAAGGTTCAATGTTAGACCCAAACCCTTTTGACCCCCCCCCCCAAAAAAAAGTGGTTGTCTAACCCAAAATGGGAAATCAAACCAGGTGCGCAAACTAGATATGCAGGCCTATCATATCCTAGAGGTTTGTACAATTCTGTTCAGCCATTCTCTGAAAACAAGTTAGACGGGGAAAGAAGAAAAAAGAAGAAGACGACAGAATAATATACATGTATTAAGAACCGTACAATAAATAATAATCTCCAAATTTCATTCGGGAGACTAATAATAAGATTAAATAGAGAATACCTCCTAAGATCATCAACATCAATAATTTAAAGATAATTGACAATTTCTGATTCTACGGGGTCAGGATGACCCCTTAGGGTCATGACTTACATGCATAATAATCGGATGCGCCATGACCTAAAAAGGAATAATATCTTTGGAATAAGTGTGGGGATCTCAATAGTTTTTATGATATTTGATAATTTTAGGAAAAGCACTTGGGATATGACCTACATTGTACATACCATCTGAAATGCTTTGAACAAAGAAACATCATCATAATATTTACATGATATATGATTCAATTAATAACCCAGATATAGATCAATCATCTGTTTTGTAATACTTCCTATGTATATATACATGTATTAGTTTGTGTTTGTTCTATACTATTCATGTTCATGACTTTAGTATAGCTAGTCTTATTTTAAATTACATTACAAAAATTGTCAATATATGACTTGAACCCCACCCCCAAACAAACTCAATATAACTGTTCTTCCCCCTTATTGTCGAATGATTTATCAAATCAAAATATAATTTGGGTGTCTAAAAACTTTTATAAACTGGTAAAAAATGTCATTCTTAAAAAATTAAATTACACCTTGTATAATTGACAAATGATCTATTGAGATATGACAGAGGTCATATTTCTACCTTGGGATCAATAACTAATATTCATTGACAAGTTAAAATTAATAACAATAAATGATTCAAATTTATAAATGTTTATACTCTCTACATCCACCCCCCCCCCCCAATCTAACCTGGTTCTAAAGATTCAGTTCTTCAATACATTCTACATGTGTACAGTAGCAAATTTAAATCATGTCTTGATTGCTTTTTCCTCCTGATGCACATTACATTTTGGAAATTGCTTAATTCAATTTTTAGGATTTATAAACAAAATGTTATATGCATGTGTATTCGCCTATTTGGAACAATTGTAAAGCTCCTAAACAAAGCTGTGTCATCATTAGGCTAGGAATTACCCACATGGATCAACCACTGCATATGAATAAGATAAAAATACTTTATTATTCTAGTTCTAGAATGTCAGAGTGTCTCCAAGGGGCATAACCTATATACATTTGACGGCAATGACACAAAGAGCAGAATAAATTATATGGTTTAGGGACGAGGATCTCAGAAGTAAACAAAATTACAGTGTATCATCATTTCCATTTCATAAAGGGGGGGGGGGGGGTTAAAGACAACACCGGGGTCATTATGTACTGAACACCATTTGATGCATCATAATGACAATAGAAGATATTCTATGTATTTCCTGTTTTGTGGGTCAGAACAGTCCCATAAGGTCATGACCTACATGTATTTGATGCATTATAATACATTAAGAAAAATACTCCTTCTTTCCTATTATAACTCATATAAAAATGATAAGTGTCTACACTTACTTACATGTAATACACAAATTTAATACAAAATTGTTTATTCGGGGTCAATATGGGTCAACTCAATAGTGTAAGTCTGACAAATGAAAAAAATAACTTTTGCAATTAAAATAACAGAAACTTACAAATGCGATAGGATAAGTACAATGATAAGCTTATTTAAATATTAAAAATGATGATACAGTATGCTGTCCAGAGAGATCACATTTAGAAAGTGAAAGTAAAACTTATGTATGCTGGAATCTCATTATATTGTGCTACTGCTACTACATGTATTATGCTACCTATATTGGTCAACATCATAATGATAATCCAATTAAAGCACAATATGAATTCCTTTAGCTGACTAAACTGATCGTTTTCTGCATATGGAAAACACATAGTATGTATACACAGTGAAACCATCTAATCGAAGAGCTGGGTAAATCTGTACCCGCTAATGAGACCTGCAGACTGTGTTGTTACGTAACTTCAGACAAAGATCGTTTTTGTAACATGCATGTATTTTTATGACCTATCTTCAAAACCCCTTGCACTATTTCATTAGGTAAATAACAGCTTTAAGGGTGTGCAGGACACCTGCCTATTGTGATGTATACTTCCTATTGAGATAACAATTAAGTATAAATATTATAAATATTTACCCAAAATAATGTTACCTAACATTGAAGCGCAATTGGTTAGAGCGTTTACATGTCTGTAAGACATTGTGTCCAAGGTGTATTTTTGGTAATTTTACTATTGATTATAATGAATTTACATGGGGGGGGGGGGAGGGGTTTGATCTTGCTACTACCGCTTCTCTAAATCTGCATGTGCACGCGATGATGTAATGTAGGCACACAGAGGCAAATCTAAAACCGGTAACCGCAACGGGGAGGGGACATAATTTAATTTTTAATTTTGTTTGTAATAATTATTTAGACCATTATACTTTCTATGACATGAAAATTAGATTATTGATTAACTGAAAATTCACTGCAAACAGTTAACCCCTAAATTGCACATAAAGTGCTGCTCATGTGTATATATTATGGGAATAATCACATCCTTTCAGTTATGAAAATTTAATTTTTAAATGTATTACTTGCATATGGCCTTCATTTTTAATTAAACTGGTAACACAACGCAGTGTTACATGTATTTAGGGGCAAACACTTGGTGCGGGTATTACTGTCTAATGACAGCATCCAGTTATGACTGTATTATTCTTATCATCTTTAACAGTAAATTTCGCAAGAGTTCAAGCAGTGATTTCATTTCAAAGCTTCAGTTTAGCGATTTAGCAGATTTAATACGTTAAACTAATCCCATTTTAATGTTAATCGTAAATATCCATTTCCTATTTATACTTAGTAAATAAGGCACAGAAACGCAGTATGGTTTGGATATTGACCACAAAATGGTTAAAACAAATTGTGCAAAAGACTGAGATCATTTAAAAGATATGATTACTTCCATCAACTATCGACAAGCTGACCAAACATAATGCTTTTATCAATCAGCTTATAATAGGCAAATGATTATGTATAGTTTTAACCATCGTTCAAAATGGTTGATGCATGAAAAGCTTATGTTGAGGACTGTTAGACACCCATTATCCATAAAAAAAAGACACCGTGTCAAAGATCTTTACATTCGATCTGTACAGTGTGGATAACTGCATTCGATACTGCTGGATCTTACCGTCTTCCCTACATTGATTATTATTGAAAATCAAAATGCGAAGGTTTGGTTACCCTAAAGTTAGTGGCTATATTCTTTGTACTTATGAAGTTGTCGTCTGTGAAGAAAACGAAACTTGAATACAGAAACGTCTTTGCGTCAAGTGGTGTTTAAAAGCTACGACAGATACAGAAAACCCACGAAGCTTTTTTCAAAACAGTTATCGTGAGTATCAGTTTGTACATTTTCTCCCTACCAAAGCTGGACATTAAGTCTCAAACTTTACATGCTGCCAACTGGTTGACAATTCTTGGGCGGACGAGTACCTTACATGGATTCCAGTTATTTTTCTGGTATCGATTTCTTAAGATACCTGCTGATAGAATATGGATTCCAAATGTTTGTAACATGCAGGAAATCTCTGGCAGAAGATGTCTGAGCTATGACTCGGTGAAGACTCCAGAAGCGAGGCAATAGTTCATAGCTCAGGGTTTGTATATCTGACTGAAACGTTTGATAGCATAATTTCTTTGAATTCGATGTCACTAATTTCCCTTTTGACACTCAAACTTGTATATTTTCTTTTTTTTTCACCAAACGGAAATTTCAAAATGTAGATCTAAAGTTAAAAGGATCTAGTTATGAATCAAATTATTTCATTGGTAGCGAAGAATGGGATTTGATTTCTACTAGTATTCAAGGAGCTCACGGTATGCTCTATGAACATTGTGTTAAAAAGAAGACCTTTATTATTATTTTGACGGTACTTTTGCCTATCATCGCTCTGTCTATTATGAACCATTTTGCTTTATACTGCCTTGGAGTCTGGAGAAAAGTGGAATGGCTGTAGCTTTATTTCTTACATTCGCCGTTTTCGGAAGTATTTCAGTGACACAATGCCCCAAAACGCCGCAAATATTTCGTGGTTTATGGTGTATGTGACAACTCAGATACTTTTAAGTGGGCTGACGGTTATCATGGAAACGGTTGTTTTACACCTGTATCATAAAGACATAGTACATCAGGTATATCGGACATCAACAACGCAGATGACGTTCACCATGAACTACAAATAAAATGGACCACACATCCAAGAGAAACGTCAGTTTCAGTAATGTAAAATGGAACATTCGTGCAAAGAAACTTGAGAGAACAATGCTGATTTGTAACGTTTGTGCAAACATCATATCTTTTTTGCGTTTGCATATCAATTATCTTGAATTAAACTACAATGAATAAGCATATTTTATTGAAATTTAAAAAAAAAAAGTACTGTGGAAACATTAGAATTCGGTGGCTCTTTTCGTGGTATTCGTGGGTAGCCCTCCAACCGAATTTAAATCCTCACGATAACAATTTTAGAAAGAGTTATCTTTGTGCTGAAACAGTAACCGACGCACTCCAAGAAATTACATCCCCACAAATCAGCAAAAAAAGTCCATAATCAACGAAAATTGCCCCCCCCCCCCATTTAAATGATTCCACAGTATTTGAACAACGATGAGTATAATCGTTTTGTCACCCAGATGGCAGACTGGGTGTACATGTAGAAAATAAATAGTTTAAAATATACGCAGAGCTATTAACAAAAAAGAGGGAACGCAATTTATTGTGATTTCAGTGTTTTAGTAATCAATGTATCAATTTCAATACACTGCTTAAAAGAAAAATTCTTAATAGAACCATTATTGGCGGAATACCGTGGATTTTTAAGATTAAAATTAAGTTAGTTTTTTTTTTAAAATCGTTCATGCTATGCATTTCTTTGTATATGTTTGATTTAATTATGTGTATTTGTATTCAGTGTACATTTCCCTTATGTTTGCATTGGAAAACTGCGACGTTCAATTTCTATGAATAAATGCGCCATGAGAACAAATATAAACGTCTTCACGTGTTTAGAGTAAAATTGTTTTTGTCGGAAGAAATGAAACTTTCAATCTTACATAACCAATTTTAAAATGTATTTTGAGAAAACTTTCATATATATATATATATATATATATATATATATATATATATATATATATATATATATATATATAATATATATATATATATATATATATATATTCCTTCATAAAAATATTTTTCTTCACAAAGTTTCTGGCACTATATTTTTGTCGCGGAAGATAACTAAAAACATGTTAATATGGCTGTTCCATGTATGTTTCATTCCCTGACAAAGACGTCAATAATGGTTTACAGCGCTGGTAAAAAATAGTTCTTACAATATTATTTGTAAAAAATAGAGACTCGAGCCTTGTGTTACATAACAATGAATTCTTACCTCTGTATCATACTTGTAACTTGTCATCTTACATTTAAATTTTAGTCTATAATTCAAAATGCACAAGTTAACCATTTTATGCATAAAAATAAAAAAAATAACATTTTGATATCAAATCGTGTTTAAGTCTTTAAAACATTTCTTAAAAAAAACTGATCTAGATCCAAATTTTATTATATTTAATTAGTTTTTACGTCACTAATTTTTACACACGGACGAAATTTCAGTAATTTCGGATAGAATCAAGGCCACACACAAAATGAAGACACATTTGCTAAGATAACTCGTCCATGTACATCACGTCATGATAGTTCAAGAAAACGGTATTTGTACAGGGAAATAAGTAAAAAAAAATGTGTGATTTTAAAGTTTTATTTAACGAACATTAGCCCGTAATATATTACTTTGTGGGATGTCCATAAAACACAACTTTTGGGCAAAACACACACAAAATCAACAAATACATCAAAATTTATACAACACAAAACATATGTTCAAATGGCCACCCGGGGTAATCTTATGGTTTAACCCCCCCCCCCCCTTCACTAGTCAATGATGACAACTTCACAATAATACAAAGCTTAGGTACAACTCAGTTGCTTTGGTGTGCGCAAGTGCTTATGCCACATAATTTCAGGAAATGAATAGTATATATAGATAGGTCTTCAACGTTATAATCTGCAAAAACAGAGAAAACCCCGCAGCAAAAAAAACAAAAAACAAAAAAACAACAACAAAAAAAAACCCCAAAAAAACAACAACAACAACAACAACACCAAAAAAAAACCCAAAGTGTATATATGTATTAAAAACTTAAATTTCTAAACAAGTTGGGAAGGAATGGGCGGGATATTCAAGACGAATACAAAAACTTTTTTTTTTACAGGAAATACTTATATTGCCCTTTCTAAACTATAATATCACTCTTGAGCTTATGTGCATATTGTGCATATGAATAACATCAGGTTTGAAAATCAAATAGCCGGTTACTAAGCAAACATAAACAGTTCTGCGAAAAACAAAATGTCAGGACAACGTTTGCGATTCGGTAAATACAATGAGGGTAATCGACTCAAGTGTGAAACGCCCTATAAACAGCAAACGTCAAATTTGCATTTTACGGGGAAAAGAAAACAGCCTTTCGAAATGTCAGCCAGCCAAAATTAATGATGAATAACAACAAGAGCAGCGTTGACACACAGAGGTACGACTACAATATGATTTATCAATTTAAAACTATCAAACACCGTTCGATTTTTTTTTAAAAAAAATCTTATATTGAGTTTTAAAATATAAGCAATCTCTATACCAAATTACTTAAGTAATGAAGCTGAGCTCTTTTGATGTGATGAAGATGAACATTGTCATTGAAATTCATGCGCATTGTTTATGTGCACAATTTGTACATAGTCTTGTTTTTAAAACACGTAAATAATAAGAAACGACTAAAAGAAAAACTACATCTCATTAATTCGCAGAAAAAAAAAGACAAAACATGGATTTTTGTTAATATGTGGCATAGCAAAAACCTTTATTTTGACGTTCTTCAGTTTTTTCCGTTTATTTATAAAATGGTTCTATTTTGGCAACATTGACAATTTGCCTGCTTTTAGAAAAGCCCGTCTAGAAATACAGTTGTTAATGAAAATATACGCCCCTACACCGCTTTCATATTTGTCAAATGTTAAATACAATGTAACACATATTCCATGTCCTCCCAGGCGACAATACCAATACAATGTTGTCGCTTGATGATTGGAAACATTGTATTTGGCATTGGGCGACATAACACTCCAGGCTTTCCTTGTTCCATGGAAGCAAATATTCTGATAGGTCGCCCTCAAGGCAATGTAATATTTGCATTATATATTGGAATAAAGGATTTAAAATGTTTGCACAATATTTTAGATTTTTGCTAATTATATCATACCTGCCATCAGCTTGTTTTGTACAATATCGAAATGATTAAAAGCTCTAATGACAATAAAATTGGCAGGAATTATGATCTGATAAAATCAAATAAAGGAAAATGAGAATGCCATATACTTGAATGGGCCATCATATATATACACCTATTATTATTCAACTTTGCGCAGAGCAATAAATGTCCTGGTTTTAAATACCCTAAACATTCAGTATTAGATGAAACCCCTCTAAATACATTCTAGACATATACACATGTAGATGTGCTCACAAAATAACAGAATTCCAATGCTATTAAAAGCTATTTACCAACGGCAGTTTGGGATCGCATTGTCAATGATTATGCTATGATAAGGAGTTTTAAAACGAATATTTGATTGTTATACCCGCACTTTCTTAAGAAAGTTCGGGTATATTGTTGTTACCCTGTTCCGTCTGTCTGTCCGTCTGTCCGTTTGTCACGTTTTACTTTCTCAAACTGCTCTTACATCTTATAAACCAGCAAACTGAACTCTTGGAGTTTGATTTGGGGTATCATGTTGTTTTATGAAAAGGTTTCAAAAATTGTCCCCTAGTCCTGGGGGTCAACAAATTCGTAAAAAATGACATTTTTTCACAAAAAAACCTTCTTTCTCGAACTCCTCCTACATTTTCAACAGAAGACAAATCATCTCTTGGAATTTGTTTTAGGGTATCCTATAGATGCGCAATAAGGTTTCATAATTTTCAGTTTTTGTCCTGGGGGGTCATTTAATGCCTGAAAAATTACGTTTTTTTTTTTTTAGAAAAAAATGGTTTCAAAAACGTCATTTTTTTTGGCAGTAGCCAAATGATCTTCTAGAATATGATTGGGGGTGTCATATTGAAGTGTGATCAGGTTCCAGAATTTATTAAGGAGATCAGTGGGCAATAAAAAAAACGTTTTTTTTGCAAAAAAAAAGTATGGTTCCCAGAACTCCTCTTACAATTTATAGAATAGTAGCTATGTCATCTCTTGGGATATAATTGGGGCTGCCTATAGATGTGCAATAAGGTTTTAAAAATTTAAATTTCATCCAGGAAGTCAAAAAGTAGCAGAAAATTGACGTTTATCACTCAAAAAACCCTCCTAGAACTATTCTTATGATTTAATGGATAGACACGTCATATCTTGGGATATGTTCCATAGATCAATGTAGATGTGCATTACGGTTTTGAACAATGAAATTTAACCTGAGGCCCATTACCTACATACCTTTTGATTGCCCTTTAAGGATCAAGAATATATATGGCTAAGGGGTGGGGATCTCAACCGTTTTCGAGATATTCGTGTACTTCCTGTTCGAGGGGGGGTCACGTCTACCCCCGGGGCCCATGACCTTTATACCGTTTGTTGCCCCTTGACACAAGGAACAAGAATATATATGGTTTTGAGGGTGGGGATCTCAGCTGTTTTGAAGATATTATGGGACTTACTGTTCGAAGAGATCAGGACCACCCACAGGGCTCATGACCTACATAACAATTATTGCCCCTTGACAACAGAAACATGAATATATATGGTTTAGGGGTCATGATTATAACAGTTTTTGAGATATATGGTAATTTCAAATCCCGGGGGGTGGGATGACCCCAGGGGTCAGATCTAATAAACCCTATATATTGCCATATTATTATCTTTGTCCGTTTTTAAGTTACCATTTGCAATAGAGTCTACGATTCTTCCTACAAGGTTCAATGTTAGACCCGAAACCCTTTTGACCCCCCCCCCAAAAGTGGTTGTCTAACCCAAAATGAGCAAAATCAAACCAGGGTGCACAACTAGATATGCAGGCCTATCATATCCTAGAGTTTTGTACAATTCTGTTCAGCCATCTCTGAGAAACAAGTTCAGAGCGGGAAAGAAGAAAAAGAAGAAGACGAAGAATAATAATACATGTATTAAGAACCGTACAAATACAATAAATCTCCAAATTTCATTCGGGAGACTAAATAATAATGATTAAATAGAGATACCTCCAAGGATCATCAAACATCAATAATTTAAAGATAATTGACAATTTCTGATTCTACGGGGTCAGGATGACCCCTTAGGGTCATGACTTACATGTCATAATAATCGGATGCGCCATGACCTAAGGAGGAATAATATCTTTGGATTAAGGTGGGGATCTCAATAGTTTTTATGATATTTGATAATTTTAGGAAAAGCACTTGGGATCATGACCTACATTGTACATACCATCTGAAATGCTTTGAACAAAGAAACAGTCATATAATATTTACATGATATATGATTCAATTTAATAACCCAGATATAGATCAATCATCTAGGTTTTGTAATACTTCCTATGTATATATACATGTATTAGTTTGTGTTTTGTTCTATACTATCATGTTCATGACTGTAGTATAGCTAAGTCTTATTTTAAATTACATTACAAAAATTGTCAAATATATGACTTTGAACCCCCACCCCCAAACAAACTCAAATATGAACTGTTCTCTCCCCCTTAATTGTTGAATGATTTATCATCAAAATATAATTTGGGTGTCCTAAAAACTTTTTATAAACTGGTAAAAATGTCATTATTAAAAAAATTAAATTACACCTTGTATAATTGACAATGATCTATTGAGATATGACCAGAGGTCATATTTCTACCTTGGGATCAATAACTAATATTCATTGACAAGTTAAAATTAATAACAATAAATGATTCAAATTATAAATGTTTATACTCCACATCCACCCCCCCCCCCAATCTAACCTGGTTCTAAAGATTCAGTCTTCTTAATACATTCTTACATGTGTACAGTAGCAAATTTTAAATCATTTCTTGATTGCTTTTTCTCTCCTGATGCACATTAACATTTTGGAAATTGCTTAATTCAGTTTTTAGGATTTATAAACAAAATGTTATATGCATGTGTATTCGCCTATTTGGAACAATTGTAAAGTCTCCTAAACAAAGCTGTATCATCATTAGGCTAGGAATTACCCACATGGATCAACCACTGCATATGAATAAGATAAAATGCTTTATTATTTCTAGTTCTAGAATGTCAGAGTGTCTCCAAGGGGGCATAACCTATATACAATTTGACGCGCAATGACACAAAGAGCAAGAATAAATTATATGGTTTAGGGACGAGGATCTCAGAAGTAAACAAAATGTACAGTGTATCATCATTTCCTATTTCATAAAGGGGGGGGGGGTTAAAGACAACACCTGGGGGTCATTAATGTACTGAACACCATTTAATGCATCATAATGACATTAGAAGATATTCTGTATTTTCCTGTTTTGTAGGGTCAGAACAGTCCCATAAGGTCATGACCTACATTGTATTTGATGCATTATAATACATTAAGAAAGAAATACTCCTTCTTTCCTATTATAACGCATATAAAAATGATAAATGTTTACACTTACTTACATGTAATACACAAATTTAATACAAAATTGTTTATACGGGGTCAATATGGGGTCAACTTAACAGTGTAAGTCTGACAAATGAAAAAAATAACTTTTGCAATTAAAATAACAGAAACTTTACAAATGCGATAGGATAGGTAACAATGATAAGCTTATTTAAATATTAAAATATGATGATACAGTATGCTGTCTAAGAGAGATCACATTTAGAAAGTGAAAGTAAAACTTATGTATGCTGGAATCTCATTATATTGTGCTACTGCTACTACATGTATTATGCTTACCTATACTGGTCAACATCATAATGATAATCCAATTAAAGCACAATAATGAATTCCTTTAGCTGATATAAACTGATCGTTTTCTGCATATGGAAAACACATACGTGTATGTATACACGTGAAACCATCTAATCGAAGAGCTGGGTAAAACTAGTACCCGCTAATGAGACCTGCAGACCTGTGTTGTGTACGTAACTTCAGACAAAGATCAGTTATTTGTAACATGCATGTATTTTTATGACCTATTCTTCAAAACCCCTTGCACTATTTTATTAGGTAAATAACAGCTTTAAGGTGGTGCAGGACACCTGCATATTGTGATGTATACTTCCTATTGAGATAAACAATTAAGTATAAATATTGATTAAATATTTACCCCAAAATAATGTTACCTAACATTGAAGCGGAATTGGTTAGAGCGTTTACATGTCTGTAAGAGCATTGTGGTCCAAGGTGTATTTTTGGTAATTTTACTATTGATATAAATGAATTTAATGGGGGGGGGGGGGAGGGGTCTTGAGGTCTTGGGGTCTTGACCGCTTCTCTAAATCTGCATGTGCACACGATGATGTACATGTAGGCACACAGAAGCAAATCAAAAACCGGTAACCGCAACGGGGAGGGGACATAATTTAATTTTTAATTTTGTTTGTAATAATTATGTAGACCATTATACTTTCTATGACATGAAATATTAAGATTATTGATTAACTGAAAATTCACTGCAAACAGTTCAACCCCAAATTGCACATAAAGTGCTGCTCATGTGTATTATCATATGGGAAATAATCACATCCTTCAGTTATGAAAATTATAATTTTTAAATGTATTACTTGCATATGGCCTTCATTTTTAATTAAACTGGTAGAAAACAAGCAGTGTTACATGTATTTAGGGGCAAACACTTGGTGCGGGTATTACTGTCTAATGACAGCATCCAGTTATGACTGTATTATTCTTATCATCTTTAACAGTAAATTTCGCAAGACGTTCAAGCAGTGATTTATTTCAAATGCATTCAGTTTAGCGAAATTTTAGGCATGCATTTCAAATACGTTTTCACACACTAAAATGCCCGATGTTTTAAGATGTGTTAATCGTAAATCATCCCATTTCCTATTTATACTTAGTAAATAAGGCACAGAACGCAGTATGGTTTGGATATTGACCACAAAATGGTTAAAACAAAATGTGCAAAAGACTGAGATCATTTAAAAGATATTGATTACTCTCCATCAATCTATCGACAAGCTGACCAAATCATAATGCTTTTATCAATCAGCTTATAATAGGCAAATGATTATGTTACTAGTTTTAACCATCGTTCAAAATGGATTGATGCATTGAATAAGCTTATGTTGACGTAAACTTGTTAGACACCCACTTATCCATTAAAAAAGACACCGTGTCAAAGATCTTTACATTCGATCTGTACAGTGTGGATAACTGCATTCGATACTGCTGGATCTTACCGTCTTCCCTACATTGATTATTATTGAAAAATCAAAATGCGAAAGGTTTTGGTACCTTTAAAGTTAGTGGCTATATTCTTTTGTACTTATGAAGTTGTCGTCTGTGAAGAAAACGAAACTTTGAATACAGAAACGTCTTTGCGTCAAGTGGTGTTTAAAAGCTACGACAGATACAGAAAACCCACGAAGCTTTTTTCAAAACAGTTATCCGTGAGTATCAGTTTGTACATTTTCTCCCTACCAAAGCTGGACATTAAGTCTCAAACTTTACATGCTGCCAACTGGTTGACATATTCTTGGGCGGACGAGTACCTTACATGGAATTCCAGTTATTTTTCTGGTATCGATTTCTTAAGACTACCTGCTGATAGAATATGGATTCCAAATGTTTGTAACATGCAGGAAATCTCTGGCAGAAGATGTCTGAGCTATGACTCGGTGAAAGACTCCAGAAGCGAGGCAATAGTTCATAGCTCAGGGTTTGTATATCTGACTGAAACGTTTGATAGCATAATTCTTTGTAAATTCGATGTCACTAATTTCCCTTTTGACACTCAAACTTGTATATTTTCTTTTTTTTCACCAAACGGAAAATTTCAAAATGTAGATCTAAAGTTAAAAGGATCTAGTTATGAATCAAATTATTTCATTGGTAGCGAAGAATGGGATTTGATTTCTACTAGTATTCAAGGAGCTCACGGTATGCTCTATATGAACATTGTGTTAAAAAGAAGACCTTTATTTATTATTTTGACGGTACTTTTGCCTATCATCGCTCTGTCTATTATGAACACATTTTGCTTTATACTGCCTATGGAGTCTGGAGAAAAAGTTGGAATGGCTGTAGCTTTATTTCTTACATTCGCCGTTTTCGGAAGTATTATCAGTGACACAATGCCCCAAAACGCCGCAAATATTTCGTGGTTTATGGTGTATGTGACAACTCAGATACTTTTAAGTGGGCTGACGGTTATCATGGAAACGGTTGTTTTACACCTGTATCATAAAGACATAGGTACATCAGGTATATCGGACATCAACAACGCAGATGACGTTCACCATGGAACTACAAATAAAATGGACCACACATCCAAGAGAAACGTCAGTTTCAGTAATGTAAAATGGAACATTCGTGCAAAGAAACTTGAGAGAACAATGCTGATTTGTAACGTTTGTGCAAACATCATATCTTTTTGCGTTTGCATATCAATTATCTTGAATTAAACTACAATGCATAAGCATATTTTATTTGAAATTTAAAAAAAAACTACTGTGGAAACATTAGAATTCGCGGTGGCTCATTTTTCGTGGTATTCGTGGGTAGCCCTCCAACACGAATTTAAATCCTCAACGATAACAATTTTAGAAAGAGTTATCTTTGTTGCTGAAACAGTAACCGACGCATCTAAGAAATTACATCCCCACAAATCAGCAAAAAAAGTCATAATCAACGAAAATTGCCCCCCCCCCCCCCAATTTAAATGATTCCACAGTATTTGAACAACGATGAGTATAATCGTTTGTCACCCAGATGGCAGACTGAGTGTACATGTAGAAAATAAATAGTTTAAACTATACAGCAGCTATTAACAAAAAAGAGGGAACGCAATTTATTGTGATTTCAGTGTTTAGGTAATCAATGTATCAATTTCAATACACTGCTTACTAAAGAAAAATTCTTAATAGAACCATTATTGGCGGAATACCGTGGATTTTTAAGATTAAAATTAAGTTAGGTTTTTTTTTTTTTAAATCTTTTCATGCTATGCATTTTCTTTGTATATGATTGTATTTAATTATGTGTATTTGTATTCAGTGTACATTTCCCTTATGTTTGCATTGGAAAACTGCGACGTTCAATTTTCTATGAATAAATGCGCCATGAGAACAAATATAAACGTCTTCACGTGTTTAGAGTAAAATGGTTTTTGTCGGAAGAAATGAAACTTTCAATCTTACATAACCAATTTTAAAATGTACTTTTGAGAAACATTCATATATATATATATATATATATATATATATATATATATATATATATATATATATATATATATATATATATATATATATATATATATATATATATTCCTTCATAAAAAATATTTTTCTTCACAAAGTTTCTGGCACTATATTTTTTGTCGCGGAAGATAACTAAATAACATGTTAATATGGCTGTTCCATGTATGTTTCATTTCCCTGACAAAGAGCGTCAATAATGGTTTAACAGCGCTGGTAAAAAATAGTTCTTACAAATACACATCAGTATGAAAATATAAATATAAGCATTGAATGCTTATTCTTGAATGTCGTCGGTCCTATGACACACCAAGTGGTGCAGACAAATGTTCATACCATGCTAACGCGCGGTATTTGATTTGTCTGCACCGCTTGGTGTGTCACAGAACCGACGACATCCAAAAATGTCCGTTGCAAACTATTTTTTTTTTCATGAAACTGCTAAAGTTAAACAAGCTATGAAGTTACTAAATATCGGAATGAATCTTAATTGTTTGCATTACTTTGGAAATCATGTCACCACAATATAATAAATTTGATATTAAGAAAGCTTGATTATCGTGAATGTTAGATTTTTACAGATTAAGTTACTAAAATGAACACTATATATACTACCTTTAAGTTAAAAGGCTCTCTTTTTTTCTTCACGTGTTAATAAAACGAAAATCAGTACGCTTGTTGACTAAAACAAAGAAGATGAATACATGTAGCTACTTTTGAGCAAAACCATCTTGAATTATAAGTGGACACATTTATATTTTTCTCTTTATTACATGTATTCCCCTCAAGGTTTCACTTAATGATCATATGGAACACACGTTTTAATTAAGTTAACCCCCTCTAATGCAATTGAATTTCTAAATCACTAATAAATGATATTGACCAGCATACTCTCTTTTTTTTATCCCTTTATGTTATAACGTTTATTCAGAACGCATTAAAAGCTAATGACAAAGACACTTTGAACACATATTAACTCAGAGCCCGTAATAACACAGAAATGTATTATAATTTGATACAAAAGGATTCAAACAGTATCGAAACAATGAAGAATTTATCAATGTTTACAGACCTAATTCAAAATGATTCGATTTTATTCTACAATGTACATTAGACGATGAGTGGCAAAGTAGTTTCCATTGTTTGTAATTGATGTTCTCTCAATGAAGCCATTACCAAATGAAATCAATCAACGTATACACAGTTCACCGGGTCATCCTAAATTAATGCTTTATAAAAGGTTCTTATGAAATTATGAAAAGTTTCATGTTTTGAACACATATAAAGGAAACATTAAAATATATGGAGGGTTACAAAATGAGTAAACAAATGATATCGTATCCTTTGAAGCCCGTGTTTTTAAATTTACCACTAATAAAAAAACTGCGTGTCTAGAAAAAAAACTATACGGATTGATTAAACGTATATGGCCGCATCAGACACAGGAAATCTGTAAAGCTGTATTTCGAAATGATCTGAGTTGTAGTAAATTTTCCATCACTTAATAAGCTGGATATTTAATCGCAAACTTTTCATATTGAATCTTCGGTAGAGGTGTCTTACATGAAATTCGATTAAATTCAACGACATCCTGCATGATAATAACGTTCTATATGGAGTAACCTACTGATAGATAAATAATACCATTCAGTCAACTGAAATGTGACTGATTATTAATTCTCAATATAGAACACAAATTCTAATTTCTTTTCCTTTTAGTAAGTTTGTGTGTTTGAAATGCAAAGTGCAAGGGTGTTAAGTCTGAGTTGCATCTAATTCTGCGAATAAACAAATCGTAACTATAAATTAAGTACTTATACGTGTATGTGTGAAAAACCAAAGAGACAGAACAAATGAATTAGATTAAAAAAACAACATTTTTTCCCGATAAAATAGTTTTTAATACGTAATCTTAGGCATTGATGACGCTATGGGGAAATTGGTGTTCGAAAAACAATGTTAACATATTCAAATTCAAACAATATAAGGGTACTTTTGATTGATTTATTAAGAATACAACACAGGACTAAAGTAAATAAATTTCCTGAACATTATTAAGAATACTTGTATTCGTTGGCTAGGTTTTCTCATGCCATTGTTTAAAAAAAACTACATAAAACAACAACGTTAATTGAATTAAATGAAGTTTGAAGACAATCATATGAGCAATATTAGACAACATGCTATTTTTTTTTATCCCATTCCGTCATGATATTTTCAAAAATTAAGTTTTAAAGCTAACTACAAACACATTCCATCAAAATGATTGATTTTTAATTTAGAACACGTTAGCAGCTAATGCCAAAACTACTATGTATATAATTGATGTTAAAATGCTCTTATTGTTTTCTCCTGAAATATGTTCGTTTTGACTTAAAAAAATGTAATCACATAGAAAATGTGTAATCATTAGTTTAATGGAATACAGCAAGTTTTGAGACAACGAAGTCTCAATTTTTTACAGACTTATTCATAAAGGTACAATTTTCCTTTGTTTAACGTTGTGTGACAAAGTAGTTTAAACTATTGTAATACCGTTAATGAAACCACCTTGATGAAATAAATCAATACCCTCAGTCCAACAGCCTATCGTGAACAAGCGCTTTTTAATTGGCTTCAGAATAGTTAATATTTAAAACACGCATTGCAGACACCTCATAATAGATTAAGAAATATCAGATAAAACTCAAAATGACAGCTTTGATTTTAAAGACTGTGTTTTTCATTTCTACTACTTGTCTAGTGGCCATGTGTCGAGAGAACAATAATACAGACACGGAATTTCGCTTGTTAGACACATTGTTCACGAACTACACCAGATACAGGAAACCTGTGAAGGTGTTTTCGAAAACGGTGCCAGTCGGAGTTAATCTATTTATTTTATCTCTCAAAGATCTGGATATGAAATCGCAAATATTACACATCGCATCTTGGTTAGAAGTCATATGGACTGACGAGCATCTTTCATGGAATTCTAGTGAATTCTCTAACATCAAGTATCTCCGATTACCTGCGGACAAAGTCTGGGTCCCGGCCGTTTGTAACCTGCAAGAAATCTCTGGCAAAAAATGTTTGACCTACGGCTCAGTTAAAAACACTGGTAGTGAAGTTGGTGTTGAAAGCTCAGGTCTTGTGACCCTGGCAGAAACGATTGAAAGCATTGTTAGCTGTTCATTTAATGTTCAGAAGTTTCCCTTTGATACTCAGACATGTAAGTTAAACTTTTTCTCCCCAAATCTTTATTTACAGGATACACATCTCCTTTATAACCAGTCCAGCTTTCAGTCAGGATTCTATCTTCCAAATGAGGAATGGGACTTGGTTTTAACAACTGTGGAACAGGAAGAAAACTATTCACTTGAAATGACAATTACGTTTCGAAGGAGGCCTTTATTTCCAACTTTATCTTTGCTTCTTCCAATGATTGCCTTGTCAATTATGAACACCTTTTGTTTTCTGTTGCCAATTGAATCTGGAGAGAAAATGGGAATGTCTATGGCTATATTTTTAACATTCGCCGTGTTCGGAACCATGATTAGTGACTCAATGCCAAAGAACTCAGAACACATCTCCTGGTTTAGTGTGTACGTCACAACTCAGATTATTCTTAGTGGTTTCAGTGTTATTATGGAAACAGTTGTTTTACACATGCATTACAAGGATGTCGTTTCATCACGTACAGAAGATTTAGTAGATGACGTTGCCTGTCAAATTGGCACTTTGCGTAAATTGTTTAAGAATCTTGAATTTGTAATTAAAGGAGACAGTCAGAACAAGAAACAAGAAAATAGGATGAGTCGAGCGGAAAGATTTGAAAAAAGTTTGTTGATCTTCAGTATTGGCACAAACATAGTTTCATTCTGTACATGTGCAATATTTATTCTTAGTTAGATTAAATTGTAGTTTTCATTGATTTCGGATAGGATTTAAGGAGTAAATTCGTATTTTTGAAAAAGCTCATGAAATTGTGCCTTCCCAATATATTATTAGTATATATTTTGAAATATTATACTTTGTAAGTAATATGTTTTCCTGTTGCGTAAAACCTGTCTCATAGGAGAAATGACTATATATGATATGAGCCTAAAATTGCCCCCTAAAATGAACATTACCATTTTATTGTAATTCTTTGTTTTCTTTGTACAGATATACATATATGTGTTGTTTTTATGTAATGTTCATTTTGATTCAACTGCCCACATTTTAGAAAAATGACATCATAAAGACAACCTTTTTCCTGTCATTTTTGCATTTTTAGCAAAAAACAGCTTGTTTTCAAGAAGTTTTTCTTTCAGAAAACGTTGAGTGCATTCTTGAACAAACAAAATATTTTAATCAGAGATGTATCTAGCCAAGGCTAATAAGTGACAAAAAAGTTTT
This sequence comes from Magallana gigas, assembly GCF_902806645.1. Classification (NCBI taxonomy): domain Eukaryota; kingdom Metazoa; phylum Mollusca; class Bivalvia; order Ostreida; family Ostreidae; genus Magallana; species Magallana gigas. The sequence continues at coordinate 25,394,143 of NC_047567.1, read as the reverse complement.
CCTTGTTCAAGCATGCGCTCTATATTTCCCATTCATAAAAAGATAGAAAAAAAGTAAATTTTTGACTGATTTTGATTGAATTTTAGAAAAAGCGTCACTTCTGAGTTCTGATGTCATATATTGCCAGTGAGTGCAAATAAATCAAATAAGTGGAACACTATATTTTACATCAACTCTTCTAAAATATAACAAAACATTTTATTGTACCAGAAACAATTTTTAAAAAATGGCGAATTATGGGGGCCAAATTTATCTCTAATCATATATACTTATTTATAGCGTTTTTTAACTAGGTGTTAATATATTAAACTTTAACTGCATTTCAAAAATGAATATGAAATAAAATAAATGCTAAGTTAAAAATGATTTTTTTCCCTGGTTTGTGTCTTGCAACTTTTAGAGTGTTTTCTATAGAATGCACTGACACTTTTTGGTTTTCATTATGACTACAATATTTTAGTCAAAATATTTGCAAAAAAATTCTAAATGATCAAGATTCCAGATTTTTTTTTCATTTAGCTGATAAAAATACCCTTAATATAAGCTTAGAATTTACGCGCATAGAATGACAGAAAAAAAAGCTGAAAATAACAAGAGTCTCCCAACCCTGCTTTGTCACACATTTAAAAGGGTGAATATGTTTTTGATTTTTCAGCTACTCCATTTAAATAAATGTATCATCCGAGCTACGATTTACGAAATTTAAAAATAAATGTATCAAACAGGAAACATTGTTAAATTAATATTATAATTGTTTAAGCATCCTAATAAAAACAAGACTGTTTTCTGTAAGTCGTATGCATGATATTAAAGAAGTTTTATCAGTTTACCGATTCAGAGTAAGTTAAGACAGGAATATTTAAAAAACAAAATAGCGTTTTATTTTTTTAACTCATTAATTTTTCATTATCTTTTTTAAGGGGTAGAGATTGAGCTAGATGCAGACAAGAAAAAGCATGGCAGCAGTTTCAGAAACATAATAGTGAAAAAAAAAATAAAAAATAAAAATCAACAACAACAACAACAACAAAAACCCACACACACACACCACGAAATGATTGTGTCTTCACGTGTTTTATGATGTAATAAAAACCGATTTATCAACTTTCATCATACAAATATATTAAATATGCATGAAATCCACAAAGGTCGTAATATTTATTTGTATATAAGGATGGAAAATAAAGAAAAATGAATTTAAAAAGTTATGCAAAACTATGATTTCAACGCAACTATACGTTAACAAAATCCTCAGCCAAAAAAAAAACCCCGAAAGAATAAATTACGCTGATGTTGGATATTGTCGTCTAGATGTGGTGACAGGGCTTTTAGAAGTCACTCCCCGGCGGGTTCGCGGAAGTGAACGCCGCCGAGACTGCCAGTAACATCTGTCGGTTCCACATTGAACTCGACAACCGGTACCCCGTTTGACGCCACTTCAGGGGCAAAAAGGCACGCCTGGACGATATTAGAGGATAAACTTCCACAAAGCATAGATCACAGTCATCTAGTTTTTGTTGTGCTTTATAAAAAGCTATATCATCTAGGCTCTCTCCGAACCAAACTATATCGGGTCAAAGAAGTCCACCACAATTGTAAATGATGCACAGTGGAAGTTTTTTATCTGGAAAACTTGTATCCTCGGCTTATAGATCAGGGGCACATTTACCCACCAGAGCTTCATTCATGGGACTTACGCGATTAACCAGTATGTCGAGATATCAAGTGCACCTCGTTTTGAAAAAAGTTCCATGGAGCTTGAGAACATTTGTAAAACCAGCAGGAAAATGAAACTCATCAATATTTCGTGTAATAACTTTAACATCAAGGTTTTCAGGTTTTAATCTCTCTCACGATCTGTTGTAGCTGTTTGAGCGGGGTTTGGATGTCTGGAAGCCATGACCTCGCCGAATTTCGAGGCGCCGGAGGACTTTTATTACTAATATAAAGTAATGTAATAAATGTACTTGGTATTATTTAATGACTAGTTATCGATGCAGTCACTACAAGTAATAGAAAAAATGTGAGACACAAGATTTGACAACTCTGGATGCATTTGAAAGAAACCATTGCTTAAAAGTGTTCAACAGCAGCAGTGTCAAAACTAATTTTAATAAGGTTGCTTTTTAATGGTCCACGGTATAGTGAAATTTGAAGAGAAAGAAAAAGAGTACATGAATCACTAAGAATCATGCTGGGAAAAACCTACCAGTTGACCCAATATTGTGTAAATCAAGCTTAAAAGATAAGAATGTGCCTAATTTTGATGACGATGCAAAATCTTTTGACAATATTTCAAATAAACTAAATAAGTGAATAAACTCCAAGCAAAAACTGCAAAATACATTACTTATCGAAAGATTTTTCATAAAAAATGTTTTTGATTTGATGTCATTAATCACTTGCGCCGATACGATTTATAAAGATTATTTGCCATATAAGGATATGCATGTCTCGTGCTTAAGAAGAACATTTGACGCTACAAAAAATGTCTGGTTAAAGTTTTTTCGATAATTTAAATAGTATCGTTTTCCGATGTAAATTTAGCTTCGGACAGCCCCAACACAGATGCGTGTCGGCACACCACTCTTGGCGTTCATGCCAGCTTAAGTTAGTACTTAGATGTATTTAGCCTATCAATCTTTTCCCGGAAAGCACTGAAGTTGGAACTGGTCATATGAAACTAGATTAATCGCAGAGTAAATAATCATATTATTTTTACTTTCTTTTCTAAACGTATAAATAAAAAACCTGTTGGCTAATTTTAAGTTCTTAAGTGAAAGTAAGAAACTCTGTTATTACCATTCTCTAAATAGGTGGCACATCACCAATCATTGTTGTAATTACATTGCCGATAATACGAAATCTCGCAAATGACAAGTTAGTTTTGAAACTTTCTGAATAGCGAATTTTAACTTTATTTAGTTTATTGCTTTTAAATATTAATGTGTTTAAAATGCAAAGAGCAGTGTGCTAAGCATATTTAATCTGAGTTACATTTAATTCTGCAAATTAACATGTCGTAACTATCATGCACGTCTATGTATATATTTAAACAACCAAACCTAGACACGGAACAAAATAATTAGATCAGAGACAGCAATTTAAGCTGGATTTCGTTAATTTACATATTGATGACGTCATGTTAAAAATGGTGTTCGAAAATCATTGTAAAAAAATCAAAGCACAAGCATCTAAGAGTTCAAAAAAAAATTTGATTCATTAAGAACAAAACCAGAGAATATTGAAAGAGATGTTAACCTAATTAAAAGGTTTGCTAAAAGTTAGAAACAAAACCTATCATCCTTGGCCAGGTTTTCTTCTGTCGTTGTTCACGAAAAAAAAACCCTGACTTATACAACACTATCCATTAAAATACGAAATTTAAATTAAACACACATGGATAGTTTGAAAGTAACTCAATTCTAAAAGAGCTGCTGGAATCCCGTGTTTTGTATAGTTTTGATTTCCATGCAAATGCAGAAGAGCTGGGAAGATTTTTAGAAATCTAGGTAAATTACTGTTTAGTTAGGAAAAGTTTATCAGTCTTCGAGTACTTTTTATAAAAAACTGATGTTCTGCCTCTGTTTGATTTGTTTATTGTTTTGCTTAAGAAATATCGTTAGCTATTTATAGTGATCATGTGATGATCAAGGTGACTATTGTGAAACTCACAAAATTATTGCGTTGATATCTTACAAAAAAAAGAAAAAAAACAACTTTCTATTTGTTTTGATTGTTCCCCATTGTCATAAATGCACTGCAGATAAAATACCACTTATTTAAACTACAACTTAAAGTTCCTCTGGAGTAGTATGTACTTATAGTTTATACTTTAAAATTTAATGTGTAAATCAAATCAATACTACGAACCCATATGTGTGAACTCTAATAAAATACTGCTGTGTAATGTTTGTTTTGATATCTTAAAGTTCAATAAAAAGGAAAATTAAATGTACTCTGTGGAATGGTAAAAATTATGATTTTTAGCGGGAGTTTGAGTATCATTTTTTTTTTAATTATCTATATAATTCAGTTTAAATCTACAATAAAATAGCAAAAATAATTAATGTAACAGTAACCAAAAAAAAAAATGGAAAAAAATGGGCTATGTCAAAAAGAATAGGAAAAGAAATATTCAAGAGCAATGGTTGAAAATATTAAGGTAAGACTTGTGCGTTTTCTTATCTCCTTAATTTTGTTGTTCTTCATGAAAACTCTACTTCAACTAGCGGTTTGAAATTTGGTAAAGAAAAAATGGTTTATTGGTAAGTGAAGTGATGTTAGAAATATTTTTTATACATCTGAAACTGGAAGTAACGATAACGTATTGCGTACTGTACATGGAGATAATATCTTACATAATGATATTTTTTGCGATATCGTGATAACATTGAACGATTAGATTATAATCTCGCAAAGATAAAACTATATTAAAAACCAAAAACATGGATCTCGAAAAAATGTCTATTTTTAAATGTTTTATACCGATACATTACGAAACGTAGTTGACAAATACTACATGTATTTGATTCATTTGAGTCAAACCATTTTAAAATGAGCATGATTAGTGTAACTTCACTTTCATTAAATTGATTAATTTATCACCAAGCATTTAAATAAATAAATCATCTAAAAATGCAACGTCATTTGAATTTTTATAGCATTTAAATGAACAATATTGACTAGAGTTCTATAATATTTTTTTTCAAATCTCATTCCATTGTAATGTTTCCGTAAAGAACTGAAAAGCTAATGACAAAACTTATTTCATCATTTTTACGTACAACACGTTAAGAGCTAATGACAAAACTTCTATAGATACAATTGATGTCAAAATGCGTTTTTGTGTTCTACTGAAATATGTTTGATTTTTCTTAAAAGAACTTTATAATTCAGCAAATGTGTAATTGTTAGATTAATGGAATTCACCGAGTTTCGAAATAATAAAGAATTGTATACAGCTTATTCATAAATACACATTTTCCTACGTTTAACGTTGAGTGGCAAAGTACTTTAAATCGTTAATGAAACCATTTTAATGAAGAAAAATCAATAACCAGTCCACCAGGACATCGCGAACAAGTGCTTTTAAAATGCCTTAAAAATGTTTCATATTTAAAAAAGGTTTTGAGGACATTTTCAAATACATGAAAAGTTAAAAAGAAAGTTACAAAATGATATCGTTAAGTTTAAAGGCTGCGTTTTTCTTCTCTACCACTAATCTTATGGTCATGTGTCAAGAGAACAATAATGCGGACACAGAAGCTTTCCTGTTAGACACGCTGTTTACAAACTACATCAGATAGAGGAAACCTGTGAAGGTGTTTTCAAAAACGGTACCAGTTGAAATTAATTTATATATTTTATCTCTTAAAGAGCTGGATATGAAATCGCAAATATTACAAATCGCATCTTGGTTAGAAGTCAAATGGACTGACGAGCATCTTTCATGGAATTCTAGTGAATTCTCTAACATCAAGTATCTCCGACTACCTGCGGACAAAGTTTGGGTTCCAGTCGTCTGTAATCTGCAAGAAATCTCTGGCAAAAAATGTTTGACCTACGGGTCAGTTAAAAACACTGGTAGTGAAGTTGGTGTTGAAAGCTCAGGTCTTGTGACCTTGGCAGAAACGATTGAAAGCATTGTTAGCTGTTCATTTAATGTTCAGAAGTTTCCCTTTGATACTCAGACATGTAAGTTAAACTTTTTCTCCCCAAATTCTTATTTACAGAATACAAATCTCCTTTATAACCAGTCCAGTTTTCAATCAGGATACTATATACCAAACGAGGAATGGGATTTAGTGTCAACAATTGTGGAAGGAGACACTGAATACAATCTTTATTTAGTCATTACGTTTCGAAGAAGGCTTTTATTTCCAACTTTTTGCTTTCTGTTGCCAACTGAATCTGGAGAGAAAATGGGAATATCTATGGCTATATTTTTAACTTTTGCCGTGTTCGGAAGCATGATTAGTAGCTCAATGCCAAAGAACTCGGAACACATCTCCTGGTTTAGCGTGTACGTCACATCTCAGATTATTCTTAGTGGTTTCAGTGTTATTATGGAAACAGTTGTTTTATATATGCATTACAAGGATGTCGTTTTATCACGAGCAGTAGATTTAGTAGATGACGTTGCTCTTAACAATGGCGCTTTGCATGAATTGTTTAAAATTCTTGATTGTGTAATTAAGAGAGAGAATCAATACAAGAAACAAGAAAACAGGATGGGTAGAGCGGAAAGAGATAAAGGAATGATGATCTTCAGTATTTGCACAAACATAGTTTCATTCTGTACATGTGCAATATTTGTTCTGCGTTAAATTAAAATTTTAGTTTTCGTTTTCGGTGATTTAGGATAGGATTTTGAAAAATCAATTCATATTTTTAAAAATTAAAAATGAATTGAGCTTTCCCAAAATATTATTAATATACATGTACATTTGGAAACGTTATACTTTTTAAGTAATAGGTTTTCCTGTTTCGCTAAACCTGTCTTATAGAATAATATTTTATTGATATTTTATAGCATGATGTAAGTAGGTGTTAATATATGAAACTTGAAATGCATGTTTCAAAAATGTATATGATATAAAATAAATGCAAGGTTAAAATAATGATTTATTCTTTCTTTGTAATGCGACTGTAGAGTGTTTCCTGTAATTTGCACTGATACGCTTTGGCTTTTATCATGACTATACTATTTTAAGATAAATTTTTTTCAAACAAAATGTTCTATACTATCGGAAAAAAGAAACTGTGCATTATTTAATATATGAAAAAACATTTAAAATTTACAATGAACAAATTTTATTTTTGGTAATACTGTTAACACATGTATTCGCAACAACATCTCATAACACATTTTAAAATGTCAACGTCGAATAACGTCAATTTCAGTACACTCAAAAGTCACTGTTATTTGAAATTGAATTAACAAAATTAATAACGCATGTGACCACCATTTGCGTTCACGCATGCTTGACAGCGACGCCTCATTGATGCCACTAAAGTGTTCAGAAATGCTTAAGGGATGTTGTTCCAGATGTTGGTTAAAGCCTGGCCTAAATCAGCCAATCTGACTGGCTGATTCGGTAAACGGCGTAAACGTCTTTATATTTCATCCCAGACGTGCTCTATCGGCGACAAATCGGAGGAAACAGTTGGCCAAGGCAAGACATCGACATACTGTTGAACAAACAAGTCCCTGACTACACGTGCAACGTGTGGCCTTGCGTTGTCTTGCTGCAGAGTGATGTGATTTTGATGTCTCTGTATGAAGGGTATCACATGACGCTGAATAATTTCATCTCGATAGCGAACGTCGGTGAGATTTCCATTGAGAATTTGTAGAGGGGTCCTTCCACGTGCTGATATTCCACCCACACCATAACGCTACCTCCACCAAATTGTCGACGTTGAACAACACAAGCGTCCTGGTAACGCTCCCCAACGCGACGATACACCCTACAACGGCCGTCACTGCTATCCAAATGAAATCTGGATTCATAAGTGAACAGAATATTGGCCCAGTCCTGTATTCTGAATCGCAGATGTCGTGTGCACCACGCTAGTCTGGCGATACGATGACGTTGAAGCAGTAATGGGCGCACCGCTGGACGTCTTGGTCTGATGTTTTGCTCGCACAGACCATTACGCACAGTTCTTGGACTAATTGGTCGAAGATGCTACGGGCAGTCAAACTTGCTGATTTCTCAGATGCACAAGTCTAATGTGGTTGTCCTGTTGACATGACGTCACACGAGGTCGCCCAGAGCGCGGTCGATCCTGAGTGTTGCAAGATTGTTGAAAACGTCTCCATAATGACTGGATGGTGTTCCGATGAACTTCAAAGTGTCTTGCTACAGTATTTTGTGCCATTCCAGCTTGCAGCATCCCAACATGACGATTACGTTGGTTTCCGTTGAGTCGTGGCATGACATAGGGGTAAATTTTGTTGAAACTAAAGTGATTTCCTTAACAAAAAAAGTTAAAACAAATCCTTTACAGTTCTTATTCCAAACAGTATTGGCCCGTAAAACTCGTGCGTATAAATTCGTCAATAAACAACAAGTGCTCACTAACCATGAAAAGTCCGTGCACCCGGACGGTTACCATCCGATATTGTCAAAAACATTATCATTATCGATTGTTTAAATTTTATAAATACAAGCAATAGATATAAATCTTATAATGCACATTTTCTTTTTTCCGCTAGTATATATAAATTCAATGTCAATTTTAATCTAAAACAAAATAGCCTTCATTTTAAAAACATAACAATTTAAAGAATAAAAAAAAGGCTCTAAAAACGTAACTATAAAATCTAACATGTAGATTTAATTGTAATTATCCGCAAGTGTTTATGAATATAAGTTATTAAAAAAAATTTGCATCCTATATTGATAGTCGGCTTGACGGACAACTTTCTTAGCTGAAGTCCGACAGCTATCATGACTCGCAGAATATTTAAGAAAACAGAAGTGAACAGATGCAAGGTTCCTCAACTATAGATATTTTTCCTTGATATTATTATTTGCAATCAAACCTGTTAATGCCCAAAAACTCAGAGTACATTACCAGGAGTTCGTGGAGTTAGGATATTTTGAACTTTTTCTTTTAATTGAATACAAATGCAATTAAATGTTTTATTTAAAAGTCAAGAAATATATTTTTATTGAAATCATATATCCATATAGAAATAAATCATGTAACATGAAAATATAAAGGCATAACGGAGTAGAAATCTTCACATTGCAGAGGTAAAAAAGAAAATAACGGAGAATAGGTCGCGGCTGACCATGGTCAAGATTTTGGTCAAATTTCATTTTTCTGTTTTTATTATTTACAATGCTTTAGTGATGTATTTCCAGTGATTTAATGAAGTTTGGGATTCAATCGTAGAGTTATATGCAAGACACAGGGCTCGGAATTCTTTGTCAGGTAAACAAAGTTCGTGCCCTGTTTTTGTTTACATAGGTTCAATATACTAGTAGTAAAAAAACTCTTTCACGCTGATTTGTCTATCCTCTTATTCATTTAAGCATATATATAGACAGTTTCTAACATTAACATTCATTTTAGGTCTAAAACTGGAATTTTTCCCTTCGATATTCAAAATGAAAACAACAGCTTTGTTTACATAGCAAAGATTTTCAAGCTCTGTAACTTGCTTATAACTCAACGAATAACACTCAAATTTTGGTTGCCTTTTTAAAATGACCTAATGAAGCATTATGAAAATAAAAATCGGAAAAATCATTTTTGACCAAAATTGTGGCCATGCTCCTTTAAGAGAGGGGTATTTAAAAATCAAAATAACCTTTTAAATTTATTTTATTTGATTATTTTTTATTTTTGGGTGAGGAGTGGGGAGATTAGGCCAGATGCAGACAAGGAAAATGCTACAATCTTTTTCGAAAAAAAAAAGAAGTAGTGAAGAGTGCCAATCATGTAATTTAAGCCAAAAATGACACTGAATCTTTGTGTCTTCAGGTGTTTTGTAATGTGAAAAATCAACTTTCATTAAAAATATATAAATATTTATGCAAATACACATGCAAGTACCTAATATTTATTTTTAAATGTGCATGGAAAAAGGAGAAAACTACATTAAACAGATCAGCAAAATGTTTCTTCAACGCAACATATACATAAGCAAATACGGAAGAAAAGCGCTGATATTAGATAATTCGTCTGGATGTGGTGCCAGAGCTGTGAAAGCCACTTCACGGCGGGTCACCGGAAGTGAAAGCCGAGACTGTCAGTAACATCTGTCGGTTCCGCATTGAACTCGGCAACTGGAACCCGCACGTGAGGCCACTTCAGGGGCACCCCCTCAAAAAAAAAAAAAAAAAAAACACGCCTGGCAGACAACGGAGGATGTCCTTACCACCAAGCAAAGACCTCATGCAGCTAGCTTTTGCTGTGCCTCATCCAGGCATTGAAGTCTGAACTGGCCAAATGCACCTAGATTAATCGCAGTGTAGATAATCAAATTATAGTTACTTTTTTCTGTTAATGTATAAATATAAAACGTGATGGCTAATTTTCAGTTCTAAAATGAAAGTAAGAAGGTCTGTAATTACCATTCTATAAATAGGTGGCGCATTATTAAGCATTGTTGTAATTACGTGTGCCAATCATACGGAATCTAGCAATCTGCAAGTTAGTTTTTAAAAACGTTTTGGTATTGGTCTTGCAAACAGACTATAGAGGGCAAAATATAGCCGAAAACAGTCTGATTGAAGAAGTTGATGTAATGATCGTTCTTGAAAAAAATTTCTCCCTTTATCATTAATCGAATCCCCTTACAAAATTATTTAACTATTCTTTTCGTGCAAGGATAACTTTTTTGGAGTACTGGAAATCATTTTACAAGTAAATTTAAGGCACTTCACCAAATATAATTACCCAACTTCCCTTATATCATTTCCTATTCTTAATATATTAAATGTCAAAAACCTTTTCAAGGTTGTCATGTACGTATATGTAAGTAGTTGGATATTTCTGAACAACTCTAATGTCTTCTTTGATATTAATCTAACAATCCATTGGACAGTTTCTCTATGGAAATCCCCCGTTTCACCCCATACATCAGAACAAATATTTTTCTGAACTGCGCAGTATATATTTATCGGAAAAGTTGAGATCTTTCGCTTTAAATGTTATACATATTTTAAACATGCACTTTAACATTGATAAGGCAGCCGAAGTGGATTTGCGTCTTTTCTGGAAACTCACAAAGCGCATTAAACCAAAAACATCCAGATTATACCCCGAAATCACCGACTCTACAGGCAAAAAGAATACTGACCCAGAAGGAGTTGCTGAAGCGTTCGCTAATCACTATGAAACCTTATACAGCTGTCTCATGGACCAACATTTCGACGATGGCACAAAGAAATACATTGATACGAAAATTTCCGAAATAACAGAGCTATTCAAAGGTGACCTTCGTACGTTACCAGGCGGACCGATCACTTCAGATGAAATAATATGCGTCGTTCAATCGTTGAAATCTCGAAAAGCCCCGGGCTTTGACCTCATAACAAACGAACATATTAAATATGGAGGCGAAACTCTAACACTTTGTATTGCGGTGCTGTTTAATGCAATCATTGACAGTGGCAAAATCCCCACTGAATGGAAACAAGGACTCATAATTCCAATTTATAAAGGTGCAGGGAAACCAAAAGACTCCTGTAAGAGTTATAGGCCAGTAGCTCTTTTGCCGTGAATTTTCAAAATATTCGAAAAGATAATTTTATCACGCATAAATAGTCAGATCCTACAACACTCAAAATTCCCTAATCCACAGCAACAAGGCTTCCAAAAAAAATTCGGCTGCTTAACAGCTTCCTTTGATCTACAGGAAACAGTTTTCCATAACCTTGAACAAAATAAATAAATAATGTTTATGTCAGCTTTCTTGATACAAGTAACGCTTTCGATACTGTCTGGAGAAATGGACTTCTATTTAAACTTTTCAATCTTGGAATCACTGGCAAAACCTGATCATTGATACAAAACTGCCATTCCAACACGGTCAGTTCAGTGGTTGTCAATCAGACACGATCGAGATTGTTTTCTGTACACCAAGGCGTGCGGCAAGGTGGGGTATTATCTACTTTATTTGTATTTGGTATTTATCAATGATGTGATAAATGACTTGGAACTGAACAGTCCAAACTCTGGTGTTCTTGGAGTAAGAAGCAGCTGTCCTTCGCTAGCTGATGACCTATTGTTCATCTACTTCGCCAGTGCAGCTTCAGAGATTATTGGATGTTGCGTACTCATATTCGTGCAAGTGGCGTTTTAAATTCAACGTGTCAAAATCCTGCGTATTAACATTCTCTGCTAAGTGCAACAATCGAAAAAGTGAATTCGTATGGCATCTTGGACAAACTGAAGTACCACATAAAGAGTCGTACAACCACCTAGGTATTACCATCCACTCTAAGTGCAAACTATCGGTCGCGATATCTGATGCGTGTAAAAAGGGCAAAAAATATTATTTTGCATTATCTGACATTGGATCCAAATACTTAAACCCTGCAACAGTGTCTCACCTTTATAAATGTGTAGTTCTTCCATCGGTTTTGTATGGTTGTGAACTGTGGAGTAATATGACCTCTTCAGATCTACAGCAACTTAATACATTTCAACGCTCTGGAACTTCCCAAACTATGCACATCTGAAATATCCGAGTCACTTTTCAACGTTCAACCTATATCAGCAGAAATTTACACAAGAAAACTGCTTTTCTTCGGAAGACTCTGCCGCTTGGATTACGATGCCCTGCCAAAAAAATCTTTCTCACTCGGTTGATGTCCTTCTTGCTAGGTTTGTCGGACAAGCAAAAAGGATTTATCCCGGACATCATAACAATCCTTCATCTTTATGACCTTGCGACTACTTACAAAACTGGCTGTTTAATGGTGCTTTCCCAACCAAAGACTCTTGGTAAAAAATTGTCAGACGAACAGTGAAATCGTCTCATAACAGAGATCGAGAGAGGCGCATGTCCTATGATTCAGACTTTTCCTTCTTCCGAGAAATTTTTTCCAGGTTTATACCTTCATCTATATGGAAATTACCATCAACTCCAGACGAAATCAACTTGTGTAAATATATTTCCAAATTGTGTTCAAATATGCATTGTAATTATCATGAAAATCTATATATCTGTGTGTTGTGCAATCGCACATTTAGGGATGTCTTCTGTCACTGCTCATGTACATGTCCAGTTACTTCCGATCTTCGTAATAGGTGGTGGAGCGTAATTATTAATTCGTTTGATATTCCACTAATTGCAGAAATAAGTGGTCTCTCTGAAGATGACCTATATATGACTCTTATTGGTCGCCATATATCTACTCCGCTGGACAAGTCACTCCATGCGTCCTTTTACCTGACCAATTTTCGTTTAGTGCGTTCATGTACCGCCCGATACTTCAGAGCTCTCCGTTCAAGTGCAATGTGAGCTCATAACTTCCTGTTCTGACGAAATTTTTGTAAACAATTGTGCAGTATACAATAATGTATATTTTATGTATATATGTTTATGTTGGTCATCTTTTCTTTTCTTTTCACCCTCTTCCTTATTATTTGATGTTTTCTGAAAATTTATAACTTGTATGTATTTTCATTATATCTCCTTAAGGAGTAAATAAAGTATGAATGAATAAAAGGACACTGAATAAAAGATTGCAATGAAAGAATATATTAAGTGACGTTCTATAGTGGCCCTTCACATGCATGACTGCATTATTATGAAATCATGATTGATTATGGCATTGGGATTATTACTGTGTCTCCACAATTGCATAACTGAAGAATTCCAAAACACACTTTATAAAACTTGAATCGTAATCAATATAATTGTCTTTTATTTAATCTCAAATCTTTGGCAAGAACACGTTGCGGATTTTTTATATGTATACATCTCTTGGTTGTTTCTAAAACTGTTCAATCTTTTTATTTTTCCTTTTTAGTTTTCAATTCGTCTTTGGTGATTTAACGCGCATACTAAGTTCAAATAAATCATTCACGGTTTCTACATAAATTGCACAAATCTTAATCAAAATGAGGTTACCCATAAAAGATGAGTTTGTTTGCACAAAATCAATGTACATATGAGTATATTTACTCATTTTTTGTATTGTATTCTTACATCTGTAAACTTCAGATTGATTCCTAAACCTCTATATCTTTAGTGGCACTTTCAGTGTATAATGACGGTCACTAGACTGGCATAACCGAAATTGCATTATTCACAGTTCAGATCAGACAAAGGGTGTTTATGTGTGCGTAAAACAAATGCTTATTTAGATAATACTAGTATCATGTATTTTATTGTACAGTGTTTGATATCTTAATCCTTGGATAAAATGATATATAGAAAATCATTGCTCTAATGAGTGATGACACTCATGATTAAGTCTGCTGGGAATTTTTTAAAAAAAAAGTGAATCACATCCACTGATTATATTACCTAGAGATCATTAGTAAAATTAATCTTCACTTTTTCAATGGCCAAATTCAAATTTTCAAAACCCGGAACTCGTTTCCATACAATGTTTATTGGCTCCAATGTGCATAAATTGAATTCAATCTACCAATTCTTTGCAAGGACATTATCTCTTTAAAAAGCCCCTTTAATATCCCCACACACAGGAAATAATTTATAAACTGCGCAAAATATTGATTATTAGTTAAGATCTTTCGTACCAACTGCAGACTTTAAAAAAAACTAATGCAAGATAAAAATATCTCAATGGAAACAATAGCAATGAACCTAACGAAAATGGCATTATGGATCCTTCACATGACTGCATTAACCAGACTATAAGACACGCCCATTTTGTGTCGATCATCTTTTATGAAATTTGGTTTTTTGCTTCAAAATTGATATTACAGACAAAGACAGTAGAAAATGTAATGTAAATATAACCGTTTATCTTCAACACATGAAAACCAAAATAAAAACATTGTATATCTGCATGATAATGTGCACTTCATATGATACTGTTCACAATTGTTTGTAAAACTGGTCTTCTTTAATGATTAAATTCACAACAATGATGACATTTGTCCTTGCCTTGAGAGCTAAATGTCTATTGCAAAGTCAAGCCATGTGGATTGACTTTAAGAATCGTGTTTTAATAACTTCACTATTTCTGTTATGAGATCACTTGCTGGCATTCAATTTGGATCAGTGACACTTCATTCTTTTAGATTAGTTTGCTATACATTTCATTTTGAATCTAATGAAAATGAATAATTTTTGGATTAAGGATAAAATTCCTGTTACTGTTAAATATTTTCATCTGTATGTGGTGCAAGAGCTTAACTGTTCATCACACAAATATGAATTCAATGTCTAAAGAGTACGCTAAGAGTACATGTATGTAATATATACTTATACTCTGTCCCGAGTTTTTGCTTCCACCACTTTTTGCTTGATATTTCAATAATAGTAAATACCTTTGTGCTCAAACTACGTTCATCCACTAATATGCAAAATGTCCAGATTATCTGTTTTCAAACGCCCCTCCTCTGTTTCAGGTTTTAATACACATCCAAAAATTGAAAGTCTACGGAGATTTTGCATTCATTGCATCAGCCATTAATAAGCCCAGATGATAACATTAAAAAAATGCGCGATGTATTCCGAGTGTATTCCGAATGGAGAAAAGATGTAAACATTTCCCATTATAAATCTCCGTAAGAAAATTGTTTTCGTTCACTGTGAAATTTTATGAGTGAAAGGGGATAATTGTTCAATGAAGATATCTTGGATATATTCCCTTTCATCGATTTCAATTGTATTTCTTTCACAGGTATGTGTATTTTTATTAAAAATTATCAAAAATTGATGGAAGCAAGAACTTGGGACAGATTATAGTATTAAAAACCTGTAAACGTACTGCATAAAATACTTTGGCTGTGTATTCTATTTACCTTTTTTGGCTGAATGCGAATTCCGCTAAATCAAGTACATCACTTTATGCCATGCATATATGTATAAGATATTAAGTCACTTTCAGGAATACCCTAATTATAAAAATCCGCGCCAACTTGTTCAAAACCTTTTTCCGCCAAATATTGTACACGCCAAATATAAAAGGCTTACAGTATGAGATCAGATATAAAATACAATGTAAAATTCTAAATCCCATACTTCAAAGCAAAATTTACGTTAACGAAATCTGAGCCAAAATTTAAAAAAAAACGCTCTCTATGACAAAGTTCCGATCTTAAATATTTTCGTCTGGGTGTGGTCCCAGGGCTTTTGGAAGCCACTCCCCGGCAGGTCCCCGGAAGTGAAAGCCAAGACTGTCAGTGACATCTGTCGGTTCCACATTGAACTCGGCAACTGGTACCCCGCGTGAGGCCACTTCAGGGGCAAATAAGCACGCCGGGTAGACAACAGACGATGTTCCTACCACCAAGCAAAGATCACAGGCATCTAGCTTTCGCTGTGCTGCATTGAGCACTGAACGATCCAAATTCTCCCCAAACCAGACAACATGCGGTCGAAGCAACCCGCCACAATTGTCTTTGGTGCACCGTGGTAGATTCTCTTCCGGAATACGGGCATCCTCGGCTGATGGGTCCGGGGCACCTTTACCCGCCAAAGCATCACATATGGGGCTGTCCCGATTTACTCTAACATCATGACATCGCACGCACCTCGTCTTAAAAAGACTGCCGTGAAGTTCCAAAACATTCTTTGAACCGGCGCGATAATGAAGTTCGTCGATGTTCTGTGTAATAACCGTAACATCACGGTTTTGAGGTTTTAGTCTCTTTTCACATTCTGCTATGGCTATATGAGCTGGGTTTGGGTGTTTTGAAGCCATGACCTCGCGGCGGTAATGGTAAAACTCCCACACAAGGGATGGGTTCCTGGCAAACGCCTCCGGAGTTGCCAAATCTTGCGCTGCAAATGTTCTCCATAGTCCTCCGGCGCCTCGAAATGTCGGCACACCACTTTCGGCGCTCACGCCAGCACCAGTCAGTACTACGATGTTTTTAGCCTTACCAAACTTTTCCCGGAAGGCACTGAAGTCTGAACTAGCCATAGTCTGAGAACAAAATAAACTTTGCGGAGAGTTACAACTAAATGGATGTAGCCTCGTCCGTCTGCACGCGATATTTAAAACCTTGGGGAAGTTATTTGTAGATAATAAAGTCATTATCACAGCTCGCCAATCCGAGTTCTCCTTTCAGTTTACATTATTTGTTCTATGGTAGCCCACTGACGTTAAAATAGTATTTAAAAATGTGAAAAATGGTCACAATAGACATTTCATGGTGATGGATGTTTTTGATTGAAATGGACAAAGTATATCATGTCTGGTCATGTAAAAATTACAATTTAAAATCACCTAAACGAACGACCCGTTCAGCAGAGGTAACAGACAAATCTTTATACGGTTTTAGATCGGAAGAAGTCTAGCTATAACTTCCAGGAATGCCGCCGTATTACAATATTGTCACCACTTCTTCGTTTTAATTCTAGTAGACGTCTGGCATGTATTAGACCTGACGTGTAATTAAAAAACCCCGAAAATCTGTGATGAAAATCACTCTTTAGTTAAAAATCAGAAGGTTCCTTCTGTTAAAATGAACGGTTTATTACACGACTACAAAGAGTTGACAAAGTGTTTGTTGTTTTGATTGGGTTTCTTTATGGTTTCTTTTTTTCAATTGATTATTTTTTTTTTTAAAAATATGATTGACATGCACTGACGAAGTGAGTGGGAGTATATCGTCTCAAGACAGGGTCCGGAATCCGCATAGCTATCTCCAAATGGAAGAGGGCGTGGTTTGCGACGATGATGAGATCGAGTACATCATTAGATATAATTAAAAATCATTAAATTTTACCAATTTAGAGAGAATTTGCAAATTATACACGTTTCAAATTTGTAAATAATTGTCTGTCATTTCAAATTGCACTTTATCTTTGACAATGCACTTTCAAAGGGTAAAACTCGGTTTTCAACTCATAACTAATATGTATACATAATAAAGCTTTATACGTTCCGTGATACTTTATCACGAAGTCAACGAAATTGTGAGAGCAGCAAGGCTAATTTTATTATCAATTTCAAAAGACGTACGTTCTTTACAAAAAGGGTATCCGTAATCTCCTAAATTCAACAAGTCTTATATTATAAGGCCATCACAAACAATAAAAGTAAACGTCTCCGGTAGCCCATCAGGTTCCAATACAATGCTAAAAATGTGATGTCTACGGGGATTTGTATTGCAATAAGCCCCGATGATAACTTTGAAAAATTGCGCGAGATATTCCAAGTGACTTCCGAACGGAGAAAAGAGGTAAATATTTCCCATTATAAATCTCCGTAAGAAATCTATTTTCGATCTAAATTCTTTTTTTCGAGTGAAAAATGATAATGTGTTAATGAAGATATCTTGGAAATTTTCCTTTTCACCTATTTTAATTGCACTTCTTTCACTTGTATGTATATTTTTATTAAAAATCGACCAGATGTGCTGCATAAATATCTTTGGATAGACTTTAAATGGCTGTAATCAAAATAAGGCAGTTTGGTGATTCCATAATTGATCATGATTTATCCTTGTGGGTGCGTTAAAAATATTACGTATATAATGAAAAAACATACTAGTAAAACAAAACAAAAAAGAATCAGACAGAAAGAGGCATAAGCTGTTATAATAATCAAAATGCCAGCCATGCCCTTATTTATGTAATAACATTTATTTTTATCTCTATTTGGGTCATGTCAGGTTATTAGTGATACTATTTTCTTCAGGCGGTGTAAAGTGAATCTGCTACACAATGTTTCGACCCATTCACTTTCAAAAGCAAATAATAATATATTTCGATTAAATCGCATCTTTATTTTAATGAGACAATGTATATATACACATTTTTAATTTTATTTATAAAACAGTGCCTAAACGTTGATTGTTTACAGTGCATTCTCCCCTACAAAAACTTGAAATTTCAACATTTCAGCATAGGGCGCGAAAATTCTGGACACCGGTTTCTACGGGATAACACTAATATCATCTCATTAAATTGGTACACAGTGGTGCAATATTTTACTATATTAAAGAAATATTACACGTGTCATGTAATCAAACTGAATTTCAAATATTTACTGGAACGGTTTGTAGCATGATTGTTTTTATCATATTCTTATTACATCATTTAAAGTAAAATATTATGATAATTTATATGTTATCGTGACTGGATTATGTTGCACTACGTGAAAACACTGGAAAAAAAATGACTTTGATCGACTGACCATCCAAATTGAAATTAAATTTTCATGGAATATTTTGAAAGACATTATGATGTTTTGACTATATCAATGTTTTTGTTTACAAGAAAACAGATAATTTTAAAATATTTGGCCGAATCATATACATGTAACATGTATGAATTTTATTTCATTTTACAGGTTTATATAGAACGAATGAAAACGAGTTATGATAAACAATGTCAGATCTTAAAGAACCCAACCCATCCCCAACACAGGAACCATCTAAAGAAACAGCAGGGGTGCCACCAGAGTGTGCACAGAATGCAAGAGACCCACCTCCTGGGAATATAATGGAAACATCAGCAGTGTGTGTAACCGATAAAGCGATTGATGGTATGAAGCTACATGATGACGTCAATGCCAGGAGTCCGAAATCTTCCCCTAAGAGACTGAATAAGCGGGCCAGTAAGCGGTACTGGACAGTCCATTTCTACAACTCCGAGGAGGCCACCTCTAAGCTGACCGGTCTCTCGGTGGCGAACTGTAATCCTACTTCAGAGCATGCAGCGGTCCCAGAGACCAAGGAAGTGGGGAAATCAGTGCCAGGAGGTGCGCATTGTTATAACTTACATGCTAGCTGGTTTAGTTAGGATATGTAAGGTCAATCGGCAAGGTTATGGTTAAGGTTACGGTATTCTAGGGTGTTCTATGGGTGATCTATGGGTGAGTTTTATTTTGAAAACTTAAAGATCTGGTTTGCTTAAGCCTCACCCACCGCATGTTTCTCTCTGAATTCATGTTAACCCATATACATTGTACATGTACACTCTCTCTCTCTCTCTCTCTCTCTCTCTCTCTCTCTCTTGAGCTCAGCTCTAGCCCCATATGGAATTTACTGACCATGAAGATTTTCAACTGAGATGTTAGAGTTACTTTGAAAGACTTGATGAAAAAAGGAATTACCGTAGTTGTACAAAACTCACACAAACACACACACTCTTCTCTCAATTGAGTAAGTTGTTTTAAAGATTACATGTAATATTCTTTATTAATGTTTTTATCATGTGTCTAAGCACAGAGAAAATTGTTATACCATAAATGTATGTCAATTATATTACAGACTGAGAAACATGAAACATGTAAACATGATGAAGTTGTCAATAAGTGACACATATTTCTCTAATTTATCAGGGGAAATGCAGCTTGAAACACCACTTTCAGAGCCCACCCCAGAACTGGCCACAATAATTCAGATCCCAGAGAGAATGGCCTGTAACTCATGTGTCATGGAATTCCAAACTCGGGAGGATCAGGTACTTGTGCTGTGAAGAATGAACAATACGCACTGTAAATTCAGGATGATACTGGCATTATACAAGATACTCTGCACTGTATGATTTGTAGTTAAGGTTGAAAGCATGATATTGTTAAAATGAAAAAGTGTGACTGTTTATGTGTGTAAAAAAAGTGTGTTGTAAATGTATAATTTTAATGGGCAAATTGGCATTAGACATGTTTAAACAAGTGAAGATTTTAATAGCTTCCTTGTGTCATGCATTTTGGATATGAATTTTTACTTTATGCATATCAAATATTGAAAAAAAAAATAGTTGGCCATATTGTAAGAGATTGTACTTGTATTAATTTGGTAGCAAAATTTGATTTTCAATTTTAGAAAGACCATTTTAAATCAGATTGGCATCGCTACAATCTGCAGAGAAAACTCAAAGGAAAGACAACTCTGACTGAAGAAGAATTTGATGATGCATGTGGTGAGTTGACCAAGTACATGTAATAAAATCCTTATAAAAAGATTTTTAAAAAATGTTCATATTAATAGCACCGCCATCTATTCTATTTTATATAATATCTGAATAATGAAATAAAGTTAAAAGGTGATAATGTTCTGTGTACAAATCCTCCGCAAAATGAATATAGATTATTTATCTCCCTTCTATCTGCATTAAAAGAAAGATTTGCAGCATTTCTAGATGCCTCTCCTATCAGTTTATGTAAACCCATGACAATAGTGAACTGATCTCCCATGTACTTTGTTCCTTGCTTGTGAAATAAAAGTTGGGTCTAGGGGTCTGTATTCCTCCTCAGAAAATTCAAATTTCTTATATTTACATAGAAAAATTATGGAAAATATGCTTCTTACTCCCCTAGCAAACTCAAATAACCAATGGACCCCCCTGTAAAAAATTTCTAGATCAATGCATGATTATGATATTGTTTATTATGTCACAATTTACGATCATATTGTATATCCCTTCACACAGTCTTTTTGATTTTTCACCATAACAGGAGGATCGGTGTCCAGTATATCAGGTTCGGAATTGGACTCAGAGACAGAGAATGCCCCGCCCCCACGACTGCCCCGCCCCCTGCAACTTCAACAGCAGGACGACGCCCTCAGTAGCTGTGACAGTGAGGGAGAAATAGGTGGAGTCTCTGAAGGAGACACCAATGCAGCACTGGACGACTCCGCTAGGAAATATCCTAAAATTTTCTTCCGAAATTCGGAGGGACTGCTGGTCTCTGTCTATAGATGTGTTGTCTATCATAAAAAGGTACTAGCTGCAGGTCTGCGTGCCATAAATTGCATTATTTTTAACTCACCTGAGCTGAAAACTTAAGTTAGTTTTTCTGATCATATGTTGTTCATCTATCCATCAGTCTGTCCCTCTGTAAACTTTTCACATTTTTGAAATTAGGTACAAATCATCCTTATGGGAAGGGGATTCTAAATTGTTAAAATAAATGGCAAATCCCTTTTTAAAAGGAATATAATTGCAAAACAGTGAAAATAGGGTGCATGTCTTAAAAAATCTTCTTCTTAAGAACCACAGCACAAGAAATGCCGATATTTACACTAAGCTTGAATATATAGTGAAGATTCTAAGTTGTAAAAATTGTGACTGTCGGACCTATACTGGGGCCCCAAGAGGGGTTCAAAGTTTAACAAAGAAAAATATAGAATTTTTTTTTTAAAGTCTTCCTCTTAAAAACAACAATGTGATATTACTTAGAAAGCATCCTAAAATAAGATAGATTCTAAATTGGTAAAATTGTGACCCCTGGATTAATACTGGGTCCTAAGAGGGGTTCAAACTTAAACATAAAAATATTTTGGAAAAATTTAAAAAAATCTTTTTTCCAGAACTACAATGCTATAATTTGTGGGATTGCTATGCAAGCATTCTCAAATAATGTAGATTCTAAATTTTTATTTCTAGGTTAAGGCCCAGAATCACACTGAATTAATATCCTTGATCAGAAATATTCCCGAGGAAATGAAGTGGGCGGTGTTAATGTGTGGAGGTGGCCATTTTGCGGGAGCTGTGTTTGATAAGTAAGCATCATTAACCAGTGCTATTTGTGGTGTATAAATATCATAATATGTAGTACATATTGTACAGTACTTGCACACCATAGAAAAATGTTGTATTTTATTTCTCAACATATATCTAACTCAGACTTTTAAGAAACTACTATTTCTCAAGATATTCTTATTTTATACATCCAAAGATATCTTGTTCTGTATTGCAATATTACAAATTTAAGTTCTTGTGGGTAGAGTAAGAAACATTAATGTTTGTAAATAAACGTTAAGTCTCTTAATCGCCCTTAAAAGCATTTTCATTAGATATTCTAAGAATTAAGTTTAAACCATGTCAGTGTTATTTGCAATTCATTGATAACAGTGTTGCCCTGCAATATTCAGTTTTTACTTCTATTAGGGAAAAACTCGTCCTCCACAAGACATTTCATCGCTATGTGGTCAGAGCCAAAAGAGGGACGGCACAGGGAACCAGGGACAGTCAGGGAAATGCTCCCAAGTCTGCAGGGGCCAGCATAAGGAGACACAATGAAGCAGCTCTGAAAGAGGTACCCAAAGGGGCTCAAATATTACATCCTTTATTCACCATATAGTGTCAACCTTAATTGATAGGTACATGTAGTTAATATTTTGTAAATCAAATTAGGTTGAAATTTGTATACTGTAAAAAATTGAGCTTGAAAAAAAAATTATAAAAATAATTTATTTGCATGTAGTGTAAAATTACAGAGCCCTAAAATTATGACCTAGTTAGGATCAAGAATCTTTGCTTGGTATTTTTCAGGACATTAAAGCATTGCTAGAATCTTGGAAATCTGACCTAGCCAGCTGTGATAAGATATTCATCAGAGCTCCTGGAGGCAACAAGAGAATATTTCTGCACGGGAAATCCCCTCCCTTTAACAAGGATGATGAGAGAGTTCGGATGGTTCCTTTCCCGACCCGCAGACCCACGTTAAATGAGGTCAGGAGGGTGTTTGAAATGCTGTCCTCCATCGAGTGTTATGGTAATGGTACAACTTTTCCCTCTCCTTTTGAATGTAATTTGTGTATTAGCTGTTCACTTTCCTTTCATTACCTCAAATTTATTAGCAATGACTTAAACTACATGTATTTGTTTAATTTTAAGCTGATTCATAGCAGAACATGATCTTTTGATCTTTTGATTGATATTGAGGGTCATTTACAATGTATATAATTATGTAACTAACAAAATTATGTAATTCTGAAGGAAATTTTATTACTAACTTGTGACAAAAAGGACCATAGATAGAAATAGATTTGAAAATTGTTTAGGGGATGAATCAGACATACAGGATTTCATACCTATTTCACCACCTGTGACCTTTAACCCCACTCTGGGTCACCTGGAGGTCATAGTTAAAGATCCTCTGAAGGGCAGACAAAGGAGGTTCTCGGGAGAGAGGTCAGTCAGAGAGGCGTCACCATTGGCAACAGAGAAAGCCAAGGAACGGGTGTTAATACAGGCACAGCAGATCAAGTTAATAGGTTCGTGACTGACGCTAATGGAGAAGCTGATTGTACTGCTCATTCCTATTGATGTATAGGGGCCAGTCTTATTTTGTGGATTGGTCATAATAACATTATATTGAACAAAGATCATGACAGTTATGTTTAATACTTCATCTGAGTTTTGACTTCTTGAGTAAGAAATGCTAATCAAATATATAAAAACTGAAACAAACGTGAACTCTAGTTATACCACAGTAGTTATAATTAACATGCAATTATTTATGTAAGCAGAATGTAAAAACACGAAAGAAAGGATGATTTTTTCTCCAAAAAATATTTGAGTTTTTACCTGCAAATGGCATTAATGTGAATGAATTGGTAACCTTCAAAAAATCTACATGTATATTCTTGTGGTATTCTCAAGTTTGATTTACTGCTTAGGAATGTCAAAAAATTATGTCATGAAATGGATGACACAAGCTAAATATGAGATGTACTTCAGTTATCATGATTATAAAAATTCTGTTTGGTAGAGGATGAAATTCAGGGAGAACACCACCTTTCCTCGTCTGGTGGATCCACCACCAGCAATGCGGATCTTGTGGAATCTATGGAAGCTCTCTCCACTTTGGAGCTACGGGAGTATGAGGCTACAAGAAAACCTAACAGAAAGAAACACAGGAAACGGAGATTGTCAAAACACCAGCAGGAGCCGGACTCAAATCCACTAGGTTTGTTGATTGAATTCTGAAATCAAAATTTGTTTCTTTTGAAAAAGGCCCACCCCTGTACATATAGTGTAATTATGAAGTCATTGACCAGGGGATAGAACATCTATTGAAAAAAAATTGAGAAATAAATAGCAATATGATAGAAGACTTGGTTAGATTGGCAGTTTTGTTAATGAATAGACAATATTTATTTGAACCTGTGACAGCTTTTTATTAGCTCACCGAGCTGAAAGCTCAAGTAAGCTATTCTGATCACATTTTGTCTGTCGTCCGTCTGTCTGTCCGTCCGTCCGTCCGTCTGTCCGTCTGTCCGTCTGTCTGTAAACTTTTCACATTTTCAACATCTTCTCAAGAACCACTGGGCCAATTTCAACCAAACTTAGCACAAAGCATCCTTAGCCTAAGGGGATTTTAAATTTGTGAAAATTAAGGATCACGCCCTTTTGCAAAGGGAGATAATTAGGAATTTATGAAAATTTTTGAGAAATTTTCAAAAATCTTCTTCTCATGAACCATAAGACCAGGAAAGCTGAAACTTGTGTGGAAGCATTATCTGGTAGTGTAGATTCTAATTTGTGAAAATCATGACCCCCGGGGGTAGGGTGGGGCCACAATGGGGGGTCGAAGTTTTACATAGGAATATACAGAGTAAATCTTTGAAAATCTTCTTCTCATGAACCATAAGACCAGGAAAGCTGAAACTTGTGTGGAAGCATCCTCAGGTAGTGTAAATTCAAATTTGTGAAAATCATGACCCCCGAGGGTAGGGTGGGGCCACAATGGGGGGTCGAAATTTAACATAGGAATATATAGAGTAAATCTTTAAAAATCTTCTTCTCATGAACCATAAGACCAGGAAAGCTGAAACTTGTGTGGAAGCATCATCTGGTAGTGTAGATTCTAATTTGTGAAAATCATGACCCCCGGGGGTAGGGTGGGGCCACAATGGGGGGTCGAAGTTTTACATAGGAATATACAGAGTAAATCTTTGAAAATCTTCTTCTCATGAACCATAAGACCAGGAAAGCTGAAACTTGTGTGGAAGCATCCTCAGGTAGTGTAAATTCAAATTTGTGAAAATCATGACCCCCGAGGGTAGGGTGGGGCCACAATGGGGGGGTCGAAATTTAACATAGGAATATATAGAGTAAATCTTTAAAAATCTTCTTCTCATGAACCATAAGACCAGGAAAGCTGAAACTTGTGTGGAAGCATCCTCAGGTAGTGTAAATTCAAATTTGTGAAAATCATGACCCTCGAGGGTAGGGTGGGGCCACAATGGGGGGTCAAAGTTTTACATAGGAATATATAGAGTAAATCTTTAAAAATCTTCTTCTCATGAACCATAAGACCAGGAAAGCTGAAACTTGTGTGGAAGCATCCTCAGGTAGTGTTAATTCTAATTTGTGAAAATCATGACCCCCGGGGGTAGGGTGGGGCCACAATGGGGGGTCGAAATTTAACATAGGAATATATAGAGTAAATCTTTAAAAATCTTTTTCTCATGAACCATAAGACCAGGAAAGCTGAAACTTGTGTGGAAGCATCCTCAGGTAGTGTAAATTCACAGTTGTGAAAATCATGACCCCCGGGGGTAGGGTTGGGCCACAATGGGGTGTCGAAGTTTAACATAGGAATATATAAATTAAAGTCAATCTTTAATAATCTTCCTTTCAGAAACTAATCAGCCAGGAAAGCTGAAACTTGTGTGGAAGCATCCTCAGGTAGTGTAAATTCATAGTTGTGAAATTCATGATCCCCAGGGGTAGGGTGGGGCCACAATGAGGTGTCGAAGTTCTATTACATAGGAATATATAGAGTAAATCTTTAAAAATCTTCTTCTCAGAAACTAATCAGCCAGGAAAGCTGACACTTGTGTGGAAGCATCCTCAGGTAGTGTAGATTCAAAGTTGTGAAAATCATGACCCCCGGGGGTAGGGTGGGGCCACAATGGGGGATCGAAGTTTTACATAGGAATATATAGAGTAAATCTTTAAAAATCTTCTTCTCAGAAACTAATCAGCCAGAAAAGCTGACACTTGTGTGGAAGCATCCCCAGGTAGTGTAGATTCATAGTTGTGAAAATCATGACCCCCGGGGGTAGGGTGGGGCCACAATGGAAGGTCAAAGTTTTACATAGGAATATATATGGTAAATCTTTAAAAATCTTCTTCTCAGAAACTAATCAGCTAGGAAAGCTTAAACTTGTGTGGAAGCGTCCTCAGGAAGTGTAAATTCAAAGTTGTGAAAATCATGATCCCCAGGGGTAGGGTGGGGCCACAATGGGGGTTCAAAGTTTAACAAAGGAATATATATGGTAAATCTTTAAAAATCTTCTTCTCAGAAACTAATCATGCAGCCAGATGATTCTTTATAATTGTTAAGACTTTGGCCCCAGGACAATTCTTTGGCCTCACAAGAAGGTTCAGAGTTTATGTACGTTTATATCCCATATATAAACAATTGTTAAGGATCTTTTTGAGAACTGCAATACTCAACATATGATATGACTATAAAATCGTCCTGTTAGAAAAGGGACTAATGATTATAAACATAAGAATATCCAGGGGAAAATGGATTTTATTTATACAGGATCAACATGTATTATTGTACATTGTCCAGATAGTTTGTATTATGACTCCATTAAGCTGATTTTATCATACCTATTGTTCCTCAGGTGAGCGATGTGGCCCATGGGCCTCTTGTTTCATCATAGAGGCATTGCCTGTACCTGAATTAATTGCTTTAATTCTTTGTTGCATGCTTTCAGAAGAAGAAAAATACCATTTAAAGAATTCCCTGTTCACCGCATGCAAGACTGGAGATGTTGATACACTGAGGAACTTACTAGCTGTGTTGTCACAAAATGTTCCAACCCTGGAATCTCCAGAAAAGAAAGCAGACTCCATAGTTTTGGAGAACCAGGACATTTATCTTCAAAATCAGAATGACATAGACAACACATGTATTAAACAGAGTGAAGAAAGTGACAAAATTCCACAAGATGTCAATTTTAAGAGCAAAGAGGAAATATTATCTGATGAACTTTCTTCAATATCCTCAACAGTGCCAGAGACTGAGGTGCTGCTCAGTGATAATCTAGTTCAGAAAGATGCTTTGCAGAAGTCTCAAGGAAAAACATCTAGTCGACCCGGATCATTTAAGTCAGACGAGCTCTTGTCTCCAGTTGATACCAACGACATGCTCAATGAGCCCATAGGTGACAACAAGTACAGTCTGTTACACATTGCAGCTAAAGAGGGACACAGGAAAGTCATTCGGTTACTTATGGAATGTGGTGCAAATCCAGCAACAAGGTACTTGATGGTTATTATTAAAAGGGAATTTACTTTTACATGTATTTATGTCCCATGCAATGATGTTGTGAGGGGTTTAATGTGTTGACACGTCCCTGAATCAGTCAGTCCTGTCTTTCTTGCAATGGGCAACTCCCCTTAAACTGCTGCATGGAAGTCTGTGAAACTTTGTATTGTGAAATTCCTAATTAAACCCAAGGAATTCCTAATAGTATAAAATCATGAAAACACATCTCGCGAATTTTAAAAATCTCGCTTTTTTTTTTTTTTGGACAGATGCAAATTATTTGGAATCATGGAAAAACATTTTACGATCGCGATTATATATTTTCATGATTTGATGCAAAATCATTGAATTACAGAATTAACTACTCGCATAAAATAAAGAATCTACAGTACATGTATGAAGGACTTTTTACCAGGACATTCCAATTCCATTATTTTTATGGACATTTAGGCCATTTTGAAGGTAGAATTTTTAAGTGCAATTTTTACTAAACTGCTGCTCAAAATTTTTTAAAACTGTGTAGGCATTAAGGTTACAATGTGTAGATGTTGATTACCATGGAATTCAGATTCCTTAATTTTTCTTGGAGTTTTGGCCCTTTAGAGTCTCATATTATTTTTTTTTAAAGTTTAATTTACTAGTTGTGTAGTGATGAATGTTGCTTAAAATATAAAATCCAGGCTTAATGAAAAATTCATACATGGTATAGAAAATGTAGATTAAAATGTTTTGCAAAGCTTTGTATATTTTCTTATACATGTTCTACATGAAAAATAATGATAACAAACTGTCAGCCATGTAAAAAATCCATATGGTGAAATATAAATTCAAAGCATAGCAACACAGACCTCTAAAAAATAGCAGTTTGATTAAGTGCCTTTATAGGACAGGAGTAAGCATCCCCTGTCTACCGGTCGTAACCGCCGTGTGCTCATTGTCAAGATCCTGAAAAATGGGAGAAATCGTAGTCCCTCTGACTCAGGTGCATAAATAACGGTTTTACAAGTATGAAAAACATCAGTCAGCATGTGGCTTAAATGAAATATTGTACTTGCTAAAAGGTCATTGTATCGACCATAGAACTTGCGTAAAGATGATTTTGATAAACTTAAGGTTCTTGATATTTATACTTATTTAAGTACATAATCAATCATTTAACTCTAAACAATCAATGTTTATTTTGAAAAACAAAAATCTGTCGGTATTTATTACACTGATCATTTTTTGCTTTCATCATGTTCATGACTCTGTATGACTTTGTGATTGGCAGAGATAAGTTTGGCCAGACTCCATACAACTTTGCCAAGGATAAAGAATCCAGAAACGAGTTCAGAAAATTCATGGGACAATATCCCGACCGCTATGATTACAAAACAGCTCAGGTTGGTGGGAGAATTTAACACATTTATAAGACCTCCTTTTGTTCATGTGACAGAAGACAAAAGTCTGCAAATGTTAAAAACCAAAAGTCCAAGCAAAACTCAAATATTTTGTGTTCATCCTGTTGACATACATGTATTGATGATAAAGTGTACATGCAGTACAAAATTCATGCAAATATTAGATATTGAATAAAAATAATTTAGACCGTTTCTCTTATATGGCTAAAATTTCTGTGTACATGCAATGTATATGTATACAGTAATACTCATTTAGTACGAACACGGATATTGCGAATTCATGGATATAGCGAAGTCATCTTGGATTCCCAGCTATGTAAATTTGATGAATTTCTTATACGGTTATAAAGAATTATGGATATAACGAAGTAATTTCTTAGGTCCCAGTGACTTCGTTATAACTGAGTTTTGCTGTATTTGAAACAATATGATTGAAGCATTTTAGGATTAATAATTTTGATAAATCATGTTTTAATTCAAATACATTGTATACTTTTGTCAGATCCCTAGCGCACTGACAAATGATATGGAACTAGAAAGAAAACAGAAGGCAGCAGAAAAGAAAAAACAACAGAAAAAAGCCAAACAGGAAAGGTTAAAAGTAAGTTAAAGAAGGGAAAGGAAGAATTATAAAAAATGAGTGCATTTCACTTTGAATAGTAGAGATTTAATGTAACTAGTTGTCATATTTTAACTTTTAGCTCAACTGAGCCAAAGGCTCAAGTGAGCTTTTCTGATCCCAATTTGTCTGTTGTCTGGCGTTGTCGTCGTTGGCGTTGTTGTTGTAAACTTTTCACATTTTCATCTTCTTCTCAAGAACCACTGGGCAGATTTCAACCAAATTTGGCACAAAGCACCACTAGGTGAAGGGGATTCAAGTTTGTTTAAATGAAGGGCCACGCCCTCTTTAAAGGGGAGATAATTGAGAATTATTGAAAATTTGTTGGTATTTTTCAAAAATCTTCTTCTCAAAAACTATTCGGCCTGAAAAGCTTAAACTTGTGTGGAGGCATCCTCAGGTAGTGCAGATTCAAGTTTGTTCAAATCATGGTCCCTGTGGGTAGGGTGGGCCACAATGGGGGGATCAAGTTTTACATAGGAATATATAGAGAAAATCTTTAAAAATCTTCTTCTCAAAAACTATCAGGCCAGAAAAGCTTAAATAAAAATAGGAGCATCCTCAGATAGTGTAGATTTAAGTTTGTTCAAATCATAGTCCCTGGTGGTATGGTGGGGCAACAATGGGGGGAATGGATTTTTACATAGGAATATATAGAGAAAATCTTTAAAAATCTTCTTCTCAAAACTATTAGGCCAGGAATGCTCAAATTAAAATGGAAGCATCCTCAGGTAGTGTAGATTCAAGTTTGTCCAAATCATGGTCCCTGTGGGTAGGGTGGGGCCACAATGGGGGGATCAAGTTTTACATAGGAATATATAGAGAAAATCTTTAAAAATCTTCTTCTCAAAAAATATCAGGCCAGAAAAGCTCAAATTAAAATAGGAGCATCCTCAGATAGTGTAGATTTAAGTTTGTTCAAATCATAGTCCCTGGTGGTATGGTGGGGCAACAATCGGGGAATGGATTTTTACATAGGAATATATAGAGAAAATCTTTAAAAATCTTCTTCTCAAAACTATTAGGCCAGGAATGCTCAAATTAAAATGGAAGCATCCTCAGATAGTGTAGATTCAAGTTTGTCCAAATCATGGTCCCTGTGGGTAGGGTGGGGCCACAATGGGGGGATCAAGTTTTACATAGGAATATATAGAGAAAATCTTTAAAAATCTTGTTCTCAAAAACTATTAGGCCAGAAAAGCTCAAATTAAAATGGAAGCATCCTCAGGTAGTGTAGATTCAAGTTTTTATCAAATCATGGTCCCTGGGGGTAGGGTGGAGCCACAATTGGGGGATCAAGTTTTACAAAGGAATATATAGAGAAAATCTTCTTCTCAAAAACTATCAAGCTCAATAAAAATAGGAGCATCCTCAGATAGTGTAGATTTAAGTTTGTTCAAATCATAGTCCCTGGGGGTAGGGTGGGGCCACAATGGAGGATCAAGTTTTACATAGGAATTTATAGAGAAAATCGTTAAAAATCTTGTTCTCAAAAACTATTAGGCCAGGAAAGCTCACATTTGAGTGGAAGCATCCTCAGATAGTGTAGATTCAAGTTTGTTCAAATCATAGTCCCTGGGGGTAGGGTGGGGCCACAATGGGGGGATCAATTTTTACATAGGAATAAATAGAGAAAATCTTTAAAAATCTTGTTCTCAAAAACTATTAGGCCAGGAAAGCTCAAATTTGAGTGGAAGCATCCTTAGATAGTGTAGATTCAAATTTGTTCAAATCATGGTCCCGGGGGTAGGGTGGGGCCACAATTGGGGGATAAATTTTTATACAGGAATATATAGAGAAAATCTTTTAAAAAAATCTTTTAAAAACTATTTAACCAAGAAAGCTCAAATTGGCGTGTAACCATCCTCAGATAATGTAAATTCAAGTTTGTTCAAATCATGGTCCCTGGGGGTAGGGCGGGGCCACAATTGGGATAAATTTTTATATATAGAGAAAATCTTTAAAAATCTTCTTCTCAAAACTATTAGGCCAGGAAAGCCCAAATTTGAGTGGAAGCATCCTCAGATAGTGTAGATTCAAGTTTGTTCAAATCATGGTCCCTGGGGGTAGGGTGGGGCCACAATGGGGGATGAATTTTTACATAGGAATATGTAGAGAAAATCTTTAAAAATCTTGTTCTCAAAAACTATTAGGCCAGAAAAGCTTAAACTTGTTTAGAGGCATCCTTGGGTAGTGTAAATTCAAGTTTGCAAAATCACAGTCCCTAGTGGTAGGGCAGGTCGTGATGGCGGTTTGAATTTTTCCATAGGAATATACAGAGAAAATCTTTAAAAATATTCTGGGAAAGTTTTCGGTCCAAAACTCAGTACATAATGTGAAAGCACAGGTTATGCAGATTTAAGTTTGATGAAACCATGATTCCCTAGAGATAAGTGGGGCCACAAACTGGGGGGGGGGGGGTATATAGGAATAGAGAAAAATCTTCTTACAGGTACAATAACAAAAGGGGCTTGGTATTTACCCCCCAAAAAAAGAGGTGGATAAAAATTGGCAGATTTTCAATTTTTTTAGCAAGATTTACTGTATTTAGTTGTCAAGATATTTTGATACTGTAATGCTAATTTGATAAGAATTAAGGCAATTGTTGCTCAGGTGAGTGATGTGGCCCCTGGGCCTATTGTTTTTGTTTTAACCTGATTTTGACAAAGCACAACCATGTTGGGATTTTAATCATACATTTTATTCCCAAAGAAAATTCACAAAGAATTTTTTTTTTGTTTTCTAAAAAATAATTTTTTCAGACAATTAAGCATTTTTTTTTTTATAGTTTTCAATTTTCATTGATTAACAAAATTTTGATTGCATATAAATACTAGTATGTTAAAACCACTTCATAATTATTCAAGAAAACATGTTTATGAATTTTAAAGGAGAGAAGAGAAGAAGATGCTGTGAAAGAAGCTGAAGAAAAAGAGAAGAAACGATTTCTTGCTCTGTCTGACAGGGAAAAGGTCAGAAGATGTTTTGATAAATAGCTCTGTGGAGAGAAAGAGAGAGTGAGAGAGAGAGAGAGAGAGAGAGAGAGAGAGAGAGAGAGTGTATGAAATTTTTAATGTAAGTTATTATCATCAAAAGTGAAGAGAATAAAGTTTTGGCTGCCATTAAATTCATTAGACATTGATGTACATTAAAAGTTAGATTTGTTCTAAATACCACATTTTATTCTAGCGATAATATCTTGTGTATTCGTGTCCCTTTATCCCTATTCTGAACAGATCAAAGCTAATGATGGGCAGGACGTTACAACTCAATTCAAAAGCATTCAACTTTGAAAATGATATTTAAAGGTATTGATTATAGAAGTTAAATAGGTACCAAGAAGTGTATGTCACAACATGTTTTGGCTATTGCCTAAAAATCTCATGATGGCCTTGATAGTTAAAGCGTATGTAACTTAGAATGTTTAATATTAAAATTGCAAAAATTGTCTTGGATGATTTACTGATAAAACAAAATCACCAGTTATCTTTATTGGTTACGATATAACCAAGTCATGTTAAAATATAGAACCATGCATTCCCCCAGTAGGACAACAGAGAGATTAACATCTTTCTGTTGCACAATTTTTTTCTATTCTTTAGTTGAACATTACTGCCAGTGCCTTTAATCAGTAAAGCAAATATGACGAAATTCTACTATTGATCTTTTCAGAGGGCATTAGCGGCAGAGAAAAGATTGTTAAAAAACTTAGAAGAGACTGGACAGAATACACCAATAATGAGGTAACATTGATTTCAATAAAAAAGCAAAACAGTAAAACATGGTTACAGTAAACTCGCTTATAAAGACTCACCAATGGAAAACTGAAGACAGTTTCATTTCTCATTCCTTTGAGCCTGAACAAAAAATGTATGTTATAATCTTTTTTGCAAAAGGGGGCTGATTCTAAATCTAACATTTTTTGCCTTTAAAGAAACGATGCCTCATTTGAAAGGGAGGTTCTGGCCCCGGGGCCATCAAACTTAGACGAGCTCACTTTTGACTTTTGATCTCAGTCTCACTTTTCCACTATATGTTCCTTTTGTAAAAGTGAGACTTAGATGAAAAGAAAGCTCGTCAAAGTTTTATAGCCCCAGGGCCTGTTCTTGATAGGCCTTGGCATGGTAAAGAGTGTAGGTCTAGATTTCAAAGTGTTGCTGGGTTTTTATGATGTTTTATCATGAGTTATAGAATCTGAAGGGTTTTTTAAAAAAATAGATCATTAAAGATGAAGATTACACCTCTTGGCTATTTTTGGCAGTTACATGTTGAGTAACCATAGCATATCCAGACCAAATATGTCATTTGAATTTTTCAAATCATGTCCTGGTTTTAAACAAACGGTTTATTTAATTGGTTTTAATTATAGAACACATATGAACGTCAAGTAAAATTCATTTGCAGTGTACTACTTGGTAGATTTTTGTTGACAAATTAAGGAAATAGTTATTATGAAGATATAATGAAGCCACTGTAATGGAAAAAGAAATGCACTAATGCCATTTCTCATTTTATTGAAATAGAGCGACAAAAGAACCTCAAAAAAGCTCATAAAAATGCACTCAATGTTTTTTAAAATTTTATTTTAGTACTACATCAAAGGAACCTATTTTTAAAAACAGTCATAAAAATGCACTTTTTATCATCTCATTCTTTTTTATAAAGAGTAAAGAATCATGCCAAGTACAGATGTATGAATTCACGAAAATCAAAAACAAAATTACACATTTTACAATTTTAAATTCACTCATTTCAACACATTTCTGTGGTCAGCACTCGTCATCCTCCTTTACAAGAACAGTAACTATGTATGTAGAATGAGTCGAATTCCAATGGAGGGTATGATCTAAATGTTTCGTCCACAACTAGAATATTGAGCAATGCAGATTCTTCTCGACAAGTGCTGCAGTTTCCCCGGGATCTAAAAATAGAAATATTCAATCAGTATTGAAAAAAAAATCTTAAAAATTTGAAAACAGCTATTGTGAAATCTCAAAACCAACAAAAGTCATCTCACTGTATAAATGTTTGAAACTCAAATTGTTTTTTAATTGAACGACAGGTTTAAAAGATTCTGATTAATAGACATAGAATAAATAATGACATAGTGTCTATAATGTATTGAAGAACTAGATGATATTCCGCGCAAGCGGGGGATTTGAGACTTCATACATTACAATGGTACAATGCTCGATATGCAGAACCATCTTTTTTGTTTCTTTTTGTATATACTGTGACCAAATTTTTCCTTAGTTGCTTTCTTAACGTATTCTTTAAAGTTGAAATTAAAAACAGCAGGGCTGGATATTTAGAAGTGCGGGCAGGGATGAAAATTCTAAACTGATCAACATGATACATGTATATACATGTACCTGGCCTTAATTCTTTTTATTGCTTTTGACTGGAGAAATAGCAAACTTTAAAATTTAATATTGAACCAGTGAGTGGGTATTTTGATTTATTGCGTCGAATCTCTAAATTTTGTTCTTAAGGTCTAATACCTCAGACAATTTCAGATAAAAGATTGTTTTGAAGAAAGAAAAAAACCAAAACATTTTGGCCCCTTTCAAATTCCCTGTTTTATGCATATATCTATAGACGTAAAACACGATATGATCGATGTTTACAAATTACTACCAATCTGTTGTATTAAAAACAGTACGTTTAAGAAGAAAAAAAAAACCCGCTAGTGTTACTATGCATATTTATTTGCATATTTTAGATCAGAGTTGTCAGATATAAGGTATTTGCTAAATGGTTAACTCGCCCTTCACTTTCTGCCGTGGCGTTAATTAGTCTTACTGCGTTCCTCGGCACCCGTACTGGAAAGTTCTTTCCATGAAAACTTAAATCGTATCAAATTAATCCATTTTATTTATTAAAGTTTTATTTTATTAACAATAGATTGCCGATCAAAGTTATCAGCCTGACGTCATGCATGACGATGTCCTATCAACCCGCGTCCTCGATAACCTCGTTCTGGAAATTTCTATGTGATTTTCTCACCAGATGTCGTGCTTCGCAAGCGTCTATCCATCAAAACTAAAATTGCGCATTCAAGATCTTAATTTTAATGTATACCCTAAATAAGTCCCCAGTAAAAATATTCACTCTTTACGTGATCATTCAATAATATTTCACTGCAAGCATATATTTTGATGCAAACTCCAACTGACTTGGATCCTCAATATTGATAGATGTTATATACTCAACCAAAAATCATCGGTATACAAGTATCATAAAATTTACTAATGATGTTTAAGATATATTTCCTGTGGATTTTGTGGTGAGATTTAATATTTCATAACTTGCTCCTATCTTCTATCCCGAAGACATGGGAATGTGGTAAAAGAGCTCATGCAAACAAATACATATAATGAAAAATAAAGAGAAAACAAAACTATCTGACTTTGCATTAATATTTTTTTTAAAATTACAAATAAACCATCCCCGTTTTGTTTATTAATACCTACCTCGTTGGTATATCCAACGAAAAATTATGAACAATTTTATGTTAAAATTCCATATCATTAAGACTGTTAAGACTGTTAAGACTGTTGAACATGTCCAAGTTTTTTAGCATGCTCTAGAACAAGTCATATAAATGTATCACGTATGACCAAGAATGCTTAAAAACAAGAACTATAAAATAGTCATTTTGTTTTATTACATGTGCTAGAACATGCTTTTAGTTGATGTCTTACATGAATCATTGCCTGTGAATCTCTCCACATTACATTTTAATTTAAAAGGTTTTATGTAAATCGGTGTAAGAAAAAAAAATATTGAATGGTGACTGAAAATATATACTATGAATTGAATTTTTTATTTCAAATTGCTTGCAATTTTTTTCAAACTGGAAATGAATTTTTCAGAATATAATGAATAGTGCAATGCGTTATTGTACGAACAAAAATATAGCTACTGTGAATTGCAGTATGATTAGTCTTCATTTATTTTTTTTGATGTTTTTTTCAAGTCTTTTAAGATGTATTGAAAGAAATCGACGATGACGAACATGTTTTAACTGCAAAATAACTGCCTTAAATCGATTATTTGACAAAAAGAATTGGGCTACATTTGAAGTTTATATCTAAAAAAAAAATAGGTCGATGCCATTTTTATTTTAAAAAAAATTAAAATAGCCTATTACATAAACAGAAATGTATTTTTGTAGGTAATAACTTTTGACATGCTCTTCCTCCATGAAAACTTTTAAGTTTTAATGGTATTTAGAAGAACATAAAAAGTGTATTTTTTGTGAAAGCTAAAACACAGCATTTTGAGGTGCTGATATTTATGTTACCGTCGCAAATATTTTTCCCTAATTGAAATTCTGAAGGGCATACACATTCTTTTTTTTTTCAAGTTATGATTATGACGTCAAAATGTTTTTTGCATAAGCTTATTGTTTGGCTTGCAACGTCATGCATGTATATGTTAGAAATAAAAACTTAAGCGAATATGATTCTCTTTAACATAAACAATAGAAATTGCGATGTTAAAAACGTTAAAGAGATAAGAATTTGAGTAATTCAGTTATTAATGAGTATATCATCTGACAAGTTCTTCGAACTTTGTAACATCCCTCTTTTTATTTTAGACTTTCTACTCACTGGCATAATCCTCTAGGTATGTACTGATACATGGGGTCTGGCTGCATACCGGGAAAGTGAACAATGATTCGCCTTATCCCGTTGGTGTTTGTCAGATATTCGGGACACATTGCAGAAATTGACCTGTATATGAAAATACATTTTTCGATAAGTTTCTGCAGATCGATCGAGTTATTCCGTCTTTAATATACATGTATAGATATACAAATCATGAAAAAAAAGAACACGTTTTGAGGAATATTAATTTTATTTTTTTGGGGGGGGGGAGGAGGGGGGATTTCAAAGTTGACTATAAGAATGATATTTTAAAGACTTTTCAAAAGAACTTCAATAAAGGTACAATACCGGTACAATGTAAAACTACATGTAAGTACTATGTAAGCTTTGAGAAATACATGTATAAGTGCACTTACGTCGGACAACAAACATCCCCGTCGGTTAAACTCGAACGGCCACATCTCTTTTGTTTCCAAGACTTTGGCTTCCTTAATGACGCTTTATCTCCCTCATATATTTGACATCTCTCTGTGTACTTTTTCGTTTTTATCAGATTTATCTTTATTTCTTCTTTTGTGAAGAATAAACCTATGTGAAATACATGTTTAAAGAGTATTATTTATTTACTCTTATCCACAAGGATGATTTTTTAGAATTATAGTTTTTTATTTTATTTTTTGTTGTTAAGAAAGAAGTCTTTTCACACGCGTTATCAGA
This sequence comes from Magallana gigas, assembly GCF_902806645.1. Taxonomy (NCBI): domain Eukaryota; kingdom Metazoa; phylum Mollusca; class Bivalvia; order Ostreida; family Ostreidae; genus Magallana; species Magallana gigas. The sequence goes on along the minus strand of NC_047567.1, from coordinate 25,356,150 downwards.
CATATCAGACATACTTCTGAGAAAAAGAAATTCATGTTTTTACATTGTCAAACATATCATATATCCAAATGATGGTATCAGTTTAATCAAATTTGATTATCTAGTTTTTACATCAAGGTTAGGTCAAGGTCTCTACCTTCTTTCTGTACGTAAAGGGTGATAAAAAGTAACAGTATTTATCTGCAAATATGTAATCATCTGTTTAAAACATAAGGTTTTTATTCTTCAATGAAATGATGGAATAACAGAATGTCTAGCAGCTTATACTACTAAATTGAATTAGCCCTCATTTTCTATAATTTTAAAGATATTTTGATTTTTTCTCCTAAGCATACAATTGTAATTTTTTCTATTTTTTTTTTACATATTATGAAGATTCCACATAAAGATATAAATTGACAAAAAAAACTTTAGTAAGAGAAAAAAATCTGATTTTAGTCATTTTTTTCTACACAAATCTATTAATAGTATATACCCTTAAAAAGCTCATGAAGATGAAATTTTTTTAGACAAAGTATGTTTTAAAAACTTGTCTTGGAGCCCTAGTATCTTATCATTAGTTCACATAAGTTTACAAAAAAATCCAAAATTAATAGTTTTGTTTTTTTTTTCTTTAAATAAAATAATGAATCCACAGCAATTTTGAATTGAAAAAAGTGATATTTTCCTGACCCAAATTTTTGCTAAAACAAATCCTTGTAAAATTCTAAACTTTGAGTATAAGACTCTTTCCTTAAGTTTAATGTTTTCTTTTAAATGCATCCGAACATAGGAAAACGTCAAATTGATATAAAGTAGAATTCATTCATATCTACCTTACATTCATCGTCGCTTTACTTAGATAATAAAATACCCTTGCAAACTGACCTCTATACAAACTTTGAATCCTCTCGTACGGAACTCCAGCGCATTTTCCCGCCATGCAGAAAGGACTTATCTCATTTTTCGAGCCAGAGTTTTCTAATTGCTCCCCAATATGTTCAAGAGTGTTTTGCGAGCAAACTGTAGCAAAACAAAACAAAAACCCAATGCATGTTTCAGCCTTCATTTTGTCGTTGTAGAAATATTATTCTTCACCAAATGGTTGTTTCATGCAAACGATGTCGTTAAATCCAGCGCTCATTTCTTTGCACGACTGTGACTGTGGCGTATTTATATGGGGGTCGTCATGCTCGGAAATACAAACTTAAATCTGACCTCACTCTATCATTTTTGCGCAGGGCTAATGAAATTCGTACTTTGGTTTACTTATTTTTTGTTTTATTGAGCTACCAAGGTTTTTAAACTTGTACCAAGACGGTAGTTCCGGGTTCGAAAGGTGATATATCCTGTAACAAAATCGCTCAGATGTTATCACTATCCTTAAAAGCACCCAGGTGTAAATGTGGTTTTTTTTTTAATGCCACCCCCGACTTTAAACTTGCCCAAAAAGCCGGGTATTGTCTACATTGTTAATTTTTACGTCAAAGCCTTGAAATAGATGTTAATGATAACTTGATGGAAATTCTGATTTTTCTAACCAATCAGAATTTGAAAACACTTGTAGGAGTCGTATGACCGGTATGAAATTATTGCAGCATAAAATAAAAGGGATGAATGTTTACAAAAATATTGACAATAATCACCAAGTTATGCCCTTGGTCTCTTTTCAACTTCAATTATGCATGATTGACACCGGGTTTTTTTTTTTTTTTTTTTTTTTTTTTTTTTTTTGAAGAATTAAGTTTGTCATTAACAGAAACAGAACTTTGCTGAAAGTTTGAATTAATCATGTTTAATTTTACTGCAAAGGTTTATCCAAATTTTTTGGAAAGCAGCATTTACACACTCACTTGTTTGGAATTATTGTTGTTCATATATATCTTGGATTAACCAAGCTCTGATTTAGCGATTCGGACGTTACTCAACATGGATTTATGTCTAATACGACAAATATGTTTCTAATTTTCATCAATTATATCTAATGCCCAAGCATATCATTTTGGTTGCTGTTGTTATACGGCATACAAGACAAAGAGTGATGTGAGTCATTAAGTTTATATTTGACTTAAGACAAGTGTTTTAAGAATTTGAACTCCATGATTTAGAAATATTTTTACGTATAAACCTATAGATTATATTTAATATTTAGCCTTCCTTTAGAGAATCAGTATCCACACAAGAATACTTCTCTTACTGTTTAAAATATATCAATTACTTTTGTCATTTTTTAAAACGTGATTTCAAATAAATATAATGTGTTGACATGTATTGAATCGATCTTTTTAAATTTGTTTACTTTATGCCCTATTTGTGTATTTAGTAACACAATGAACATTAAATGGTCTATAAATTACACTTTTACTGCCTAAGAAAGCATCCACTTTACGACTTAAACTAGAACTTTAATTCTAATACGGTGTGCCTTATCGTTATTCTATACATTATACTAATAAATTATTTGATTATTTTCAGTCGGTGTTTCCAGTGTGGTTCAGACATGACGGGAAAGGTTCCTTTTGAATATTCGGATTTCAAATTCTGTTCCCCAAAGTGTTTAAAACAGCATCGAATGGTCAAAACATAAATTACAATTCAATATATAAGATCCTTATAGATTATTTTATTGAACATATTTATTTAAAAGAGAAATTTATAAATTAGTCGCAATATAAACCAATAAAATGTGACACATTTCCTGTTTCCTGAGTTTGTTTTGAAAGCAGGATGTCATGAGGGTTGTATTAGTGTTATCAACTTAATTCTCATCCTTTGAGTTCTGTCTCTGAATTATGTTGATTAATGAGATGGGAACTAGATATTCAAATTAACTGAACTTTATTCTGATCTTTGTCCACGCCAATCCAAATATCTGATCAAAGATCAATTAGTTGTTCCATAATTGGCCCATATAAAACCAAACGAAACATAGCTGTTTGCTTAGAAACCAAAATACAGCAAACAAGGTTTTCTGTACAACATGTTTGGATTGATTCTTGTTTTGTGCTTGTCGCATAATACGATGATGACAGCATCTGATTCTTTGAATACGAGTTTTCCTGAAAGGGCGACTCCACAAGGTGCAGATGCGACAGTCTTGCGACAATTGCTGAATCAAGAAACTTTGATAAGAATGTCTTTGGAGAAAAATGTTCACGTGCTGATGAAGGATATGGTGTCACTTAAGGATTCCATGTTATCTTTACAAAGTGAGATGGCGGGGATTAGGCAGATAGCGAAAGATGGAATAGCTGACTCTAAAGAAAAAATAGAAGGTTTGAAAAGTGAGTTACAAGGTTTGAAAGAAACCGAAGAATACTTAGAAGAAAGGCTGGTGGAGCAAAACAAAACTGGTTTGAATTTGTTTGAGAGGTTGACGAAATTCAAGAATGAAATGAATGGTTTCCAAACTGATATTCAGACTAGCCTTGCTCAAAACAACAAGAACACGAGCGAAGTACTGTCAGACATAAAGGTGCAAGTTCGGTTGTTGTCAACAAGTCTGATGGGGCTTGACCAGCATGTAAAACAACTAGACCAGACCGTCCCAACACGCTTAGAAGAAAATTACAAGGTGGTTTCAAGTCAGATGTCCAACATCTCAGCAAATATACTAGGTAAATCATCTTTCATTTATAAGTGCAATGAAAAATAGGCTTTCATTTGTAGTGTCCCAAAATATTCATGGTTTATCGACTGTTGCGCGATCTTTCTTTTTTTTTTTTTTTTACAAACACTATATTGTAATTCTGTTTACATTGAATACACTTTAAATAAATACATGTACATTTAACAAAATATGTTTCATTTTTCAGAGAAAACCAATGATTCCTTGCACAGTTTAAAATCTGAAATTGCAGAAACCAAGTATGATCAGCTCAAGTTATCGGCCGCCATCTTGTCCCTTGAATGGTTTCGGAACAACATCTCCAGTGGACTGATTGGTGGTTTTTTTTTTAAATAACATAGTATGCTTATTTTCAAAACATGATTTTTAAGGTTTGTAAGTGAATCGCAATACAACTGTTATTTTCTCAAAAATTCATACCAATATAATACATGTCTTTCTTGGTACATGAGGTGCCTGAAGGGAGGAATCATATGAAAAGTATCTTTGCATTAATGTCCATATCTTAAAATGTCAAATATTCAACAGAGCACGTATGGAATGACACGTTTGTTTAATTTTTGCATGGACATCTAAATATGAAAATGTATTGTGCAAAATAGTCCATCGAGCTGGCTGTGTCTTATTTATTTTGGGGGAGTGGAGAGCAGAGGAAAAACCCCCAGACTTGCTTAATTAACGATAAGAATGATTTTCCTTTTGTAAAATTGTCTAAGTAGTTTGTTTTTTTAAATCAGGAATGAAAAAGTATATTGTAATGAACTAAGGTTAATAATATGTTTACTTAAATGCTTCCCCCAACAAATTACGGTTTTTTCCAGGTTTCGTAAGCAGTTCATTTGTAATGAAGTTTTAGTTTAAATGCCATTTTGTCTTTGTATTAGATCTATTATTAATTTTTCTATAACTTTTATACAAAAGATACGGAAATTATTAATAATCATGATTTTTACAGACTCTAAGGCTCCCATGGTCGTTGCTTTCACCGCTGGAGTGACAGAAAGTAAAAGGTATTGGAGCTCCGGAAACTTGATTTTTTCCACCATTATTTACAATGAAGGTGGGGCATATGATGCCTCGACCGGTGTCTTTACGTCACCGACAGACGGGATATTTGTTTTTTACGTCACACCGCATACAGCTCAAACACTATATACGTTGACATAGTTAAAAACAGGTCTTCTTCTGTTAGAGCGCTTGCATATGGAGGAACTTCCCACCAAACTGGAACAAACATGGCGGTTTTTAGTTTGAGACGTGGTGACAAAGTCTGGGTAAAATATCACTCGGGGCAAGGATTCTACACTGATTCGACACCAATCACATCGTTCACGGGTTTCATGATCTCTTGAGGTCATAATCTTATTATTTAAATAAAAGGAAAGGAGCCTTCATGTTTATGAAATCTGAGAGATTTGTTCTTTAAAAAAAGTTCTATACAAAAGCATGGTTTCTTTTTGTCAGACTTTCATTTTCAATGAAATAAAATAAATGTACAATTTTTAAACCGTGTCTACAATTTAAGAATATGTTCTTAACATCCACTTTAAAATGGCACTAAATTAAGCGTTCGTATGGAAGCCCATGGGCTTTCGTACGTTCCTCTGTGTATATATATATATATATATATATATATATATATATATATATATATATATATATATATATATATGTAATGCCAAAAAATGCTTTTTACATAATTCATTGCAAAGACCTAATATACGAGAAAAAGGTATATCCACTCAACTTTTTCGTTGCAGTAGTTGTAGCACAATGAATACACTCAGATTATTTTACTAAGTTTTGATCATGACCTACAAGCTGCTAAGTTGTTTGTACATGTATATTAAATTTTATGTACGCTACAAAAATTGAATTTATTTCGTGTTAGTTTTTGTTTCCATTTTACATAAGTAATCATTAAAAAATTATATTTTCGGCTACAGTAATCATATTTCTAATCGATTATGTAAAATTTGGGCTGATCAACCAAGTCATTTAGGGATATAACCATTTTCTTGATTTTTCTTCTTCTTTCTACTGATGCCTACATGACGCAAGGATTTTTTTGTGACAAAAAAACATTTTTTTAACTAGAATATTTTTTTCTCCAAGAGTAAAGTTTATTTTGCAGTTGTCTTTGTAAAAATACTGTTGTGTAATATGCTCGCACATTTAATAAACACATACGTCTATTTTGACAAATAGGTGGTGCTCTAAGACATGTTTTGATGATAATTTGACATTGTACATTTATATGACCTGATTCCTCTTCTTCTAAAGTAAATCCGTTTGTAATTTGAAAGGGATGAATAGTCATGATCATTTTTGAATACGCTTGACAAAATTGCTAACGCACCATTTAAAATAAAATAATATTTACATCGTAAAATTTTTCAAAGATGTATTTAATGTTAAAAAAGGTGACATTAATTATAAGTAAGACATTTAAATGCCCAAACGGATAAATGGATGCAATGTTAACTGAAGCGTGATTGTTCTTTAGAAATGCCCAAATCGTGCTCACACTTCTTTTTTGAAAGATAAATCTTTATATTCATTTTGTGATTTTATTATTGATGCATGCATTACTAAAACCTCACAAAAAACCCGACGGGGTATGGCTCGTTTGACCACAGATGAGCGTGGTCGGGCAGTTGGTTGGTGTCTAGATCTGCAGGATGCTCCTTTAGTGAGGTTAGAAAAAAATGTTAATAATTTAACGATTACCGGTGATATTGGCTATCATCAAATGTTCATCAAATAAAAACAATGTTGTTTTAGGTAGTCACAGTGTTTAAAAGGCACCACACGTCAATTGCAAGGTTGTACTGGAATTTTTTACAAACCGGAAGTGTGAGGGACCGAGCAAGAACTCCAAAGCGCCGCGTAAATACTAGGCGACAAGACAGACACATCCCATTTATCGAAGCAAATGGAGCCCACACCTGATATTGATATGTGAATCACATAATGGGGAGTACCATGTTTCATAAACAGTACTCAAAGCAACTGGTCAATAAGATTGCTACAAATGATGTGTCATTTTCTGTATTATCATAAACTGTTAAAATACTATACTAATCAATCTTTGTTGCGTTCAGATCTAAAAGAATCAAAGAAATAGTAAGTGGTGCGTTAGCAATTTTGCCTAGTGTATAAATATTTCCTTCTTAAAAAGAGCTTTGTATAAAGATATAGGAAAGCATCCAAATTAAAAATTTAAATTACTACGTATGGATTTTAATTTAAAATTTAAATTACTATGTATGAATTTTTTTCTTTACTAAATAATACTTGGTAGCTAATCAAAACATGATTTTTTTAGCTCACCTGAGCCAAAGGCTCAAGTGAGCTTTTCTGATCACAATTTGTCCGTTGTCTGTCGTTGTCGTCGTCGTTGTTGTCGTCGTCGTTGTTGTAAACTTTTCACATTTTCATCTTCTTCTCAATAACCACTGGGCAGATTTCAACCAAATTTGGCACAGAGCACCACTAGAAGAAGGGGATTTAATTTTGTTCAAATGAAGGGCCACGCCCTCTTTAAAGGGGAGATAATTGAGAATTATTGAAAATTTGTTGGGATTTTTCAAAAATCTTTTTCTCAAAAACTATTCGGCCAGAAATGCTTAAACTTGTGTGGAGGCATCCTCAGATAGTTTTGATTCATGTTTGTTCAAATCATGGTCCCCGGGGGTAGGGTGGGGCCACAATTGGGGGATCAAGTTTTACATAGGAATATATAGAGAAAATCTTTAAAAATCTCCTTCTCAAAAACTCTTAGGCTAGAAAAGCTCAAATTTAAGTGGAAGCATCCTCAGATAGTGTTGATTCAAGTGTGTTCAAATCATGGTCCCCGGGGGTAGGGTGGGGCCACAATAGGGGGATCATGTTTTACAAAGGAATATATAGAGAAAATCTTTAAAAATCTCCTTCTCAAAAAGTATTAGGCCAGGAAAGCTCAAATTAAAATGGAAGCATCCTCAGGAAGTGTAGATTCAAATTTGTTCAAATCATAGTTCCCGGGGGTAGGGTGGGGCCACAATTGGGGGATCAAGTTTTACATAGGAATATATAGAGAAAATCTTTAAAAATCTTCTTCTCAAAAACTATTAGGCCAGGAAAGCTCAAATTAAAATGGAAGCATCCTCAGGTAGTGTAGATGCAAGTTTGTTCAAATCATGGTCCCCGGGGGTAGGGTGGGGCCACAATTGGGGGATCAAGTTTTACATAGGAATAATAAAGAAAGTCTTTAAAAGTCTTCTTCTCAAAAACTATTAGGCCAGGAAAGCTCAAATTAAAATGGAAGCATCCTCAGGAAGTGTAGATTCAAGTTTGTTCAAATCATAGTTCCCGGGGGTAGGGTGGGGCCACAATTGGGGGATCAAGTTTTACATAGGAATATATAGAGAAAATCTTTAAAAGTCTTCTTCTCAAAAACTATTAGGCCAGAAAAGCTCAAATTTAAGTGGAAGCATCCTCAGGTAGTGTTGATTCAAGTTTGTTCAAATCATGGTCCCCGGGGGTAGGGTAGGGCCACAATAGGGGAATATGTTTTACATAGGAATATATAGAGAAAATCTTTAAAAGTCTTCTTCTCAAAAACTATTTGGCCAGAAAAGCTCAAATTTAAGTGGAAGCATCCTCAGATAGTGTAGATACAAGTTTGTTCAAATCATGGTCCCCGGGGGTAGGGTGGGGCCACAATAGGGGGATCATGTTTTACATAGGAATATATAGAGAAAATCTTTAAAAGTCTTTTTTTCAAAAACTATTAGGCCAGAAAAGCTCAAATTTAAGTGGAAGCATCTTCAGATAGTGTTGATTCAAGTTTGTTCAAATCATGGTCCCCGGGGGTAGGGTGGGGCCACAATAGGGGGGATCATGTTTTACATAGGAATATATAGAGAAAATCTTTAAAAGTCTTCTTCTCAAAACTATTAGGCCAGGAAAGCCCAAATTTGAGTGGACGTCCCCAGATCATATAGATTCAAGTTTGTTTAAATAATTATAGTCCAGGGGTAGGTTGAGGTCACAATGTAGGATGAATTTTTACTTAGGAATATATAGTAAAAATCTTTAAAAATCTTCTTTTTAAAGACTATTTGGTCAGAAAAGCTTTAACTTGTGTAGAGGCATCCTCGGGTAGTGTAAATTCAAGTTTGCAAAATCACAGTCCTTAGTGGTAGGGCGGAACCGTGATGGCGGTTTGAATTTTTACATAGGAATAAAAAGAGAAAATCTTTAAAAATATTTCAGTCCAAAACTCAGTACTTAGTGTGAAAGCATAGGTTATGCAGATTTAAGTTTGATGAAACCATGATTCCCTTGAGAAAAGTTGGGCCAAGAAATGGGGGGGGGGGGGTACATAGGAATAGAGAAAAATCTTCTTACAGGTACAACAACAAAAGGGGCTTGGTATTTACCAAAAAATAAGAGGTGGATAAAAATTGGCAGATTTTCAATTTTTTTTTAGCAAGATCCACTGTACTCAGTTGTCAAGATATTTTGATACTGTAATGCTAATTTGATTAGAATTAAGGCAATTATTGCTCAGGTGAGCGATGTGGCCCCTGGGCCTCTTGTTTATAGATCTAATAGACATTGTTTTTACCACCCAGGTTTCTTGAACCCAGTAAATTACCATAAGAGGATAATTTGGTTTTATTTTAATAATTAGTGTTTTAAAACACAAAGAGCATGTAGTTTGACATGCATGCTCAACTTAGTGTAATGTCCGTCTCATGCTTCTATATATCGCAAAGGCGAAGTAACAACACAAAACACCCTATGATGTGGCGTTATTAAACCGCAGGGCTGTATCTATTATCATACATATAACAAGAAGTCTTCAGTACGAATGTCATAAACTCCTCTTTTTTCAAATCATGTGACACACCAATATTATCATTTTTGACTTGTTGTAAGTAATGCCTATATGGCATATAAAATCTAAAACAACAAAGTTTTAAGCGAGATAGTTCAAGTTTTTATTAAAATATAGATTGTATAATAATGGCGAAAAAGGGAAACTCGTAAATATATCTACCAGGTTACTTAATTGTTCATCTTAAAAAAAAAACATTTTTGTCACTAGGTGCAAATGTCCGAGAAGCGCCAGTCTTTATAAAGGGAATGTGTAGCAAAAAATGAATGGATAAAAAGTCTCATATTTCGTTGATATGACTCGTCTTCAGTTTTATTGATTTATTCTCTCTAGATCTCCTATTGGATGGCGATTCGAGCATTACTTCACCCCCATTGTCGTGTACATGGTATGCATCCGACATTTCGGGGTTTGTTGCAACAGTTCGTAAATGTATACATTTGTCTCGATTCAATTTATTGCAGCATTTGTTTGCAAAATAATAGAAGCCGAATTCGATATTCAAAACTAATAATCCTGCAATAATACCAACTCCCGTTAGATAAAAAGCCGCTTGAATGTCGATTAAGGAAATGGATTTCGATCGAAGACCAGAAGGTGCAAAACAAAAAAATCGACTTCGGCCAGTGTTTTTCTTTAAAGGTGTGTAGAATGCCTCCTTCCTGAAGGGATATTATTCTGCAATTGACAACGTAATTATTGAGTTCTGATTTGCATATACACAAACGTTCTCTATCCAACATAACGAAGACTGCATATCTCTTTTGAGTAGCAGCAGTATAATCAAGAATGTCCGTGCTTGCTATATGAAAAAAATCTGGAAAATTATCTTTTTAAGGTTCAATATAACAATGTAAAAAACATTTAGAGGTCAGTATTTCTATTATTGTAAAATACTGTTGTTTAATTCTTTTAAACCAAATTGAGTCCAGCTTTGCTTGCTAAATTATCTTTCATTTTAATGATTTTATTTCAATAATGAAAACATATTAATGAATGTGATACTAGTAAACTCCTAACGATGTGATTTACCGGTTACATAATTATACAAACGAGTTTTCGAGGAGCATGTTGTAAAGTTGGTCCATAAAAGCAACTGACGTAATCTTAAATTTTATATCTTGATAATTTTTAAAACAATGGTGGGTCGCGGGTTTGCTTTTGTCATCAAATTCTGTACTCAATTTTGACAACTCGATTAGCTGTTTTGTACACATTTGTTTATGACGTCATAAAGAAGACTTCTCAAGGTTTCCCGCTTGACATTTTCTAATGTCAAATGTTCTTAGTTAAAATAAAGTACTGTGGAATCATTAAAATTCGTGGGGACCAATTTTCGTGGACTGCTACAATTTTACAGGTTCGTTGGGACGTAATTTCGTGTATTCTCGGATACTTACAAAAGGAAATAAGACTTTACAGTCCTAATTTATTTATTCGTGGAGGATGTTAAATCGTGGGTGAGGGGTAGCCACGAATTCCACGAAAATTGAGCCACCACGAAATCTAATGATTCCACAGTAATTCGATTTAGGTCTATAGTGTAAATATTGAAGTACTGTAGTAATTCATACAAAGTTCTTAGTTTTCATGTAAGAATCGTACGTTGGAAATGCAGATTGGAAGCAATATATCATAACTACGTCGATAATTAGCAAGAATTGGAATGTTACTTTTTTACTTTATGTGAAATTGTACACAAAAGCTAAGTAATGACAGTCATGTAGTCTCAATCGAGAGAGAGAGAGAGAGGGAGGGGGGTCTGTAAAATAGTTTTAAGTCCGTAATAATCCTTCAAAAGAAAAAAATTACAAGCATTAATAGAAATTATATTGTAACTATTTTGACCAAAAAAAGGCAGGAGCAAAGCCGGGAAAATATTTTTTTTAAAATTAGTTGTGTAGATATTGCCAAAATAAAACTCCATATCTTACGAATATCATCTGCTTTTTAGATTTGAAACTATTCGCATATATTTACATTAACATTTAACAACATTTGACAAAGAAAATGTGAAAATTGGGAACCTATTCAAACATGTGGTACCACCCTTTCCTCTAAATTTTAGATATAAAAAAATACTATGCTCTACATTCTCTGATTTAGAATAAGAGGGCAAAGGTGGGCTTTTTAATTTAAAATTCTTAATAGCAACTAAACAAATTTTTTTTTAGTTTTAAAAGAAAGTCTTTATAATACAAAAGCAAAATTAAAAAATTATTGTTTTTTTATAGGCCAATGCTAACCGGGGTACACGGGAGGCCTTGTAACTTTGAATTCATAATAAAAATATGCTCTTTTTTTATCTCCGTATTATCTTCATAGTCCCCAAAATTGCTTTTTCAGAAATGTAAGCTTCTAGTTTAAGCTTAAGAAGTCTAAATGTGATTTTTGAGTGATGTTTTCACTAAATAAGTGGAACGGGTTAAAAATAAATGACGTCGGACTCACGACGTCAAATACGAAAATACGGCAATTTTCGGTAAAACTATCAAAAATAAAGATAAAATAGCAAAAAATCTAGCGAGAACACATATCATTTTTTTTACATAAATTTATTTTAAATCACTTTTCTTTACGCACAGAAACAGTTGATAAATTTGTCTAAACTGTTTAAAAGTTACTTGCAATTTCTCAAAAAAACTTCATCTCGAAAAATGTTTTTTTTCCTATGTATTCATTAGAAAAGCGTCAAAACAGCACCATCAACAATACCAAGTTCAAGACGGCACTGCATAAAAACATCGTAGACAAATTTGATAAATATTTTATATAATGAACTGTAAATCCCAAAGAACGATTTGACAAATTGTCAGGGTATGTTTTTCTCGTGAGATTTTTTATGGGGTAAACCCGCGACCCACCTTAACGATGCTATTTTTATTAAATTACCGCAACTGATTCATAAGAACAGGGATGGATTCAAACTTAAATCCATATATAATGTATTCAAGATAATGGTATGATACTTACTGGTCGGAGAAGGTTTTTGTGTACAAAGAGTTATTTGGCAGACCCACTGCATAAAAATTATTCGGAATCTCCTCTTCAGCTGTCATCAAGTCGCATTGATTTGATTTTCTAATGTCCATATAAACTTTATCTCCAAAGTAAACATACTTCTCCCGATACATTATGTCGATGTGGATCCGGACTTAACACCTCTGGATCCGTCTCGTTAAACTTGTTGATCCCTGCCCACACAGCTTGTAGAGTATCCACTGTAGATGACTGCAATTTTTTTTTAAAGTACTGTCTTTTTACAAATGATCAATTTATATTATTTTCTATACATTTGCATTAAGAATTTCTGTCTCGAGAGCAATATTTTTCCTATAGTATTATTTTTTTTTATTTAAAGAAACACATTTAACTCCAGTTAGGTAAGGACCTATACATTCTCTGGTTTTTCTCTGATATATCATATGGAAAAGGTATACATGTTCAAGGCGTGTTTGTAGACTAGTCTAAGTGCAAAATACACCATACTTGGACTGGTAAAAAATTTGGTACAGTGTTAAAATAAATATATCTAAAATATCTTACATTAAACCAAGTCACAAAGAAGGTGCCACCAATTGTACCCCATTTATACTCGGATTGAGCAATCATCTCATCCAGAGAATTAAATGGCGGTTTATCTTATGGTACAGTTAGGAAAGCGATCAGGTTTCCACTGTACGTTCCAACCAGAACGATAGAAAACAACCAGAAAGCGCTGACGAGGGTACGGCCACTGGGGGATTTAGGAACACTTTCGCCTCCTTCAACAGAACAATGATGGTCATACAAAATTTACTTGCGACTTCTCATAGTTTTAGTAGAGTAAGTATTTAAAGGGATCTAGGAATTCATACACATACATAAATCGCAGGAATAAAGTTTTGTTTAAGATTAAGACTCAAAATGAAGCACTATCATGGATTAATGATGTCCTTGAATTAATCATACTTACTCGTACATTTCATTGAACGATAGATATATTGTTTGAAATTTCATATGAAACAGTAAAAACGGTTATAGCAAACACGCTTATAATGAACTGACGCTTACAGCGCAGTGATTTTTATTTACCAAGGCTAATTTACATGTTGTAAACGTGACGGATATAACTAATTACGTTTATAACAAAGTAAATTCAAACGTCACTGGCGTTTCATTTTAAGCGTGTTTTACTGCATATTGACTCCACTGAACTTCTTAAGTTTATTTTTGTTCATAGTTTTTGGTTGCAGGGTACCTTGAGTCAGCAGGGCACCAAACATGTACCAAAAGGAGTGCTGTTGACCCTGGGTACCATGGACTTTGTAATATGGAGACAGTTGTTCTGTTATACACAAAAAGAAGGCAGAAACTACCAGAACTACCGCCGTGCATACCATTACCTGTAATACATACACATTTATACATATAAAGTTTAGGGTAAGTTCGAGTTTTATTAATTTTGCAAATCAAAGAAATCTTTCTTGAACTAGGCTTACGGCAATCATATTTGTGTGAGGCATTATACATGTAACACCTATGTTAACAATTCTAGACATCAAAAGAAGTAAAAAAAAATGGAAATAGTTCTGAGCTGAAATAGTGTCTATGTCATTGATATTTACCTCCCATCGTAGTGGTTTCGCAAGAATGAAGAGTTTCTTTTCATTAGGATCAGGTTTTTTCATCAGAAGGGTAGAAGTATCGTAATAGAACGGAATAGTGAAGTCCATCACCATTTCTCTGTCAGGGCGTACAGAGGTAGTAGCTACCATTAAATCAACTTCCTGTTTTGGATTCAATTCATATGTAGAATACATATTGTAACTGCAACGTTTCATAATAAGTCAATATGGCTTCTTAGATTGAAACACCAATCGAGAATTTTGAGAACTGAACTTTTGGATCGAGAAAACCGACCATTTAATTATTTGTACCACGTGGACTTTGATTGACAGTAATTGACACGTGCTGAAAATTACAAGATCTTTGTCCCACGGTCATCATAGAAAACGAGGTTAAAGCGATTCTCTAAATGAAACACATCCTTACTTACTCGATAATTCATAAATGGTTTACCAATTTAGGTTCATTTTAAAATGAATAGACATGAATATGTCAAATAACCCTGTCCAGGAGATTCTTTGCGAGCCCTGCATGTGTTTTGTTTACAGTAAATACGCATGCGTAATAGTATAGAAGGCTGAACCCCGAACACGTTGCGATGTAAATATGTGATAGGTTTTACGTAATTATAAATTTTAATAAAATAATAATATTTATTGCATAGAGAACTTTGAAATTTTCTGAAAGTTTATGCATTCATGAGTAGTACAAAAATACCGAACCCGATCGGAAAATTTTTTCAATTCGGTTTTCTGATCAGATGCGCCGTACTGTCTCTTTAAATTATTTAAAAGTAGTAAATTTTATGGAAGATGATGAAGGTATGTAATGTTTGGCTTTCGTTGGCTACACTACCCGTCTTTCTAATTGTCCCACCATTCCACTACATGACCCATTTTGCAGCAGTGTCCCGAATTCCCCATCTGGCGCTTCTATCACAGTGTATCTACGTTGAACGAAACGAAATGGACAGTTAAGTTCATAACATTCATTAAATGATCGAAAACAATACCTTTAGATTAATATATCGGTGTTCTAAAAGTTAAGACTGACTACGAAATCTATGTGCACGCTTCTGAAAAGTTGGCTAAAATTATTTTTTCCTCTACGATATGCTATTCGGATACTATACCCTAAATCTAGTACATGTACATGTAACTATAATATGTTTCATATGTGTATATGTGCAAATACTCATAATAGCCCCGATGGAACTTTGTTTTCTCTAGAATATACTGTAGAAGCACATATTTTAGTTGGGTTAATATTTCGTTGCTTTTCAACCAAATTGTAATGCGCAGTATATTAAGTTTGTAATGTGATATTTATAATACATATGTAGAAACCAGACACAACCTAATACTATTAAACAACACCCCAAAAGCTGACTGCGTGTCTACTTAGGGTCTGGTTGGGGTGCACTTTTAAAGAATTGAATCTACTCTGGGTCTGATTTGGATTTATAAGAGATCAGCACTTGAGGTGTGCTTTTTGCACTTAAGTGTGAAGCAGACCCGTCCTTTTTTCTACTGCCTTTAGGCCCGACACTTGTGTATTTTAATTACACATGTAGGGACACTTTTCAGTAGCAAAAGAGTCACCTTCTGAAATTGGGGTCTGCATTTTAATTCCATTCTGGGTCTGCTCTGTGTCAGCCTGAGGTCTGCGTGGGGTCTGCTCTGAATCCTCCATAACAGACCCGATGCCGACACAGAAATTACACCCGGGGTTTCATTGGTGTCTGTCTTCTGTTAAGTTGAGTCTGGTTTTGAATGCACTTACGTAAAGTTGAGTGCTTTTGCTAACTCTCGAAGAAGATCCATACAGTATCCGAAATATTTCACAGTCGTTCCATTCTCAATAATTAGGGCCCCGCAAGGATTTGCGGGTGCCCTATAGTAATCACTCTGTCCGTCCGTCCTTCTGTCCGTCCGTCTGTCACTCTTCCGTCCACAAATTTTCTGTTTTTTTCTAATAACTTTTTTTATGGTTGCCCAATCAAGTTCAAATTTGTTATGGTAGTTCAGTAGGTCGAAATGCATTTTTTGATGCTAAATTTGGTTCTCTATGTCTTTTGGTTTGGAGCTGGGTGGTCGGGTAGATTCCTTAACTATGCATAAGAATGAATGGGCAAAGAGAGATAACTGCCGAGAATGTTACCATTGTATACTAGGAAGGCTGTGCAATATTTGTCCTTTGGGATTAATTAACCTTCCACAGGAAGAACATCCTAAGCTTTATCTTCATCTGTCACATTGAGATTAATTACTGCACTGCAGAAAATTTAGAGGATTATCTCTATATCTGTCATATGAAGATTAATGAACACCTTTTTCTGCAACTGATGTTTGTTTTGAAGTTGAGGTCAACCCTCGGTGATGCAATGTTTTTGCATTCACTGAAGGCTTGCATTTTATAAAACACCTGTTTAAATCTTTTTTAAATGCACATTTAATTTATTTTTTTTATAAGACATGAGGTTATCCCTGTTTTATCATGTTCAGGAATTATCTTGAAATTTTAAAAATACAGTTGTTACTCATAATTTTCATATATATATTTTTTTTAAATGTAATCAAATTAAACTCTCATTCCATGAGCTGCACCC